>CM019712.1:19958539-20223539 GCA_009760885.1 Achatina immaculata
AGGGAACAGATGTTAGAAGGCCTGACATTGTAGCATGGAAAAAACAAAATCAGCAACAGTTATCCAGAAATGTCAAGGATTGAAATTTGAGGAGGATTAGGACCGCCCTTGGGGCCCGGTATGGTACGCGATTATTATTTTTTTTATTATTATTTCTAGAATGGCAGTGGTAGACACCATATTTAGTGTATAATTATACAACTATACACGAAGTCGCTGCAGTAAAGCTGTGATACCAAAATGTATAAACTAGGAACAAAGTAGGAACAGATTTATTACTTAACGAGTACACAGTTGTGACGTTTCAGCCGTGAGCCTTAATCATACAAAAACACACAGGACAAACAAATAGAGAGAGAGGAGATAAAGTATAAATTCACCTGAATGTTATGTAAAAAAAAATGAATAGAGCACTTAGCTGTAACTTGTAAGAAGCAACGGTTTTTATATATTTTGGTAGTGGTATAGAGAGCGAGGTTGTATATATTTCGGTAGTGGTAGAGAGCGAGGTTTATATATTTTGGTAATGGTAAAGAGCGAGGTTTATACATTTTGGTAGTGGTAAAGAGCGAGGTTTTATATATTTTGGTAGTGGTAGAGAGCGAGATTTATATATTTTGGTAGTGGTAGAGACCGAAGTTTATATATTTTGGTAGTGGTATAGAGAGCGAGGTTTATACAATTTGGCAGTGGTAGAGAGCGAGGTTTATATATTTTGGTAGTGGTAGAGAGCGAGGTTTTATATTTTGGTAGTGGTAGAGAGCGAGGTTTATATATTTTGGTAGTGGTAGAGAGCGAGGTTTATATATTTTGGTAGTGGTAGAGAGCGAGGTTTTATATATTTTGGTAGCGGTAGAGAGCGAGGTTTTATATATTTTGGTAGTGGTAGAGAGCGAGGTTTTATATATTTTGGTAGCGGTAGAGAGCGAGGTTTTATATATTTTGGTAGCGGTAGAGAGCGAGGTTTTATATATTTTGGTAGCGGTAGAGAGCGAGGTTTTATATATTTTGGTAGCGGTAGAGAGCGAGGTTTATATATTTTGGTAGTGGTAGAGAGCGAGGTTTTATATATTTTGGTGGTGGTAGAGAGCGAGGTTTATATATTTTGGTAGTGGTATAGAGAGCGAGGTTTATATATTTTGGTAGTGGTAGAGAGCGAGGTTTTATATATTTTGATAGTGGTAGAGAGCGAGGTTTTATATATTTTGGTAGTGGTAGAGAATGAAATAAAAACAACTTCACATATTAGTGAAACATCCGTGCGAATGCAAGTATTTCTACTCTGTAATTCCTGTTTTTAAGCCAAGGGCCCCTCTCCGGGCCCTGAAACAGATGTGGGCCCCTCTTTAAAAAAACAACAACATAACAATAAACAGAACCCAGATTACGCTAAGATTCTTGTTTAAAATCAAGTCAATTCATCTATTGGTTCGTGATCAACCTCATCCCCCCCCCCCCCCATAGACCCCAGAGTAAGAACTACAGCTGTAATGTTTAAAACAGTTGTAGTATTGAGTTGTAGGCACACAGGCCATCGCGTCACAACTAGTGGGTTCACAGCGGTTCTAGATTAGTAAAACAAAGAGAGAAAAAAAATCTGGCATGACGCCACACAAACCTTGCAACGATTTGTTTCATGGTGTTTTACCAGCATTTGAATCTCTCTCTCTCTTTCTCTCTCTCTTCTCTCTCTTTCTTTCTCTTTCTCTCTCTCTTTCTTTCTTTTTCTTTCTCTCTCTCTCTCTTTCTTTCTCCCTCTCTTTCTTTCTCTCTCTCTCTCTTTCTCTCTCTTTCTTTCTCTCTCTCTTTCTTTCTCTCTCTCTCTCTTTCTTTCTTACTCTCTCTCTTTCTTTCTCTCTCTCTTTCTTTCTCTCTCTCTCTCTGTCTCTTTCTCTCTCTCTCTCTTTCTCACTCTCTCTCTTTATTTCTCTCTTTCTTTCTTTCTCTCTCTTTTTCTCTCTTTCTTTCTTTCTCTCTCTTCTCTCTTTCTTTCTTTCTCTCTCTTCTCTCTCTCTTTCTCTCTCTCTCTTTCTCTCTCTCTCTCTTTCTCAATCACAATCATTCCTGCCACACAGCTTTTACCAAAATGACAGAAAACTGGTTAGTAAACATAAATGACGACAGACTATATGGTGGCATCTTTGTCGACTTTAAAAAGGCATTTGGTATGACTGACCACGATATTCTTGTAAGAAAAATAAAGACTTATAAATTGCACCCTGACCTAATAAAATTAATTACGTCGTTTCTTTCAGACAGACAGCAGGTATTATTCTTCAGCAATTCTCTATCAAATTCTGTTGACACTGGTGTTCCGCAAGATTCTATTCTTTCTATGCCCGTTGCTCTTTGCTATCTATATCAGTGATCTTCCACTTCATCTTAAACACTCTTCTTGTGACCTTTTTTCCGATGATTGCACAGTCTACACCAGTGACTACGAGTGTATTAATCTAGAATCAACTCTTCAGGTCGAGTTATACAATTTAATTGGATGGAGCAGAAATAATGGCATGATTATAAACACCGATAAAACAAAATCAATGCTCATAACAACAAGACAGAAACTACGAAACGCAATTTAAAAAAAAAACACTCCGGATCGGCACGGAAACATCACAGATAGGAAACGTTAGCGAGCACAAAACACTAGGTCTTATTATTGACCAACATCTGACCTGGAACTCTCATGTGCTAGGTCTAACAAAACTCATCGTACAAAAAGTATACCAGTTAGCCAACATTAAGCACTTCATCGATCAAGACACAAGGAAGACATACTACATATCACATATACAAACACATTTAGACCATTGCTCAACAGTCTGGGATGGTTGCTCAGTGTCAAATACAAGGAGGCTTTGCTCACTTCAAAAGCGAGCAGTAAAGCTTATTATTGACAAAGATCAAGCACAAACAACTAACCATCACAAACGTATCAAAATACTGCCTCTTAAGAACAGTTTCCTCTTCAACAAAGCCAAGTTAGTACATCAAATTCATTCACGGCATGCCCCGCCTTATCTATAAAAAGGTAAAAAGGTAAAGGTAATCCTCTCATACCTTAGAGGCACATAGGGATATGGTCTTAGTGCCCATATTTTCTTTGACCTGTCAGCACACTAGAGGGTGATATGATCAGTATCACGCCTTGGCGTCTTTCCTTCCCCAATTCCAGAAGAAGTCGGGTATCCATTTCTACAGCTGGGTGACTGTCTACGGAACCTGTTTAAATTTAGCTCAAAGTGCAGCCAACGCTTGAATTACATATGTCTTTCAAAACCTAGACTTGATCTTTACAAGAAAAGCTTTAGTTATTCTGCTGCTCATCTTTGGAATAACCTCCCGTCCTGTATAACAAATATAAATTATACTCCTTCCTACAACTACAAACTTTCCCAATATTTATTTGATGTCGACTACATGCCTACATAATGAACCAGACATGGAGACAGTTGGAAAGAGTGGCTCAGGACCGAACTGCCTGGCGAGCTCTTGTTGGCGGCCTATGCTCCACGAGGGGTCAGAGGCATAGATAGATAGATAGACATGCCTCCATGAATCATAAAACTTAAAAGTTATTTTAAACTGCTCTTACAGACACCGAATACAGTTGTTTATTCTGAAAAGTTCCGAAATTTTTGTTTAGTAGATAGTCATTTATATATGTATTTAGTTACTTCTGTACTGAGTGAATGTTTAGGAACGAAACGTAAATGTTATATTTTATTTCATGTCTCTCAGCTTCAATGTTAGTTATGTTTGTTACATGAACAGCATATTTGTAGAATGTCTGGAATAGAGTGAAAGATGTATGATAAAGGGCAGAATGTCAGATGGGCATGCGTGCCCAATTCTTAACCCTTTTGAAATAAAGATTAATCAATCAATCAATCTCTCCTTCTCTCTCTCTCTCTCTCTTTCTCTCTCTGTCCCTCTCTTTGTCTCTCTCCCTCTCTCTCTCTCTCTCTCCTGATAACCTTTGTTTTCTTTTAACCCATGAGAGAGGAATACAGCTAGTAAATGATAGCAGCCGGATATGATCTACAAATTTTATGAGGAAAATAAATTATGTAAATGAGCACTTGCATGGACAAAGAAAACTGTGTGAAGACAAGCCACAGCTGAAAAATAAACTGAAACCACCTTTGTGTAATGTGTTGACACTGTTGTCCAGGAAGCTTTAGACATTGCAGTAGACCATGTGTGTATATTTGTGTCTCAGATTTCGTACTTGTGGGAGAATGAATTTAAGCGACGGAATTTCTCATTTTCTTGCCGGGTGTCATGATTTCAGTCCCCGTGTGTCATGATTTCAGTAGCATCGTGTCGTGATTTCAGTCCCCGTGTGTCATGATTTCAGTCCCCGTGTGTCATGATTTCAGTCCCCGTGTGTCATGATTTCAGTCCCCGTGTGTCATGATTTCAGTCCCCGTGTGTCATGATTTCAGTAGCATCGTGTCGTGATTTCAGTCCCGTGTGTCATGATTTCAGTCCCCGTGTGTCATGATTTCAGTAGCATCGTGTCGTGATTTCAGTCCCCGTGTGTCATGATTTCAGTCCCCGTGTGTCATGATTTCAGTAGCATCGTGTCGTGATTTCAGTCCCCGTGTGTCATGATTTCAGTCCCCGTGTGTCATGATTTCAGTAGCATCGTGTCATGATTTCAGTCCCCGTGTGTCATGATTTCAGTCCCCGTGTGTCATGATTTCAGTAGCATCGTGTCGTGATTTCAGTCCCGTGTGTCATGATTTCAGTCCCCGTGTGTCGTGATTTCAGTCCCGTGTGTCATGATTTCAGTAGCATCGTGTCGTGATTTCAGTCCCCGTGTGTCATGATTTCAGTCCCCGTGTGTCATGATTTCAGTAGCATCGTGTCATGATTTCAGTCCCGTGTGTCATGATTTCAGTCCCCGTGTGTCATGATTTCAGTCCCCGTGTGTCATGATTTCAGTAGCATCGTGTCATGATTTCAGTCCCCGTGTGTCATGATTTCAGTAGCATCGTGTCATGATTTCAGTCCCCGTGTGTCATGATTTCAGTCCCCGTGTGTCATGATTTCAGTAGCATCGTGTCGTGATTTCAGTCTACTAATCTAGAATTTCAGCTGCTTCTCGGTTTTTGTTTTTTTTTTTTTGGAACCGAGTGCTGGACGGTTACTTGCACTCCTGAAGTCCGCGGTTCGTGTCATTTTCTTTCTATCACAAGTATTTTGTCAGCTATCTTTCCCATGATAGCCATACAGCACTGTGCTGGATCACTAGCTGACGATTTATCATCATCATGTTGTGCCGTCTTTTCGCAGAAGGTTGGCTGCAATGAATCTCCACTCTGCTCTGTTTCTTGTCTTCGTAAAGCACTCGCCCCAAGCTGGTCCCTGTCCATCTCCTGATGTTCTCCACCCATCCATGTCGCTATCGTCCTCTTGTTTTCTTCCCTCCGATCTTGCCCTCAAGAAAGGTCTTCAATATAGTACTATGAACTGATGATTAAAGTTTTTTTAAAAAAAGGTAAAATTCCCGTTTCCATGCCATTAAGACATACTGGGAATACGGTGTTAGGCCTGTATTTTCCATGACCTTCGGCACATGAAAGTCTGATGTGGTCAGTATCACGTTTGGCCGCATTTACCTTCCTAGATTTCTCTGGTACCCCATTTTTAGAGGCTGGGTGAACACCGTGTGCCTTTTCTGGTGTGTACCAGTCTTCTTCTTCTTCTTCTTCGTTCGCTTCTACCACCAAGACCGCCCTGTGATCCTACTGAATTTACGCCTGTGGTCCTCGTTAAGTCACGTAGTTCCCCGCGTGGTCCCCGAAAAGACCACACGAGATCCCCGAGAGGGCCACAGGAGGTTCAGAGTATCTCAGGGCGTGAGCCGTGTGCACCAGTAAAAATCTTCACTGCTGGGACTGAATCCGGTACCACCGGATTAGTAAACCGAGCACCTAACCATCAGCCACCCATGATTACAACAACAAAAAATATATACTAGTATAGGCTAACGGCACAGTCATTTCAATAAAACACCCAATGATAGAGACTCGCACATAACAGAACACAAGATAGCTTTGGCAAAACTTGGTGTTGGCTTACCCCCCACTAAGATGAACAACAATAACATCAAGCAATGATAAAAAAAAACACACTGTAACAACATTCGACAAAATAAAACGTACGTAACAACACCGCATACTGATAGCGGCATGCCACTCCTAATAGTTTAACTAGGTAACGATAACACACAAGGAAACAGCCAGGATTTCACAATTTCTTATGACCACAATCACACAGAAACACTCTTGTTAACAGCGGCTTCTGCTTTGTTTACTCTCTCGGCCATGTTAAGTTTTTTATTATTCATAAATTTGAACCGTAAAGACAGAAGAGGGCATAAAAAAATAGTGGGAAGTTAAACCCGCCCTCCAGCCATAAGCTTAGCAAGAAATGTATATTAGAGTAACAGCCCCTAGTAGATACCTTTACCAGATCCATAGGCCCTGTGGTGTACTTATCATACTTTAAAAAAACGATTTTGTAGTACAGAGGCTACCACAACTGGTAGGATTATTGCAGGAGTTCAGGTGGTTCGACTTTTGTGTGTCAGAAGAAAGCATTTGTTAACATTTGTTAAGTTTTAGCTTTGTTAAGTTGATCGTGTACTGAGGGTTCAACAGAGAAGGTTAGTGTGATCTATCTATCTATCTATCTATCTATCTATCTATCTATCTATCTATCTATCTATCTATCTATCTATCTATCTATCTATCTATCTATCTATCTATCTATCTGTCTGTCTGTCTGTCTGTCTGTCTATCTGTCTATCTATCTATCTATCTATCTATCATCTATCTATCTATCTATCTATCTATCTATCTATCTATCTGTCTGTCTGTACTGGTCCCTCCTCTCTCCGTCTGTCTGTCTATATGTCTATCTATCTTATCTATTGGTCCCTCCCCTCTCCGTCTGTCTATATGTCTATCTATCTATTGGTCCCTCCCCTCTCCGTCTGTCTATATGTCTATCTATCTATCTACTGGTCCCTCCCCTCTCTGTCTGTCTATATGTCTGTCTATCTATCTATTGGTCCCTCCCCTCTCCGTCTGTCTATATGTCTATCTATCTAACTATTGGTCCCACCCCTTTCCGTCTGTCTATCTGTCTATCTATCTATCTGTGTGCCCCCACCCACCCCTGGGTATGCCTGCCTGTTTATAACATGTTGTCTCTCGACCTCACACCATCGCAGGTTCCCCTTCCCCTCCCCCACCCCCGCCTCTTGCTATACCAGTCCATTCATGTAACTCTAGCAGTCTTACCTTAAGGCTGTCTGTTCGCCTTGTGTTATCTACCTTACCGACGGTCTGTACAATCTGTCTAGTTCTGTACTCTGTCTCAAGAGCTACAACTCTATGACGGACCATATGTAGCTCAACTAGTTTATACCAACTTATATACGGGAAAATGTGACATTTATGACGTAAATAAGTAAATGTGAATTGACTGTTTTATTCAGTTTGACTCCATGTTTTTAAAGTGTTTTGAAAAAAATGTAAATGTTTAATTCTAATCAAATAAATTATATTTACATAATAATCTCACGGGCCCTAACTCTTACACTGTTAGTCTACTTGTGTGCAATTTTTCCTACTCTACTGTTTGTAGGTCCCCCAATGCATGACTGACCCTGTGGTATGTGAGTGTTTTTTTTTCTCTTTGTTTATCAGTATATCAATGAAAATAGTATCTGTCAATCTTGTTTTCGTTGCTTTCCGGTCTTGGAAGTTAACGTAAATCTCCAAACCATGCCACCTGCTGGCAATCTAACGTCCCCTGTGTGTATAAAAACAAGTTTGAAGTTCATACAGGCATGGGCCAACTTGGGCCCCCACTGGTCGTGAGCCCGTAAATCAATCTAGCTGTATGCCGGCAGTTATAGGTGGAGATCAGACACTAAGTACAGTTCACTAATGTAACATTTTACAAGATGAAAAGACGTATTTACCAGTCAGTCAGTCATTTGCATGTCGCTTGCAGAACGTTGCCTCCATAACAACTCTCCTGTAGACCTCTCGATACATGTTTACCATCACTTTAAAATACTAACAGAATGCAGATTAGCACATTAACTGCGTGGAAATTAATCACAACATACTAATCTTCTTACATCCTTCCTGTGCCGTTAAACATCACATGGGGATCGCATGGTAGTTCTCCAAGTTTTCCTGTTGTCGGCGAGCTTTTCAACTTCATCACGGGATTTTATGACTACATTGGCCTCTCTTAATAGTGTCCTCTTTAGAGTTTCATCACGTGGCCGACCTCTTTTTCTTTGGCCTCTCGTGTTCCACTTGATAGCTTGTTCTGGGATTCTCTCTGACTGTTTCTTCTCATCACGTCGCCGATACATGTCCATCTCTTTTTTCTGATCACCCATGAGACAGGTTGTTGTTTGCTCATCTGCCTTATCCCTGCGTTGTTCTTAAATTCATTCCACGCTATACCGAGTATTTTTCTTAGGCATTTTCAAGAGTCTTAAGTTGTTGTTTATTTCTTTAGCTGTTTTCTAGCTTTGGCATGCATAAATGAAGGGGGGGGGGATATAAATGAATTCATTCATTTGCATGTCCCTTGCGGAACTTTGCCTCCCAAACAGCACTCCTGTAGGCCTCTCGGTTGTGAGCAAGATGGCCTGCTGCTGCTGCATCCATATGCAGATAATCAACGATGTCTTGCAGCCATCTTCGTATAAATGAATCACAACATATTAAATATATAATCACACTGCAGTATCTCTTCAGTGACACATAAAAGCACACACACATACTGTGTACACACCACATACATACTTTCAGTATTCACCAGATGACTCGGGATTTAGGGACACGATGCAGTAGATTTTAAAGAAAAAATGAAATATCATTTCACAAATTTAAAGTTCCGCGGTAGCAAGACAATGGAAAGTAGGAATAGAGCAGTGGAAAGTAGGAACAGAATAATGGAAAGTAAGAATAGAACAGTGGGAAGTAGGAATGGAACAATTGAAAGTAATAATAGAACAATGGAAAGTAGGAATAGAACAGTGTAAATTAAGAATAGAAAAATGTAAAGTATGAATAGAACAATGTAAATTAAGAATAGAACAATGGAAAGTAACAACAGAACATTGAAAGTAAGAATAGAACAATGGAAAGTAGGAATAGAACAATTGAAAGTAAGAATAGAACAATTGAAAGTAGGAATAGAACAATTAAAAGTAAGAATAGAACAATGGAAAGTAGGAATAGAACAATTGAAAGTAAGAATAGAACAATGGAAAGTAGGAAAATAACAATGGAAAGCAGGAATAGAACAATCAAAGATGCCGGGACGAAGCTGTTGTACTGGGCACTTGACGTATTTTATTTACTCTTTCTTGTATAAAATATACCCGTGGGACCTCGGCCTCGATCTGGGTGACTGTAACTGTCGACCGTATGTAGGCGCATGACTGTACATGAAACGTAACACAAAGATGTGCCCAGAACATGTAACAAAAGCGAACTCTGTCACTTAGACTGGGCAACTTGGCGTTGGCGTAATACCGAAAGATAAAAGACAAACAAGCTAAAATGATAAGGAAAAAGCTAATGCACAGTTGTTAGTTGGTCGGTTGGTCAGTCAGTCAGTTAGTTTATTAGTTAGTCAGTCAGTCAATTATGTAGGTAGCTAGGTAAGTAGGTAGGTCAGTAGGTAAGTAGGCAGGTAGTTACTCTTGTTAGTTAGCTAGCTAATCCAGTTAATTAGCTAGTTAGTTAGCTAGTTCGTTAATTGGTTAGTTAGTCCAGTTAGTTAATTAGCTGGTTAGTTATTTAGCTAGCTAGTTAGTTAGATAGTTCGTTAGTTAGCTAACTAGCCAGATAGTTAGCTCGTTAGTTAGTTAGTTAGTTAGCTAGCTAACTAGTTAGTTAGTTAGCTCGTTAGTTAGTTAGTTAGTTAGTTAGCTAGCTAGCTAGTTAGTTAGTTAGTTAGCTAGTTAGTAGTTAGTTAGTTAGTTAGCTAGCTAGCTAGTTAGTTAGTTAGTTAATTAGCTAGTTAGTTAGTTAGTTAGTTAGTTAGTTACCTAGCTAGCTAGTTAGATGGTTGATTAGCTAGCTAGCTATTTAGTTAGCTAGTTAGTTAGTTAGTTAGTTAGTTAGTTAGTTAGCTAGTTAGTTAGTTAGTTAGTCAGTTAGTTAGTTAGTTAGCTAGTTAGTTAGTTAGTTAGTTACCTAGCTAGCTAGTTAGATGGTTGGTTAGCTAGCTAGCTATTTAGTTAGTTAGTTAGTTAGTTAGTTAGTTAGTTAGTTAGTTAGTTAGCTAGTTAGTTAGTTAGTTAGTTAGTTAGTTAGTTAGTTAGTTAGTTAGTTCATCCATACACACCAGACACACCAGTAAACTAGAAGAAAATAGCAACAGGACAGAAGTACCGGCAATATTAATTAGAGTCTGCTGCCAAAATGCAGTATCGATCCAGACAGAACCGTACTAAGAGGAAGGGAGGTAATTCAATTACCTCGGAGAAACAATAACAGTGGATGATACTATTGATAAAAGGTAAAATTCCCCGTTTCCATGCCATCAAGGCATATTGGGGAATACGGTGTTAGGCCCATATTTTCCATGACCTTCGGCACATGAAAGTGTGATGAGGCGAGTATCACGTCTGGCTGCTTTAGCTTCCCAGATTTCTCTGGTACCCATTTTTTTTTTTTTTGGATGGGTTGACCCCGGGATGATACTATGCAAAGCTGAAATTAAGTCAAAAGTAGGGAAAGCAAAGTCAGCTTTAATCTCATGGGGGAGATTATTTAAAGATAAAATAATATTCACAAAGTGAATAAGACAGTATACGTGTTATGTATATTATTTAAAGATAAAATAATATTCACAAAGTGAATAAGACAGTATACGTGTTCTGTATAGAGCTATTGTTATTATATACTCATCAGTCAGTCATTTGCATGCCCTTTGTGGAACTTTGCCTCCCTAACAGCCCTCCTGTAGGCCTCTCTGTTGTAAGCAAGATGGCCTGCTGCTGATGCATCCATTTGCAGATCATCAACGATGTCTTGCAGCCATCTTCGCCTTGGTCTTCCTCTTTTTCTTTTTTTCCAATTATGTACCCTTCCAAGACGGTCTTCTCTAGATTATCATGACATTTAATGTGTCCAGAATACTTCAGTTTTCTCTCTTTAATCCT
This sequence comes from Achatina immaculata, assembly GCA_009760885.1. Lineage (NCBI taxonomy): Eukaryota > Metazoa > Mollusca > Gastropoda > Stylommatophora > Achatinidae > Lissachatina > Lissachatina immaculata. The sequence continues at coordinate 19,969,761 of CM019712.1, forward strand.
CTTTACTAGCCAACCTTCTTCAGTATTAAGTTCTTGTAGTATGGATATATTTGTTCTTTTTTTTGTGCCCATGATATCTGAAGGACTCTTCTGTAGCATTTACATTCAAAGATATTTATGTGTTTCTCAGCTGTTTTTGTTAAGTAATACGGTCATACTGCATCAATTATAAATGACTGGACCAAAGGTTCAGATTTTAGAGAAAGGAATATTCGAAACTTCTTTCTGAGGCGAAGATCTCATAGCTGTAGCGAACAAGCACCATAAAGAAAAGGAAATCAAGACTTTTTCCAGGAATATAACAACATAGACATGTTTGGAAGTCATGAGAGCATGAAGAACAGTAGTGGAGATCTAGAGAAAAAAAACGCGGACAAGCTGAAGGAAAGCAAGGGACTAAATTAGTTACCCTAAAAACAGCATGGAAAGCGTGATCTTCCACTCGTGAACGCTTGTCCCTTATACGTGTATGGCGTGATCTGGTGGTGGGTGAGTGTATGTGTGAGTAGTGACAGCTCAACATGAAGCAACATCCAGACACACGAACTGCCTTTGACCGCGACTAGGGGAACATTGAAGAACAGATCCAAGCACAAGTCCAGTTCCAAGATTTCACATATATAATCCACGTCTAATCACTTTCTCGGCGCTCATATAGACAGATGTACTTCCATATATCCATCCTCTGGGGGAAAAGGGGGGGGGGGTGGTGTGGTGAAGACGCTGTCCGATGTGGCAGTCAGTTACCCATAGCTGACATGCTAGCGTCAGGGTTAGCGAACCATAGCTGACCAAGACCCTGTCCCGCCTCTCCGTTGGTAGTCTTAGTAACAGGCCTAGCCTGACCAATGGGGCAGGGATCGTCGTAGTCCCCATGGTGGTGGAGCCTGTTAAAGAAGCAGTGACAACCCCTTCTTTTTTATCTGACCCCGGGACTGAAAAAATAGCTGTCATAACCCACTCCTACGTCGATACGATATTGTAGCCTAACACCTCCACGGCATCGGCTGCAAAGAACACCAGCTCGCAGTTACAGGGAGATAACACAAGACAAGATAAGACAAGACATGATCCATCCTCTAGCTTCCAAACAGGTGTTCTCCTTTTCTAAAAGTCCCGCCAAAAACCTCACTCGTGACCAAGTTCAGTAACAACTCAGTCACGTGACCAACCTCCATATTGTCACTTGCTTAAACCTATGCTGTAAGTAAAGCCCGAACAGCTATAACAGTCCTGGTAGTTCATGCTCTGCTAAACATTCTTATCTCTAAGAAACTTATTGAAGATTTAGACACTTGTCTGCCCGCTTACCTCACTACCAACATCTTACATGCTTCCCGTGCTGTCAGCTGTCACACAGGGTTCACAGGATGTCTCGCCATGAGTCTCTATTCTTGGCGAGCTTCTCAACCTCATCAAAGGGTTTAACCAGCCTTCTCTTGTCAGTGTTTTCTTTAGGGTCTCCGAGGTCGGCCTCTTGTTCTTTTTCCTGTTGTTTCCAAGTTGATGACTTGCTTTGTGATTCTTTGATTGTTTCTTCTCATCACATGATACACATATTCCCACCTTTTGTTATTTCTCTTATCTCTGCTTTAGTCTTGAATTCTTTCCATTGTATACAGAGTATTATTCTTAGACATTTGTTTTTAAATGCATCCATTTTGCTCTCTATTTCTTTGGTTGTTTTTCCAGTTTTCACATGTATATGTAAGGATGGGTATTACTTTTGAGCTGAATATCCTAAGCTTTGTTCTTGTGCTTTCCGACTTCGTGTATATCTTGTTTTCTTCGATTTTTTATTAACCGCGGACCTGCATTCTCCGCAGGGAACTTAGTGATGGTCCCGAGTTATGGTAGGTTGTTTAAAGTTTCTGAAATGTCAAAAGAACTTGACTCACACCAGCATAAGGATCACGTTAGCCTGGCTGAAGACTCGCAGCAGCTTGTTACCAGGAGCAGCAAGGAGAGGAAGGATAGAATCTGGTTCATCAGTCTTGTGATATATTCGCATTCAAGCATAGCCATCTTACCTCTGCCTCCGGTACAGGCAGTTCTCGAGTTCCGAAAGTTCGACTTACATACAACACATAGTTACGAACAACCCCTCCCGCCCTTTTTTTCCGTAAAACCTATTATATACAAAAATTCGACTTACATACAAACGGGCACTACCTTGTGGCGCGTATCAAAGCATTTCGCATTTACAGCTGTTCATCTGCTTCTTTCATGTTTTTATTTAATGCACGGAAAGGTACATTGTATACTGAATACAGTAAACTATATAACCGATGTTAGATACAAGCCGTACCGGTACCGACTTACGTACAAATTCGACTTACGAACATACTTAGTAACGGAACTCGTTCGTAATTTGGGGACTGCTTGTATGTCGCCGACTGATGCATCATGGGAATAATATATCAATAGCTCTCGAATATCAGCCAGCATGTTTTATTATACAGTAATCCGTAATGGATCAAGAGATCATATATTCAATCTAAGATTAATAATAGAGAAATGCAGAGAGTTTAATGTGAATCTATATTTATCCTTTATAGACTACTCAAAGGCATTTGATTGTGTACAACACCAGAAACTTTGGGAAATAATGGAAAAAATGGGATTTCCAACACATTTGATACAATTAACATCACTGTTGTATCTAGACCAACAAGCAGCAGTAAGAATAAATGGTGAAACAACAACTTGGTTTGACATAAAACAAGGGGTCCGTCAGGGGTGCATATTGTCACCCTATTTATTTAACTTGTATACTGAAAATATATGAGGAATGTTAGAGAAGATGTAGACAAAGAATATTACGATGTCATAACAGTTGGAGGTTATGAAATACCAGAGATTAGATATGCTGATGACACAGTATTGCTGTCCACAACACAAAAAGGAATGGAAAAACTAATTATGTCAGTCCGCAAGAACAGCGAAGAGCAGAACCTCTATCTTAATGCAAAGAAAACTAAATTGATGACAACTGACAAAACAAACAAGGCAACTGAAATATGTATCAATGAGGAAAAACTGGAAGAAGTGGAGAGTTTTGAATATCTTGGATCGCTACTAACTAATAATGGAGATACAATGAGGGAAATTAAAAGGAGGACATCTATCGCTCTTCAGAAAGTAAAACAAATAAAGAATCTGCGGAGAGGAGCAGACAGAACCACAAAAATAAGATTTTTAAGGGCATGCATCTTTCCCATAGCAACATATGCCTGTGAGACCTGGACACTTAACAAAACATCTGAGAAACACATAAATGCCTTTGAATGTAAATGCTACAGAAGAGTTCTCCAAATATCGTGGACACAAAAAAGAACAAATATATCTATACTACAAGAGCTTAATATTGAAGAAGGCTGGCTAGTGAAGAGGATTAAAGAGAGAAAACTTAAATATTTTGGACACATTAAACGTCATGATAATTTAGAGAAGACCGTATTGGGAGGATACATAATGGGAAAAAGAAAAAGAGGAAGACCAAGACGAAGATGGCTGCAAGACATCGTTGACGATGCCCTGCTACCGATGTCTTGCAGTCATCTTCGCCTTGGTCTTCATCTCTTTCTTTTTCCCATTATGTATCCTTCCAAGACTGTCTTCTCTAGATTATCATGACATTTAATATGTTCAAAATATTTAAGTTTCCTCTGTTTAATCTTCCTTACTAGCCAATCTTCTTCAATATGAAGTTCTTGTAGTATTGATATATTTGATCTTTTTTTCTGTCCATGATATTTGAAGAACCCTTCCGTAGCATTTACGTTCAAAGGCATTTACCTGTTTCTCAGCTGTTTTGTTAAGTGTCCAGGTCTCACAGGCATATGTTGCGATGGGAAAGATGCTTGCGCTTAAAAATCTTATTTGTGTACTTCTGTCTGTTCTTCTCTACAGCCTTTTTTAGTTGTTTATTATTTTCTATCTCCATTATTAGTTACTAATGATCCAAGATATTAAAAACTCTCCACCTCTTCCAGTTTGGTTAGCATTACAAAGGGGAAATAACTCGTATAATGAAGTCCAAATACAGCATTGGAAACGTTTTCTTAGTTCCGCGTATACACTCTTTGATTTACATTTACTGTTTGTGTAACATAATGTAGTTAATGGCTGCAGTTATAACAGCGTTGCTCTGAATTAATGCAAGAAGAAACAAGATTTGAAATAACACAGAAGGCTGCTTCTAACAGATAATACGATTCTGTACGTACATCTGGATAGGAGTTCTCAGCCTGTGGGGAATTTATTCTCTCTGCTCTCTCTACGCTTTCTTTCTCTCTTCCCTCACTTTGTTCTCTGTGCTCTCTCTCTCCCTGCTGTCTTTCCACTCTTTCTGCCCTTTCTTCGCCTTCTCTGCTCTCCTCTCTCTCTCTCTCTCTGCTCTATTCTTTCTCTCTCTGTGCTCTATCCTCTCTCTCTCTCTCTCTGCTCTATCCTCTCTCTCTCTCTGCTCTATCCTCTCTCTCTCTCTGCTCTCTCCTGTCTCCGCTCGTTCTCTCCTCTCTCTACTCTCTCTCTCTCTCTGGTCTTTCTCCACTCTCTCTGCTCTTTCTCTCCTCTCTCTCCACTCTCTCTCCGCTCTCTCTGCTCTTTCTCTCCTCTCTCTCCGCTCTTTCTCTCCTCTCTCTCCACTCTCTCTGCTCTTTCTCTCCTCTCTCTCCTCTCTCTGTCCGCTCTCTCTGCTCTTTCTCTCCTCTCTGTCCGCTCTCTCTGCTTTTTCTCTCCTCTCTCTCTGCTCTCTCTCCTCTATCTCTGCTCTCTCTATGCCCTCTCTGCTCTCTCTACCCGTTCTCTCCATGCACCCTCACTCCCACACCTTGGGGTAGGGGATTCTAAGATTTCAGAGGATAGGAAAACTGGAACCACAGACTAACAGACTATCAATCTGTGGTCCCAATTTCCCCTCTCCTCCGACTTCCCATACAACAGGGAAGAATTTTAGGGTATTGGGAATAGGGGGGGGGGGGGGGAATTCTCCAATGGTTGAGAACAGCTGCTTCAGAGGAACTACATTATAGCAGAGGTCAAGCTTTACCAGATGAAGGCGCATTTATACAACACGAAAGTCGCTGTTACTTGCAAGTTGTTACTGAAAACATTCCCCTACCGACTCGTCTCCGTGTTACTGCAGGCGTTACTGCCATGGTCTAAGGGACAGAGTCTGACTAGATGCAGGTGTGTGTGTGGGGTGGGAAAACTAGAGGTCACATTACCTGCTGCAGCAGATAGTAGGATTCCTAAAGTATGTTAAGTCTCAGGCTATGAAGAAAGTCGAAAATGAAGGTGGGAGACATCCGTATATGTGTATGCTTCGACTTTCTAAAGTTGCGAAAAGATTATGTTCCTGAAGATCTTGCGATATTACAACTCGCACGTAATATAAACAAAAGCGAGAACGTGCGATCATGCGTTTAATCTGATGTTGCTGCAATATTATCGTTGTTAGTGTAGTTAGCTTTTTTTTTTTAAATTGCCGGTAGAGGTTTATGATTCAGTTTTACAAAGACATAGAAAGAGTGAGGAAAGTTGGCAGAAATAAGAATGATAGAAAGAGTGAGGAAAGTTGGCAGAAATAAGAATGATAGAAAGAGTGAGGAAAGTTGGCAGAAATAAGAATAATAGAAAGAGTGAGGAAAGTTAGTAGAAATAAGAATTATAGAAAGAGTGAGTAAAGTTGGCAGAAATAAGAATGATAGAAAGAGTGAGGAAAGTTAGCAGAAACAAGAATAATAGAAAGAGTGAGTAAAGCTGGAAGAAATAAGAATGATAAAAAGAGTGAGGAAAGTTGGCAGAAACAAGGATGATTGAAAGAGTCAGTAAAGTTGGCAGAAATAAGAATGATAGAAAGAGTGAGGAAAGTTGGCAGAAACAATAATGATAGAAAGAGTGAGTAAGGTTGGCAGAAACAAGGATGATAGAAAGAGTGAGTAAAGATGGCAGAAATAAGAATGATAGAAAGAGTGAGGAAAGTTAGCAGAAATAAGAATGATAGAAGGAGTGAGGAAAATTGGCAGAAATATGAATGATAGAAAGAGTGAGGAAAGTTAGTAGAAATAAGAATTATAGAAAGAGTGAGTAAAGTTGACAGAAATAAGAATGATAGAAAGAGTGAGTAAAATTGGGAGAAATAACAATGATAGAAAGAGTGAGGAAAGTTGGAAGAAATAAGAATGATAGAAAGAGTGAGGAAAGTTGGCAGAAATAACAATGATAGAAAGAGTGAGGAAAGTTAGAAGAAATAAGAATGATAGAAAGAGTGAGGAAAGTTGACAGAAATAAGAATAATAGAAAGAGTGAGGAAAGTTGGTAGAAATAAGAAAATAAGAATAATAGAAAGAGTGAGTAAAGTTGGCAGAAATAAGAATGATAGAAAGAATGAGTATAGTTGGCAGAAATAAGAATGATAGAAAGAGTGAGTAAAGTTGGCAGAAATAAGAATAATAGAAAGAGTGAGGAAAGTTGGCAGAAATAAGAATAATAGAAAGAGTGAGGAAAGTTGGCAGAAATAAGAATAATAGAAAGAGTGAGGAAAGTTAGTAGAAATAAGAATGATAGAAAGAGTGAGGAAAGTTGCCAAAAATAAGAATTATAGAAAGAGTGAGGAAAGTTGGCAGAAATAACAATGATAGAAAGAGTGAGGAAAGTTGACAGAAACAAGGATGATTGAAAGAGTGAGTAAAGTTGGCAGAAATAAGAATGATAGAAAGAGTGATTAAAGTTGGCAGAAACAATAATGATAGAAAGAGCGAGTAAGGTTGGCAGAAACAAGGATGATAGAAAGAGTGAGGAAAGGTGGCAGAAATAAGAATGATAGAAAGAATGAGGAAAGTTGGCAGAGATAAGAATAATAGAAAGAATTAGGAAAGTTGGCAGAAATAAGAATAATAGAAAGAGTGAGGAAAGTTGGCTGAAATAAGGATGATAGTGAGGAAAGTTGGCAGAAATAAGGATGATAGAAAGAGTGAGTAAAGTTGGCAGAAATAAGAATGATAGAAAGAGTGAGGAAAGTTGGCACAAATAAGAATAATAGAAAGAGTGAGGAAAGGTGGCAGAAATAAGAATAGAAAGAGTGAGGAAAGTTGGAAGAAATAAGAATAATAGAAAGAGTGAGGAAAGTTGGCAGAAATAAGAATAATAACAAGAGTGATGAAAGTTGGCAGAAATAAGAATGATAGAAAGAGTGAGGAAAGTTGGCAGAAATAAGAATGATAGAAAGAGTGAGTAAAGTTGGCAGAAATAAGGATGATAGAACGAGTGAGTAAAGTTGACAGAAATAAGAATGATAGAAAGATACACAAAGTCCAAATAAAATGAAAACTACCGCATTTCTACTTCAGCCGTTATTTTTAAATTATAGAGTAACTCCCTACCAGTTTCTTTCTACCAAAATTTCTAATTAAAATTTATCCTAGAAGAGCATGGAAATTAATTCAGGAACGAAAGAGTTAACGAAAGAAAGGGGAGCTAACCTAAAGTGAGAGGAAATCCACCACACATTCTCAGCAAACTGAACATCATATACCAGATCTCACTTGGGAAGGTCACCAGCGTACAATAAATTCTTCTTTACAGTCATCGCGGATCTGGCAACTGTATAAAGAAAGCGGAAGTCTAGCCCTAATCGATTTCACTGTAGCCACCTTGCATACATAAACCACATTCTGACACACTGACCCAGTTAGACACACTCCAGAATCTTCGTAACACTTAGGGCTTTGTCAAAACCAGTCTCTTTCTGACACGACCCCCCACCATAAATTCTGATCTTGGCTATCACAGTTTCAGATAGTGCTGTGCCAATAGGCGTAGGCTGTAATTTCTCTCCATCTCGCTCGATCCCCGTGTCTCGAATCAAGTCGATTGCTGTTTTCCTGTCAAACCACGCAGTCAGTTTATCCAGGTATTTCTGTCTTCTCCGCCCTCTCTGTCTTTTGCCCCTTATCTTTCCAGCCATGACCAATTCTTCGAGACCTTCACGTCTGCTGATGTGTCTGATAAACTTTGATTGTCTTTTTCTTATGTACGGCACCAACAAGACCTGCAAAATCTCTTGGATAAAGTCGCCAAAGAAAGTGAACAGAAAGGCCTTACTTTGAACATCAAAAAGACAGAGACTATGGTTATATCTAAGAAACAGAATCCACCAACATGCAGTATTAAATTAAACGGAACTATTCTAAAGCAGGTGCAGAAATTCAAATAACTTGGAGCAGTAATAACTTCAGATGGGAAATGCAGAACAGAAATTAGGAATAGAATAGGCAAACAAAGATTGCATTTCAGAGAATGATAAACATATTATCCAACACATCCTTATCAATGAATGTTAGAAAACGAGTCCTAAAATGCTATATTGAACCTATCTTGTTATATGGAAGTGAATCATGGACAATAGGCAAGTCTGCACAAAAATCATTGGAAGCAGCAGAAATGTGGTTTATTAGAAGAATGTTGCGAATCCCCTGGACAGCAAAAATAACTAATGAAGAATGTATGAAAAGAGCTGGAGAGACAAAAAACCTTGTCAAAAAGATAAGAGAGAGACAATGTACTTTCATAGGACATGCAATGAGAAGATAGGGCATTGAAAATATTATAACAACAGGAAAAATAGAAGGAAGAAGATGAAGAGGAAGACCAAGAGAAATGATACTGGACAGTCTGACGGGATGGTGTGAGAGGAGATCACCAACTAAACTGATGGCCTGCATGAAGGATCGTGTACTATGGAGAAGCATAATAGCCAACGCCAGTCGGCACGGCACCTGATGATGATGATGATGATGATGATGATGACGGCACTAGTTTCAGATATTCCTTTGCTTGTAACACTTCTTCATTTATCTTTCTGGCTGTCCATGGTATGTGAAGCATCCTTTCTAAAAGCCACATTTCTGTAGCCTCAGTTTACAAACTACGTGTACAGTTTAGAGACTTGCAGTTTCTGCTCTTTGATCTTACTGGATCAGCGAAATTGGTCTTCCCCGTTGCCGGCATCGTGGTGATCTTAAAGTACTAGTGAGACACTGGTTATAGTGTCTAGTCTGAGACACTGGTTATAGTGTATAATCTGAGACACTGGTCATAGTGTCTAGTCTGAGACACTGGTCATAGTGTCTAGTCTGAGACACTGGTTATAGTGTCTATTCTGAGACACTGGTCATAGTGTCTAGTCTGAGACACTGGTCATAGTGTCTAGTCTGAGACACTGGTTATAGTGTCTAGTCTGAGACACTGGTTATAGTGTCTAGTCTGAGACACTGGTTATAGTGTCTAGTCTGAGATACCAGAGTCGACCCAGGAAACAAACTTCATGGGCGATCCCACCACAAGCCAGGCTCAGTGAGTGCGATAACTTGTAGCAAGTATCACCAAAAAAAAGAGGAAGGATAGGGTTTTGGCCGCCACTTTATGTAACTTAGGACTTCACACACTATGTAGTATAACTCAAGAGCCTCCAAAATTTATAGAGCTTGGACTCTCACTATGGAAGTGAATGCTGGAAAATCACCAAAACCATAGAAAACAAGTTAAATTCTTTCCAGACTAAATGTTTACGAAGAATTAGAAAAATATTTTGGCCAAACACCATAAGAAATAACATCTTATTAGCAGAAATGCAGATGAAACCACTGACAACAATTATTGAGGAAAGACGCTGGCGATGGTTGGGACATGTGCTCGGAATGACTGACAACTCACTACCAAAAATAGCACTAAGATGGACACCACAGGGGAGCAGAAGTAAGGGTAGACCAAAAGAGACATGGAGAAGAACAACAGAAAGGATGTTGAGCAATAGAGGGCTCACCTGGGCAAGAGCAGAAAAAAAGGCGAAGGACAGGCATTTGTGGAAAACCCTTGCGGAAGCCCCATATGCCCTGGGCACTTAAGGTTCAGAGAGAGAGAGAGAGAGAGAGACTCTCACGAAGTCTAAATCCACCACTGTATGCTTTTCTGTTTCGGAAGTCTAACCTTTAAGAAGGAGAAAGTCTACCTGTAAGGCGAGGCATAGAGTTAATTCTGTACAATGTTGTCAGATATATATATATATATATATATATATATATATATATATATATATATATATCAGATATCTTATATATATACCAGATATCTTATATATATATATCTTATATCTCATATCCTTCCCGTGCCGTTAAACGTCACATAGGGTTCGCAAAGTAGTTCGCCAATTTTTCCTGTCTTCGGCGAGCCTTTCAACCTCATCAAAGGACTTTATGCCTGTTAATTTGGCCTCTCTTAACAATGTAACAATGTCCTCTTCAGAGTTTCACGCGGTCTGCCTCTTTTTCTTTGGCCTGTTGTGTTCCACTGGATAGCTTGTTTTTGGGATTCTCTGATCATTTCTTCTCATCAAGTGACCAACATATATCCATCTCCTTTTCCTGATCACCCATGAGACTGGTTGTTGTTCAGTCATCTGTCTTATCTCTGCATTGTTCTTGAATACGCACACCAGATAATACCACACAAAAAAATGAGACTGACCCTATAGCTTAGGAACCGAGAGTGGAAGAGAAGAGACAAAGAGGTGGTTACAGAACATGTATAACCTGTCACCGTAAGACACTGTTGAACTCTATCACTTTCCTCAGCACCAACGGGCGCGTGTACAAATACGAGACGTATTCTACGCTCAGTCGGAAAATGGCGAAGTGCAAGACTTCACGGTTTTGGCAGCAACTTAACGTCTTGTGAAGCTGAAGATCTTGTAAAGCTGAAGATCTTGTGAAGCTGAAGAAATCTGCGTCAGAAACTTTTAAATTATTGACACGGGCGAACGGGAATGAGTGCTTGTCTCATGCATGCGTTTTGAATGCCACAAACGATTTTCCAAGCCGGATAAAGCTTGAAAGATGATGATGATTTTCCAGGATTTTGCACCAAAACAATGCGCCAGCCTATAGCGCTGTGTCTGTGAGGCAGTTTTTAGCAAATCGCAACATCAGTGCTCAAGCACCCACTATATTCGCCATACTTGGCTCCCTGTGACTTCTGCCTATATCTAAAGATCAAATGAATGCTCAAAGGATCCCCTTTTTTCCAGTAGATGTGAAAACAATACTGACGGAGATTCTCAATAGCCTTTCAAAAAGTGATCTGCAGAATTGCTGTGAACGTTGGCAGCATCGTATGCAGCTTTGTGTCAACTCAAATTGGAACTATTTTGAATTATTTCCCTTTGTGTCAACTCTAATGGGAGCTATTTTGAAGGAGATCGAATCTGATTTTCCCAACTTGCTCAGTAAAATGAGATACGATATATATCTATATATAAAGTCATCGTGGTGTTTTTAAGTACCAGCTGTGTTCTGGCCACTACACCCCTTATCAGTTTTGTTACCATTCCTCATTTAAACCCGTCTCTAGCTTTGTAGAAATTTGTATGGTGTTTCTTGAGGTAGACATCGTTGATAATCTGCACATGGATGCATCAGTAGCAGGGCATCTTGCTTACAACCGAGAGATCTAAGGAGTGCTGTTAGGGAGGCAAGGGACGTGCAAATGAATGACTGACTGACTTCTTGAGGTAAGTTTCAAAGAAGAAATTTACTTTTTAATTTTACACGCTCGGAGTTGGCAGATCTGACCGCAGACTGTAGTACAAGAATCTTTTACCTTCATTTGTTACAACGTTACGCTGAAGTCTTCCAAATCGTTGGCTCTAAATGATGAAAACAGCGGAGAGAAGTTTCAGATTTTTTCCCGTCTATGTTAACCCCCCATCCCTTTTTTTACTTTTCTTAGTATGAAATACACAAAATGAAATATCTGCAATATAGCAGATCGTATAAACGAATTGTCAATGTTCTGAAAAATATTACAATTAAAACATTCAAAGTTTTAATCAGACAGTTCGCTGTAAAAATGTTACTATGATGTTGTTAAACATTTTTTTTTCCAAATATAGAACTTCATCGTATATTAAAAACTGTTTTTTAAAACCTCTAAAAATCTTGTACTTGTTACGGAACATTTTCTTTTCAAAACTGCAATGAATTATTAGTATGCTCGCGTTTAAAGTAGCAAAACTTTAAATAATGAGCGAAAACGTAATTTACAGAAAGTGAGAACAGAGACTAGCCAGTTAGTTTGACATTTTATCGCTTAGTTTTGGTGTCACTTGGTCATCAGTTAAAAGTTAATTGTTTCAGTCGGTGATTATTTGTTATGGGTGTTTTTATCGTTACTGTTATGGCTAGTGCATCGTAGCTCAAGGTTCAAAATTCTGGCCCCGGCATCACTGCATTCAGGACAGCCCCATATATGCTCCAGAAAGGAAGTTAGAATCGCAAAAGCAGCATCGATCTTCAAGAATCTTGAGAACATATGGCATTCAAAAGTTATAAGCACAAAAAACAAGTTAAGATTATTCAATTCAAATGTAATATCCTCCCTCATTTATGCATGCGAAAGCTGGAAAGCAACTAAAGAAATAGACAAGAAAGTAGACTCTTTTGAAAACAAATGCCTAAGGAAAATACTCGGCATCAAGTGGAACGAATTCAACAACAATGCAGAGATAAGACAGATGAGCAAACAACAACCAGTCTCATGGGTGATCAGGAAAAGGAGATGGACATATGTTTGTCACGTGATGAGAAGAAACGATCAGAGAATCCTAAAACAAGCTATCAAGTGGAACACAACAGGCCAAAGAAAAATTGGCGAACTACTTTGCGAGCCCTATGTGACGTTTAACGGCACGGGAAGGATATAAGATATAAGATATACGCTCCGCCGCATGCCGCAGCATCCACCCAAGAGTTTGCTAATAGTTCCTGGCAAATGTTGGTTGTTTACGATACGTTTTTTTTTCTGCCATACAGTTCGGATTTCCTGCCAGCATCCTTAATTTCTCCCAGTTCCAGAAATCTCCTTAAAGCAACTGCGACCAGCACAACTTTAGCAATGTCAACCTTGTCCATTTTCAGTCTGCCTTTCACTTTAGCCTTTTCTGGCAAGTCTGTCCGCCATTTCATTCCCATATACTCGTACATGACCTGAGCAGTAAATAAACTTTAGACTCATCACATTTAAATGACGTAACAGATGAACCCATTCTTTACGAAGCAATTTCTTCTTAATCTAACAAAGCATATAATTCTTTCCATCATTCTTGTTTCTGCCAACTTTCCTCACTCTTTCTATGTGACTTCTGTCTGTGGTCAGATTCAGCGAGATGTGGGTGCAGATATCTACAGCCAAATCCATTGAGAAGTGGATGCAGATATCTGGAGCCAAATCCATTGAGAGGTGGGTGCAGATATCTGGAGCCAAATCCAGCGAAAGATAGGTGCAGATATCTGTAGTCAGATCCAGAAGTGGGTTCAGCCGGTACGTCCCTCAGGGAACGGGGAGTGAAAGGAACCCAAAGGGCCAAATATATGGAGGCCCAGCGACTCCAGAGGCCCCCCGCAGAATAGAAAAGAAGCCCTGGTTGTAGCAGCATTGTCTAATTCTTGCGATGATTTCAGGAAGCAAGCATCCAGACAGACCACGTGGGAGAAAAAAAAAAGTCAGTTCCCAAGCTGGTGAGACCGTTTCTCATATTTCATCAGCGTCTGGCTTTACATGCTCAGTCATCCAGACCAACGGTTCCCACTCTGTGTTCAGCGGGCACCGTGTGGCGGTCAGAGTATTATCAGATGGTTCTCCGGCGCCTTATCCAGCTGATAGTAAGTGCCATCTATTGAGTAAAAACATTTCAAGACTTACGGTATTACGATACTGCGTATAAGTTAGTGATCTGTAACGTACATGTTGTTGGCTATACCGGCAGGTACCTACTCCAATATCTGCTTAGCAACAAAACCAGAAGCAATAAAAACTCCATCATGCAAAATAACAAAACACAAAAACTACGCCGAGAGACAAATGGTATTTTTTTCACAGATTCACAGTCCGTGATACAAGCACTGAAACATCAAAATGTTAAAGAACTGGACAACCTGACAGAAGCCCGATCACTAGCGAGCACAACATTCAATAAAGCAGCCATACAGAGGCTACCCGCCCACAGTAGCATCCAAGGAAATAAAGACGCAGAGAGACTAGCAAAAGAGGGAGGTAGAATGCAACAAACTGATAGAACCACAAACATATGAACAAACAAAACCAGACTAAAAGCCATATATAAAGACAAATGGACAAAACAACTCACCGCTAAAATAGATGACGATTACTGTAAACTCTCAAGAAACGAACGAAATATAATCTTCCGACTGAGAACGGGACACTGCAGACCGAGACACCATATTTACCAGAAGCTGAAAATCGGCCCAGCAGACCTATGTGTCTGCAGCAAAGAGCAACAGACACCGCATTACATCTTCCAGAGCTGTCAGCTACACAATTCACTCTGGCAAAGGACCTAGTCAGACCCCAGCTTCCCACAAGAGAAGCTTCTACGGTGATGACGGCCAGACCTCACCCCCCCCCCCCAAAACACAAGAGAAGCTCTACGGTGATGATGATCAGACCCAAGTCCCCTACAAGAGAAGCTCTACAGTGATGATGATCAGACCCAAGTCCCCTACAAGAGAAGCTCTACGGTGATGCTGGTCAGACCCAAGTCCCCTACAAGAGAAGCTCTACGGTGATGATGATCAGACCCAAGCCCCCTACAAGAGAAGCTCTACGGTGATGATGAAAACCTGAGACGAACCGCCGCATTTGTGTGTGAGAGAGAGAGAGAGAGAAAGAAGAGAGAGAAAAGAGAAAGAGAGAGAGAGAGAGAGAGAGAGAGAGGCGTCGATATCTGAGCGAACGACGAAGAAGATATATTTTTGGAAAAGTGGCCCTTGGTGTTAAAAAGTTGGAAACCACTGATCTATACATAGTGGCTGATCACCTCCGTGAATGTATTGTCAGGGGGAGGTCTTCGTGCATATCCTGTAACATTGTTGGGAACAGGCAAGACGGATTGACTGGCAGAGCTCAACGGTCAGAGGATTAAACAAAGGCCCTATGATGTCGTTTGATCTCAGTCTGTCTTTCGAAGTTACGTACCTCGTATTACTGTTGAGTTAGTTAGCTAGCCAGACTAGACAAGAATCTAAAGAAGACGACTGACTAATTAGTCACTCTCTTTGACCAGATACGGTGGGTCACTATGTGTGAGATCGTGATTAGAGTTTTAGAAATCAGTAAGTGTTGGCAGTTTACGTGAAGGAAGCTGAATTTCAGAGATATAACAAATTTGTTTGCGTCAGCCCGCATAGTAACATTTGCGGAAATGAATTAACAATCATTACTGGTAGTCTACGTACCTTCCTTGCCACTCTCTGTTATCAGTTCAGTTTAGTGTATCATGTTTTTATTGAAAATCAGCACATGTAAGCAGCAGCACTAACACTATATCCCTATGTGCCTCTAGGTAGCAGATAAACCTTCTATATTGTGTGCTTAATAAAATCCTCAGAGAACTGACGAAATGCAAGGTAGTTAAATGTGTTGTACAAGCTTATCATGAAAAGTCTCAGTCAGTCAGTCATTTGTATGTCTCTTGCGGAACTTTGCCTCCCTAACAGCTCTCCTGTAGGCCTCTCGGTTGTAGCCAAGATGGCCTGCTGCTGATGCATCCGTTTGCACATTATCAACGATGTCTTGCAGCCATCTTCGTCTTGGTCTTCCTATCTTTCTTTTCCCCATTATGTAACATTCCAAGACGGTCTTCTCTAAATTATCATAACGTTTAATGTGTCCAAAATATTTAAGTTTTCTCTCTTTAATAAGTCTATCAATTATTATTACCACAAGTGATGGAACTAGCGAAGCAGAGATATTGGAATATTTACTTGTATATATGATTAAAATGAGAATAATAATAGAAAGATTGTGCAACCAGAACCGAATATGAAATATACACAATAAATTGTATTAAAAATATCACGAACTGTTTAAAATATTATAATCCTACAATTTTCAATCTGTGCTAGTTTTCCTAGAGCTATATTTTGGCATTAAAATCTCTGTTGAAAGTGCAGGATTTGAGTAGAACACGTGAAGATATATCCCGTTGGACACTAATACAGAGGACCCGTAGAAGTCGAACACGATCCGTTCCAGGAGGCAGTTCGACTTTCATTTGTTCGACTTTCAATTGTTCGACTTTCAATTGTTCTACTTTCAACCCCATAAGAAATAACGTAAACTGAAATAATGAAATGATTAAAATGCTTGAAGACATCAATATAGACGGCAAAGACCTAAGGATTGTAAAACATCTATACTGGCAGCAATAAGCAGTAATTCGAGTTAAAAATAGAACTGGAAAATATCAACCTATAAAACAAGGGGTGCGACAAGGATGTGTACTGTCTCCAGACCTTTTTTCTCTGTACAGCGAGAATATTCTAAGAACGATCATCACAGAACCAGGCATAAAAATTGGAGGATACAATATTAACAACCTTCGGTATGCTGACGATACAGTACTGATAACTGAGAACCAACAAGACCTGCAAAATCTCATGGATAAAGTCGCCAAATAAAGTGAACAGAAAGGCCTTACTTTGAACATCAAAAAGACAACAGAATCCACCAGAATCTTCTTAACACTTAGGGCTTTGTCAAAACCAGTCTCTTTCTGACACGACCCCCCACCATAAATTATGATCTCGGCTATCACAGTTTCAGACAGTGCTGTGCCAATAGGCGTAGGCTGTAATCTCTCTCCATCTCGCTCGATCCCCGTGTCTCGAATCAAGTTGATTGCTGTTTTCCTGTCAAACCATGCAGTCAGTTTATCCAGGTATTTCTGTCTTCTCCGCCCTCTCTGTCTTTTGCCCTTTATCTTTCCAGCCATGACCAGTTCTTCGAGACCTTCACGTCTGCTGATGTGTCTGATAAACTTTGATTGTCTTTTTCTTATGTACGGCACCAACAAGACCTGCAAAATCTCTTGGATAAAGTCGCCAAAGAAAGTGAACAGAAATGCCTTACTTTAAACATCAAAAAGACAGAGACTATGGTTGTATCTAAGAAATAGAATCCACCAACATGCAGTATAAAATTAAACGGAACTATTCTAAAGCAGGTGCAGAAATTCAAATACCTTTGAGCAGTAATAACTTCAGACAGGAAATGCAGAACAGAAATTAAGAACAGAATAGGCCAAGCAAAGATTGCATTTCAGAGAATTATAAACATATTATCCAACACATCCTTATCAATGAATGTTAGAAAACGAGTCCTAAAATGCTATATTGAACGTATCTTGTTATATGGAAGTGAATCATGGACAATAGGCAAGTCTGCACAAAAATCATTGGAAGCAGCAGAAATGTGGTTTATTAGAAGAATGTTGCGAATCCCCTGGACAGCAAAAATAACTAATGAAGAATGTATGAGAAGAGCTAGAGAGACAAAAAAAAAAAAAACCTTGTCAAAAAGATAAGAGAGAGACAATGTACTTTCATAGGACATGCAATGAGAAGAGGGGGCATTGAAAATATTATAACAACAGGAAAAATAGAAGGAAGAAGATGAAGAGGAAGACCAAGAGAAATGATACTGGACAGTCTGACGGGATGGTGTGAGAGGAGATCACCAACTGATCTGATGGCCTGCATGAAGGATCGGGTACTCTGGAGAAGCATAATAGCCAACGCCAGTCGTTATGGTAATTGATGATGATGATGAGATAGATAGATAGATAGATAGATAGATAGATAGATAGATAGATAGATAGATAGATAGATAGATAGATAGATAGATAGATAGATAGATTTCACTCATAGCACAAGGTGTACAGAGAACTATAAGAAAATTATTGTCAGAGTAAGAGACTGTCTTGTGCTTTTATGTCTTGTGCTCCTCCCCACCTTTCTCTCCTGTAATTGCCTCCCCTTCATTTTGTTAATGCCCTTTTCTGCCTGAAACGGCAATTTCTTTGAGTAATTTCTTACTTGATGGCGCAAAAACCTATTTACACTTCGGGCGACTGACTGTATTTACCCGTTCCACATGAAATTATTTTTTGTTCATTACTTCTATAAAGTCACTGTCAACAACACAAAGTCCTGGGGTAAACGTTTCCCAGTAGGCAGCCAAGCAAGACATCTCACATCCGTGTAGAACATTTGACGAAAGCGTTAATTAAAGCAGTGATGATGATGATGATGATGGTGGTGATGATGATGGTGGTGATGATGGTGGTGTTGATGGTAATGATGATGATGATGATGATAGTGTTGGTGGTGGTGATGGTAATGATGATGATGGTGGTGGTGATGGTAATGATGATGATGGTGGTGGTGATGGTGATGATGATGATGGTGGTAGTGATGGTGATGATGGTAATGATGATGATGGTGGTGGTGATGATGATGGTGGTGGTGATGGTAATGATGATGATGGTGGTGGTGACGGTGGTGGTGGTGGTGGTGATGGTGGTAGTGATGGTGGTGGTGGTGGTGGTGGTGGTGGTGGTGGTGGTGGTGGTGGTGATGATGATGATGATGATGATGGTGGTGGTGATGATGATGATGATTGTCGTGATGATGATTATGATGATGATGATGAGGAGGATGATGATGTTGATGATGATGATGGTGGTGGTTATGGTGGTGGTGGTGATGGTAATGATGATGGTGGTGGTGGTGGTGGTGATGGTAATGATGATGGTGGTGGTGGTGGTGATGATGATGATGATGGTGGTGGTGATGGTGATGATGATGTTGGTGGTGGTGGTGGGGTGGTGGTGGTGGTGGTGGTGGTGGGTGGTGGTGGTGGTGGTGGTGGTGGTGGATAACTGCTGAAGTACTTTGAGCAACATGCCAACGGTAACAGATAAAACATAATCAAATGCTACAACTCCATCATGGCTAACTGCCGTCCACCAGGAACCAAGAACACGAGGAATTAAGGTTTACACCAGCCTCTCCATCTTGGCAAAACAAACAGGGATGACGAACACACGACTGCATCCTACAAAGGCTCACATGGCCGGCCGCTACCACGACAGGCCGCTACCACAACCGGCCGCTACCACGGCCTCTCTAAGACCCCTTGGGAAACCTCATGGAAACTATTAATGACGTCATATACGTGACCGTTTTTTCCCCTCCTCAAACCCAGCGTTAAATTTCACTCAAATCTCCTACAGCGTTCTTGTGCACATGTATTCTGTTAAAAGTATTGTCTCACGGAATGTAAAATACATCTACTCAGGTGCAAGCATCTAGGAACAGCATTTTCCATATATCGATTTCGTAAAGAATACTTATAGCAGGTCTGTATTCTGTCTCCCATTCAGCAGACACGCCCCTTGTACTAGCAGCGTGGATAGACCTGAAGAAAGCCTTTGATAAAGTATGGAAAAAAGGTCTGTTGTGGAAACTAAGAAACTGCAATGTGAATGGAAGACTGTACAACTGGATAAAGTCCTATTTACACAATAGAAGAGCTAGAGTAGTAATGGATGGACACAAAAGCCAGAAAGTACTTCTGCGACACGGTGTACCACAAGGAGGAGTCCTTTCGCCTACACTATTCCTTGTATTCATTAATGACCTGGTCAAGGAACTTCCCTATGGAATCAAAGCAGCACTGTATGCAGATGATCTGGTCATGTGGTGTACAGATGAATATGCGACAGTTGCTACACAGAGACTCCAAAGAGCAGCAGACATCTTGACATCATGGACAAACAAATGGTGTGTAAGTATCAACACAGAGAAATCAAGTACCACTCTGTTCACCCTCTCATCTAAACAGAAAGCAGGTAAGATCTTTGTAAATGAAATACCCTTAAGGATGGACAACCAACCCACTTACTTAGGAGTGACTCTTGACTCAAAACTGACTTGGAAGCAACACATCAACAGTGCAGAAGCAAAAGCCAGAAGAAAACTAGCCATATTAAGAAAATTGAGTGGGACTACATGGGGAGCTAGTGAAAGAATCCTCAAGAATGTATATCAGCAAAGTATTCTACCACATTTAGAATATGGCTCAACATCTTGGTGCACAGCATCAAACACTACGCTGCATAATCTAGACAAAGTTCAAAATCAGTCACTACGGATTATCACAGGTGCCATGAGGTCCACACCAACAGTAGAAATGCAGAAAATAGTTGGTGTTCAGCCGCTAAAGGAACGTAGAGACACAAAGGTCATGACCATGGGAGAAAAATTCCTTAGCTCTGTAAGCCATCCCCTGAAGGAGAGATTCAATAACTTGGCATTAGGACGGCTTAAAAGAAGCAGCTTCATTCATCAGGCCAAGCGTATGCGTAAGCTGATACCTGACCTTCCAGCTGTAGTCACTCCATTATCATCTGTACCAGAGCATACACCATGGAAAGAAGCAGATTATACACAAATAACTATTCAGACTGAAGTGAAAGGTGTGCAGAATGGTGAGATGCAGAGCAGTCTTGTAAGATCAATAGCCACACTTAGTGTTCTAGATGACAAATATCCATGTGACACCTGGATACGTGTGTATACAGATGGATCTGCACATAATGCCATAAAAAATGGTGGGGCAGGAGCATATATTGAATATCCAAACAACACCATTGACAAGATTTCCATACCCACTGGTAAATACTGCAACAACTTTGATGCAGAAGTTAGGGCAATTATTGCTGCAGTTGAAAAACTATCAGACTCCAGAATTGATACATGTCCTGTAGTAATTCTCACAGATGCAAGATCAGTACTGGAGGCTCTTCAGTGCAACAAACTACCAGACCTTAAGGATGCCTTGTCAAAAATTGGCTTACAACATGGAGTCACTTTGCAGTGGATTCCCTCCCACTGTGGGATACCAGGCAATGAGAAAGCTGACCATCTGGCTAAAGAGGGCACTGAAATGGAGCAACCAGACATACCAGTCACCTATAATCAGAAGAAAAGCATGATAAAAACCTACAGGAAGCCACAAACACCACCACATGATGACTATCACATGCTAAACAGAAAGGAACAAGTCACCATCTTCCGTCTCCGAACAGGACACAGCCGACTCCGAAGTCATATGTATACAAAGTTTAAGGTTGGTACTACTAATCTATGTACATGTGCCCAGGTGCCCCAAACCGTGGAACATATCCTCCAGAACTGCATCAACTACGAGACACTGAGAAATAATTACTGGCCCAGTGAAACCACTAAAGAAGATAAGCTCTACGGTTCCATACATGAGTTACAAAAAACAGTGAAATTTATCCAAGAGACAGGACTGCAGATATAGACAGACAGTGCGAACGAAGAAGAAGAAGAAGAAGAAGCAGACACGCCAAGTTAGTGTAGCCTCAGCTGTGTAAACATAAGTCTATTTGTCAGAACTAAAATAACTAATCCTTTTTTGACAAAAGAGTAAGTGTTAGGCAAGGATTTCTGAATGCGGGAGAGTGTGGTTATGGTAGGTGGGTCAAGAGAAGTTAAAGACATCTCCCGGTCGTCCGTGTGGTTTCTTGTAGTATGCTTCAACAGAGGTGTAACCGAATGTGCTTGTTCATCTCGAGTGCTGTGCAGTGCGTGCGCTAACATCTGCGGCTGTTCGAGTTGTTAAAAAAAAGGAGTAATGTTTACTTTTATGGTGCCAGCAATAACAAAAGTGATAGTTACAGCAGCGGGGCTGTTTATGCGAATGTTTTAGTTGTAACAACAGTGATCAGTCATTTGCATGTCCCTTGCGGAACTTTGTCTCCCTAACAGCTCTCCTGTAGGCCTCTCGGTTGTAAGCAAAATGTCCTGGTTCTGATGCGTCCATTAGCAGAATGTTGTAACAACAACAACAACAACAACAGGTATTATATTAGAGCAGAATGGCCTAAATGCACTCCAATGTGCAGTGCCACGCGGAAGATCGTGGTTCTATTCCGAAACGGGACCCAAAAAAAAAACAAACTCACAGACCCCTGTGAATCATGACCCAGGGGGCCCCACCCCTGCGTTGTGTCAGGAGTTTAATAGGACCGTAACACTCGCCTGAAGGGGGTACTTCCTCTGATGATCTAGGGAGTTGTGTTGTTGTTCCGTTCTCTACAGTGGAGAGTTTCCTGCATATTTGGCAGAAAGAGTTGTTGCAGGACCAGTAACAACATTTGAATCTGTTGCAACAACCGCATTAGTTGTATAGTTAATGTTGCGATTTTTTTTTTAAACTTCGACGATAATCGTGACCACAGGAAAGTTAAGAAGTGAAAGGAGCTCGAGGTAGACCAAGAGAGAACATCCTGGGTAGACTGGCAAAATGGCGTGGATAGACGACCCCGGAACCAGTCACAGAGGCAACACACAAACACACACACACACAAACATACACGCAAAAGAGTTGTGAAGAGTTGTGGCCGCTGGTGCGAGCAGGCATGGCACGTGATTTGTTGTTAAAGTTGTAGCATAAGTAGCAGATATGTAGCTGCGACAAATGTAGCAGCTACGTAACAAAACCAGAACTAGCAGTTACGTAACTAAAGCAGAAATAGCTACGTAGCCAAGGCAGAAGTAGCAGTTAGTAGCTATAGCAGTGTGACGAAGTAATGTGCAACGCCCGCCTGTAAAAAGAAACTTTAAGAGGAAAAAAAATCCCACTACTGAAAGTGGTTGTCTGATGGCTGTTGGTCGTCTCTAGAACGAAGATAAAAGATCCGCAGGGATACAGGAAAGCAAAAGTGGTTCTACTCCAAGGCGCCATTGGTTTGCGTCATGACCTCAGAGAGGGAGAGAGAGAGAGAGAGAGAGATGTTGCCATGTGATAGAAAACTATTTCTCCCCCCCCCCTGCTACAACTACAACCTCCCTACCCACCCACTCAACCCACCCCCCCCCCGCAACATAGTAAAAGCTATCAGGACCCAGCAGCAGTGTACCAGCTGGGCGCCCCCCCCCCCTCTCTCTCTCTCTCTCCTTGAACCTGTGTTGTGTTTTGAAAGCCTCAGCGTGTTTTTTTAAAGTTTTGCACATACTGTGTTCTCTGAGTTTACGACCGCGGGTTTACTTTCCTTCACCTGAGCGTACGTTTTCCGCTGTCTTCTTTTCATGTTCACCCTATACTCATATTTCCCCCCCCCCCCCTCCATCTTTCGTTCCTGCGATTTTAAAATCATAACCTTCATCAAACTCACAGAGGAAGTCGTTCTAGAGATGTTTACGAGAAAAGGGAAGCGCGGTTGTTGTAATGTGTTCTTGCCTGGATACTAGACACATGTGGCAGGGTGAAAAGAAAAAAAAGTTGGATTGGATTTTTCGGGCGGCACGTTACCAGAGACCAATAATTCATGTGTTTGAGCTACTGGACAGACTTCTTCGCTTCTTGGTTAGTTTGTCTGTGGTGAGTTTTTATACATCTTTGTTTATTTGTTGCTTTCCGATTTCAAAATGTGTGTTGTAATGTGGGATATATTCATGGTATATGGCAGTTTACAAGAAACAAAATTTGATAAAATATCTAAAGTATTCGAGAAGCAATGCCGGTTTAACTTTACCTACAAACTCGTAAAAACGAGGGCCCTGATTTTGAGGAGGGCCTCGTGGTGACCCTTCAGCGTAAACATTAAGTCATAAACAGACTGAGTTTTCCGATAAACCAGGATTTGCCTGATTTCGAAATGACTGAAGAGTTAGGATCTCAAAACTACCTTTGTGGGGAGCCCCCAAAATTTCTTAATTCTGAGATTTTGAGAAGGGGACATAACAGAAAAAAAATTAATTACAAGAAACGGCCCAGTGTAATCGTCTTTAGAAACATGATTAAAAGATCATCATCAGGTGCGACTGGCGTTGGCTGTTATGGTTCTCCAGAGTACACGATCCTTCATGCAGGCCATCAGCTCAGTTGGTGATCTCCTCTCACACCATCCCATCAGACTGTCCAGTATCATTTCTCTCTGTCTTCCCCTGGCTCTTCTTCCCTCTATTTTTCCTGTTGTTATAATAATTTCAGTGCCCCCACTTCTCATTGCATGTCCTATGAAAGTACATTGTCTCTCTCTCTCTCTCTATATATATATATATATATATATATATATAACAATATTTTTTGTATATGCAGCTCTTCTCATACATTCTCCGTTATTTTTTTTTTTGTCCAGGGAATTCGCAACATTCTTCTGATAAACAACATGTCTACTGCTTCCAGTGATCTTTGTGCAGACTTGCCTATTGTCCATATTGTCCATATTGTCCATATAATAAAATAGGCTCAATACAGCATTTTAGAACCGTTAAGGATGCATTGCATAAAATGTTGATAATTTTCTGAAATGCTGTCTTTGCTTGGCCTATTCCTGTACAAACATAAACTGTATTAAAATAAATGTAAACAGCAAATAGCAGCGGTTCTCAGCCCAGGTCTGTGGACCCCTTACGGTGTGCGATGGGTCATGTGGGGGCCCTATATTGGAAGTCTGATTTATATAGAATATGAAAAATGTATAAGAGTTTTTAATTTAAGACAAAGTGACAGGAGCTGCGGCGAATTAGTCTTGACTTAAGAGGTCCGCTGGCGTGACGCATAACCATCGTATAAAGAAACATTGTGTAGATGTGTGCCATTAGAGAGCAAATTTATGAAAGCTTGTGGTTAGTGCATGTCATTGATAATTAGCAATGCCGAGGAGTTGTTTTTTTAAAAAATTTTATTATGTCCGAGAGGTGCTTTCTTCTATTTATCGATGATGATGATGATGATGATGATGATGACTTGGTCTTATGACCTTTCCCCACATGCCCCAGGCCTACACACACACGCACATACGCACGCACGCATGCACACACACACATGGGCGGATAACTTTCACCTGACCTAGTTATGGTCGAGTTCCCACCGGTATATTTTACTGAGAAAAAAAAAGTCCATGTCCCGTGGTATTTACATGCCGTAGGGGCGTGTGAAGTATTGGTACCTTGACATTTCTGGGCCACTATAGCATCTGAGGTAGGGATACCAGCATCTGTTCTCTCTGCCTTTGCCTTCCGTGACAAACTCCAGGGACCCAATTTTTGGGGGGCTGGGTTGACCTTGGTGCCGACTAGTCCAAAAAAAAAAAAAATCCGCTGGAATGCGAAATCGAACCAGGAGTCATCTGGTCAGGAGGGTAATGATATTTTACTAAGGAAATAATAAAAGACATCTTACATCTTTCCCGTGCCGTTAAACGTCACATAGGTCTCGCAAGATAGTTCGACAAGTTTTCCTGTTTACGGCGAGCTTTTCAACCTCATCAAGGGATTTTATGCCTACTAATTTGGGCTCTCTTAACAATGTCCTATTTAGAGTTTCACGTGGTCAACCTCTTTTTCTTCAGCCTGTTGTGTTCCACTTGATAGCTTTTTTTAGGGATTCTCTGATGGTTTCTTCTCATCACGTGACCAATATATGTCCATCTTCTTTTTCTGATCACCCATGAGACAGGTTGTTGTTTGCTCATCTGTCTTATTTCTGCGTTGTCCTTGAATTCGTTCCACTTTATACCGAGTATTTTTCTTAGGCATCTGTTTTCAAAAGAGTCTAATTTCTTGTCTGTTTCTTTAGTTGTTTTCCAGCTTTCGCTTGCGTAAACAAGCATTATAATTATAATAAGCATTATAGAAAAGTACTATTATACAAGTAGATTTTAAGAAAGAAACCGCCCGCGGGCTCTGAAAATACGTGGAACTATATTTAGATCAGATTTATATCCTAAAAAAAATGGAAGTCATTAGAGTAGAATTTATCCGGACATATCGACTTTATTGATTTTTAGAAAGTTTTTGTCGCTGCATGCTACCTAACTTTTTAGATTTTGGAAAAAAAAATGTCAGTAGCCTTGTGAAATATATTGTGCACAAAGATTTAATGTTGTGTGTTCGATACAAAAGACAAAAGTCAGTTTTGTGTTAAGATACGCAAAAAAACGGATAGTCGGTGCCGTGTTAAATAAAAGGAAGAAATACAACAAGGAAAACAACGAAACAGTCCTTGTTGTGTACATACGAAATACAACATAGTGTTGTGTTAGGTACAAAAGACAATGGATAAGGTTGTGTTAGATACAAAAGACAATAGATAAGACTGTTAGGTACAAAAGAAAACATATAAGATTGCGTTAGGTACAAAATACAACAGATAAGGTTGTGTTATGTACAAAAGACAACAGATAATGTTGTGTTAGGTACAGCAGACAATAGTAATGTTGTGTTAGGTGCAAAAGACAGCACAAGATATTGCTTTACGTAAAAAGATAACATGTAATGGTGTATTATGTATAAAAGACAACAGATAGATGCATATATTCACATATACATATACCACATGTATACAGACACATCCACACATGTACATACATACACATACGTTCACATGTATACACATAGACATGTGCATATGCAGATATGTATGTATGTACACATAAAGACATGTGCACGTATACAAACACATACATATATATACACGCATACATACGTACCAATATATATGTATACACTTACACACAAGCACATATGCATATACACATATATGTGCACACCTACACCTATTCATACGTGTATATAAATTATGCACAAACATAAATACATATAGGGAGGCATGTAGTCCATCTCAAACAGATATCGACAAAGTTTGAAGTTATAAGAACGATTATTACTTATAAGTTTTACATGAGTTGGTAGGTTATTCCAAAGGTGGGCAGCTGAGTAAGAGAAGCTTTTTTTTTCAAACGTGTCAAGCCTTTGTTTTGGAAGAATACAATTCCCTAAGCGTTGACTGTGTTTTCGGTTGGATTTGAACAATGACTACAAATAGGGTGGAATATTGTGTGATAGAATTTTATGAATTAACTTGGCCTTGTTGAATAGAAATCTCATCTTGAGGGGTAGAATGTCAAGATGTTTGCCTTTATTTGTAATATGTGCTACATGTTTGTGTTTATAAGCTTTACTGGTCATTTTTAGAATGAGTAAAGTCTTTTTATGTTTGATATGGAGCAACCATCCCAGACTGTGGAAAAGTAGTCCAAGTGCGTTTGTATTTGTAATATGTAGTATATTTTCCTAGCATCTCCGTAGACAACAGATAATGTTACGTTAGGTACAAAAGACAATAGATAATGTTACGTTAGGTACAAAAGACAATAGATAATGTTGTGTTAGGTGCAAAAGACAACAGATAACGTTGTGTAAGTTACAAAAGACAACAGATATCGTTGTGCTAGGTACAAAAGACACAAGACAGTGCAACAGATAAGGTTGTGTTAAGTACAAAAGGCATAAGATAGTGTTGCGTTAGTTACAAAAGACAACAGATAACGTTGTGCTGGTTACAAAGGACCAGAACGGAGAGTGACGCGACGGACAGAAATGACAATACAGTACGTAGACCCATGTAACATCATCGTGTATGCTCAGAAAAGAAAATTCACAACAAAGAAAGCAACAACGCGGGCCCACACATAAGATAATGATTAACACAGACGGTGTTAAATTGTGGAGTTAGATCCCCTGTTGCTACGAGCAACTTGTATGGCTGAACTTTGTCGTTGTTCAAAATTTTAAGCACAAACCTCTAATACCGAAGAACATGTTTAACTTAAACAAGCACAAGTAAAAGTGGAGATGTCAAACCCATAATGTCAAAATGAGGAAATAATTCAATGCGTGGGTAGAAATAATCTGAGGACCTTGATCATTCAGCCGAGAACTTTTGGTTAATGTATTCCACGAAGCATTGAATATAAATACATAAAGACATGGGCTTAGAGTGTCGGGATTCAGTGAGCAAGAGCAGTGAAACAACCATTAACTCTTTTAACTCCAAAACAATCCCGACAGTGCTTGTAGGTCTTGCATACCAGTGCGAATCAGTGCACAGGGCGATATTTAGGTCAAAATGTAAATAAGAAGTAGACAATTTTCTAACCCAACTCATAGTTTTAAATTTATAGAATAACTTCTCCCAGTTCCTTCTACCAAAGATACACATATAGAATAACTTCTCCCAGTTCCTTCTACCAAAGATACACATATAGAATAACTTCTCCCAGTTCCTTCTACCAAAGATACACATATAGAATAACTTCTCCCAGCCCCTTCTACCAAAGATACACATATAGAATAACTTCTCCCAGTTCCTTCTACCAAAGATACACATATAGAATAACTTCTCCCAGTTCCTTCTACCAAAGATACACATATAGAATAACTTCTCCCAGCCCCTTCTACCAAAGATACACATATAGAATAACTTCTCCCAGCCCCTTCTACTAACGTTGCACATAAAAATGTATTTTGGCAGAGCATAAAAATTAATTCAGGAATGAGAGATAGACGATAGAAGGAATTTAACAAATAAAAAGCTAAAGCAAAATAAAATAATGATATGAAAACGTGTACTTGTACGAACTCCCTGTAACTGCAAGCCGGTGTTCTTTGCAGCCGATGCTGTAGAGATGTTGAGGCATATGTACAGACGTGGGAGCAGATTATGGCAACTTTGCTTTCAGTCCCGGAGTACAGCTAAAAAGCAGGGGGTGTGCAATGCTTTTTAATAGACTCCACCACCATGGGGACTATGGCGATCCCTGCACCGTTAGCCAGACTAAGGCCTATTACTGGGGATGCCATGGAGAGGTGGGACAGGGTCTTGGTCAGCTATGGTTCGCTAACCCTGACGCTAGCATATCAGCTATGGGTCGCTGATTGCCTGATTGGACAGCGTCTTCACACTCCGATATGGAAAAATAAATGGACTTTATTCTAAAAACATGCAGAAGAAAAATCAGACCATTCATATTCTTAGACTATCAGACAAGATAATGCCAAGCCCACAGACAAAGAAACAAAATAATAAACTCGCCATGTTTTTACTGGGAAGTGATGTAATATCAATGTTCATCTCATATTAAACATTTTGTTTACACTCCAGAAAACAGGAACGAAACCGTACATTCATTCATTCATTCATTCATTTGCATGCCCCTTGCGGAACTTTACCTCCCTAACAGCTCTCCTGTAGGCCTCTCGGTTGTGAGCAAGATGGCCTGCTGCTGATGCATCCATTTGCTGATCATCAACGATGTCTTGCAGCCATCTTCGCTTTTGGTCTTCGGTACAGACACAATTATGTTATTTGCATTAAAAAAATAGAGCTTTTATGTGGAAGGGGTAGAAAAACCATCTGTCCGGGTTAAAGAGAGGACATAAGGCATTTTATGAGCGAGAGAGAGAGAAGAGAGAGAGAGAGAGAGAGAGAGAGAGAGACTTTAAAAAAACTGAATCAGTCGGCCTAAGTAATGAGTCATATTGATATGATCCTTTTTGATATGATACGAGTTTACTTAACAAGTAGGTTCTTCCCACCTAAAGTCATCTTTAGATGGGTTCCAGGATGAGGTTTTTGGCCCCACCCCCAACCCCCTATCTTGGAGGGCCAGTGTTGAGGATTTTAATCTGGCCTGGCCAGCTTGGTTGAACCTGCCAGTGGCACTAGTCCCCCCGCTGTCATAGCTCTTAGATCGTTATGATTTCTTTCATTACCAGAACAAAAATGTCAAAACCACACAGATAGTATCACAATAAAGACACCGGCCATGTTTTTACGGGTACTTACTATGTGCTTATATAATTACTCAGCTTATATAATAGTTTAAAAACTAGAATCTAAAAAAAAGCGGAACAAAACGTTTAGTCGCAGTTTTTTTTAAACAAAATCAGTGACGTATCAAAAGAGTTAAAATATCGTTTTAGTCTTTCATTAAAAAGAACATTTATAAAAAAAAATTCTTGACCATTTTTTTTTCCTGCAACTACCAAACTTTCGCTGATTCCCAATACTCTACTTACAGAAATGTTAACTCGTTCACTCATATACACCACTGGCAGTGTTAGTAGATCTTGCACACTTTAGCGAACCAATGTTCAGAGTAATATTTAGGCAAAGTCTATAATGAAATGAAATGTAGCACATTTCTAGCCCATTCCATATTATTAAGTTATAGAGCAATTTACTTTCAGTTTCGTTCTACCAAAATCTCGTCAGAATTTATTTTGGTACAATATGAAAATTAATTAAGTAGTCAGTCACTTATTTGCATGTCCCTTGCTGAACTTTGCCTCCCTAACAGCTCTCATGTAGGCCTCTCGGTTGTGAGCAAGATGGCCTGCTGCTGATGCATCCATTTGCAGATCATCAACGATGTCTTGCAGCCATCTTCGCCTTGGTCTTCCTCTCTTTCTTTTTTCCATTATGCACCCTTCCATCTTCTCTATATTATCATGACGTTTAATGTGCCCAAAATATTTAAGTTTTCTCTGTTTAATCCTCTTTACTAGCCAGCCTTTTTCAATATTATGTTCTTGTAGTATGGATACCTTTGCAAGGTCATTTTGAATAGACTCAAAGATATAGTGGATACTGCAATGAGAGAAGAACAAGCAGGATTTCGAAAAGGGAGAAGCTGTCTTGACCAGATCTTTACTCTCAGAATAATACTTGAAGAACATATTGAAAAGCAGAAACCATTAATACTGAATTTCATAGATTTTAAGAAGGCATTTGATAGCATACACAGAGATTCATTATGGAGAATTTTATGTCTATATGGAATACCATCTAAAATTGTCAACATCATTAAGGACTTATACAATGGATATGGTTGTGCAGTCAAGACAGAAGAAGGGATGAGTGAATGGTTCCAGATTGAAACAGGCGTGAAACAAGGATGTATACTGTCTCCTTTACTTTTTGGGATTACAATAGACTTCATAATGACAAAATGCTGCACAGGTAACACAGGTATTGACTGGGTACATGGGACCCAACTAGAAGATCTTGATTTTGCTGATGACATAACTCTTATCAGTAATAATGTGAATTCCATGCAAGAAAAAACAGATAGCCTATCTTCACTGGCTAGCAAAATAGGACTTGAAATTAACAAGGACAAAACAAAAATAATGAAAATTCCCATCAATCAAAATGGAAAAATACACATAGAAGGGACAGATATTGAAGAAGTCAATCAATTTGCATACCTTGGCAGCTACATAGACCAGGATGGTGACACTAGAAAGGAAGTTAGGATCAGAATTGCAAAAGCAGCATCAATCTTCAAGAATCTTGAGAACATATGGAATTCAAAAGTTATAAGCACAAAAACCAAGTTAAGACTATTCAATTCAAATGTAATATCCACCCTCATTTATGCATGCGAAAGCTGGAAAACAACTAAAGAAATAGAAAAGAAATTAGACTCTTTTGAAAACAAATGCCTAAGGAAAATACTCGGCATCAAATGGAATGAATTCAAGAACAATGCAGAGATAAGACAGATGACTGAACAACAACCAGTCTCACGGGTGATCAGGAAAAGGAGATGGACATATGTTGGTCACTTGATGAGAAGAAATGATCAGAGAATCCCAAAACAAGCTATCAAGTGGAACACAACAGGCCGAAGAAAAAGGGGCAGACCACGTGAAACTCTGAAGAGGACATTATTAAGAGAGGCCAAGTTAACAGGCATAAAATCCTTTGTTGAGGTTGAAAGACTCGCCGAAGACAGGAAAAATTGGCGAACTACTTTGCGAGCCCTATGTGACGTCTAACGGCACGGGAAGGATATAAGATATAAGATAAGATAAGTATGGATATATTTGTTCTTTCTTGTGTCCATGATATTTGAAGGACTCTTCTGTAGCATTTACATTCAAAGGCATTTATGTGTCTCTCAGCTGGTTTCAAAAGAGTTAAGTGTCTAGGTCGGAAGCGTGGTCCACATGCAGCGAGGGCGAATACCAGGGCCAGTAGGATCACATAGTTACCAGCTTCACTAACTCGACTTCCTGCACTCCACCGATCCATGTTTGAGCTTGTTAAGCTCACCTGCTCAGGCAAAAATGTACCCCCCCTCCTCCCCCTCCCCCTCCCCCGGTGACTCATCCACGTCGAGCCTAGTCCGTACACACAGGCCTAGTCTGATGCTCATAGCACAGATCATCACACTCATGTAGAAAGCAAAGTCTTGTCTGTACATACATGCAGAGACAGAGAGAGAGAGAGAGAGAGAGAAAGAGAGAAAGAGGAGAGAGAAAAGAGACAGAGAGAAAGAGAGAGACAGAGAAAAGAGAGAGGGAAAGAGTCAGAGAGAGAAAGAAAGAGAGAAAGAGAGAGAGAGAGAGAAAGAAAGAGGGAGAGAAAGAGGGAGAGAAAGAAACAGAGAGAAAGAGAGGGCGAGGGAAAGAGAGAGAGAGAAAGAAAGAGAGGGAAAGAAAGAGAGAGAAAAAGAGAGAGAGAGAGAAAGAGAGAGAGAGGAAAACAGAGAGATAAAGAGAGAGAGAGATATCAGGAAGAGGAAATGAACAATTAATGCAGCTATGCTAAAACATCAATAACAGTTTGTCAAAGAGTACCTATAGTTCACGCTCAAGTCCGCATTTGCCAGACCCTTCCCGCATTATCTCAGATGCTGGCACGAATCATGTTTTTTGATGTTTTAAAAATCTACTAATCAAATAACAGTTTTTATATAGTGTTGCTTCATCTTGCAACCTACAGTACGAACTAAATGTAAGCATGTCATTGTTTCCTGGTTTTAAAAAAAAAATGGCTCATGTGTTATTGGATAATTTTTGCTGTGATCTTGGAATTTTTGTGTGTGTCTGATATGAAAAATATAAACAAAATCTCCAGACCTGCACCCAATTTTTTTTTGCCATCAAATTACATAGTGCGTTAAGCAGTCAAGAATAATGGAAAGGTGAAAAGATTAAGAGCTATAATAATGCTTTCACCGATTCCATAAATGCTCTCAGTCTCTTGAGTCTTTTTTAGCAAGGTTGAGAAGTTGTTGCTTTGACTACAGTGCGGACCGGTCATCTGTGGAATGATTTCGCCAGCTACAGTTGAGATTTCCTGAATCTTTCCATGATCTGAGATTTCCTGAATCTTTCCATGATCTGAGATTTCCTGAATCTTTCCATGATCTGAGATTTCCTGAATCTTTCCATGATCTGAGATTTCCTGAATCTTTCCATGATCTGAGATTTCCTGAATCTTTCCATGATCTGAGAGCCGATCTTTCCATGATCTGAGAGTTGATCTTTCCATGACCTGAGAGCCGATCTTTCCATGATCTGAGAGCCGATCTTTCCATGATCTGAGAGTCGACTGCTTCTTTTACATGATCCGAGAACTGGCGGCATCTTCGTAGGATCTGAGAAATGACTGTATCTTTTGCATGATCTGAGAGTTTCCTGCACCTTTGCATGATTTCAAAACTGCCTGTACCTTCGTTTACTCTTTCACTTCTGAAGTAATCTCAATTGGCCTGACAAAATAAATTTTGCTGATAAATTTTTGTAGGAAGAAAATCCAATCCAATTTTGTTTTATGGATGTGAAGTATGGTCCACGAATAAGAGAGTACAGCGAAAAATGGAGGCCATGGAAATGTGGTTCTTAAGAAGGATGTTGAAGGTACTATGGACAACTAAGAAAAACAACGAATAAGTCTTAAGAGTGGCTGGAGTTAAAAGGCAAATTACAGCAAAGATCAGAGGCAGACAATCGAGATTTGTAGGACATTTTCTGAGAAGAGGAAAATTGGAACACACTGTGGCAACTGGAAAAATTGAGGGAAGAAGAGACAGAGGAAGACAGAGAGAGAAGTTACTGGATGGGCTGTCAGTGTGGCTAGGAAGAAAGTCACCGGCGTATCTCATAATCAAGTCTAAAGACAGGGAATTGTGGAGAGAGGCTCGGCACGGCGCTTGACTGATTGAGAAAGAAAATGAAAGGAGGATACTGTATAATTTTTTAAAAAAACATGGATTGGGTTAGAAATTGTGCAACTTTTCGTTTCATTTATACTATGCGTAAATATTACTTTGAGCATTAATTTACATAGACGTGCAAGATTTACCAGTCCTGCCAGCGTTGTTTGGGAGTGAAGAGTTCTTTAAAAAAAAAAAAATCTCTTGGTTTAAACTTAACCTGCCTTCTACAGAGTATGCCTGATTGGACCTCCTTGGCGGATTATGAGAACGTGTTTGGTCAGGCTAAGCGGTGATTTAACTGCGCACTTGTACCGTCTTAAACATGTTGACTGACAGGTTCTGTTAAGAGTTGTCGTTCATAGTTGTCTTTCTGAACAGGAATTTATCCATAAACGATCTCCTCTCTTCCCTTCTCGCTCCCTCTCTCTCTCACTTCCTCTCTCCCTCTCTCTCTTCCTCTCTCTCTTCCTCTCTCCCCTCTCACTCCCTCTCTCTCTTCCTCTCTCCCTCTTCCTCTCTCCCTCTCTCTCTTTTCCTCTCTCCCTCTCTCTCTTCCTCTCTCCTTCTCTCTTCCTCTCTCCCTCTTTCTCTTCCTCTCTCCCTCTCTCTCTCTTCCTCTCTCCCTCTCTCTTCCTCTCTCCCTCTCTCTCTTCCTCTCTTCGTCTCTCCCCTCTCACTCCCTCTCTCTCTTCCTCTCTCCCCTCTCACTCCCTCTCTCTCTTCCTCTCCCTCTCTCTCTTCCTCTCTCCCTCTCTCTCTTCCTCTCTCCCTCTCTCTCGCCTTCTTTCTTTCCCTCCCTCTCTCTCCCTCTCCCTCTCTCTCTTCCTCTCCCCCTCTCTCTCCCTCTCTCTCCCTCTCCCCCCCCTCTCTCTCTCAAACGAACAGACGCGCAAACACGGCTTGCCCCAGCATTACAACACGTACTCGAGGTTACTTGTGGCAGGAAGAGAACTACAAGCTGAATGAGTATAGCCAGGTGTGTGAGAGAGAGAGGGGGGCCAAGAGAGAGGGAGAGAGAGAGAGAGGAGGGGAGAGAGGGAGACTGGGAGGGGGCACTGTAAAACGGATGTGAGTAAAGGTATTCATGAACACACACAAGCTCCCATGCCTTCACATTTTTTCCCACGTTAACCCCTTGCCTCCAGGTTCAAGTTTACTACAGAAGATGTTATCTTTTGCAAGTTGCCCTACAACCAGGCACTCTTTCCACCTTGCTGAGGTGTGGTGAATAAATATTTCCTTTCATTTTACATCTTTCATATCAGATTTTATGAGGTGATATTAATTAGCTAAAAGACTAGATTCAAATTCATTTGACGACGTTTTTTTAATTTGTTTTTCCCATATTCCAGTTGCTATATCAGATTTATATACATAATCTTTTTTAATGAACTGATTACTTTGCCAAGTGATTTGTTGCTTACTTTGCCAAGTGATGTGTTGCTTACTTTGCCAAGTGATTTGTTGTTAACTTTCCAATATATTTGGGTTTTTTTCCCCGAGTTCATAATTATTTTATTTAATTTTCAAAACTAAAATTTAGAAGACATCTCTGATATTTGTTTTTTTTTCTTTTTGAAAAAAGTGTATATAACAAGGTTTCTTTTTGTTTTTGTTTTTGGAGATATGTCGATTAATGTAAATACGGTAATTGTTCAGTTGATGTAGGCGGGGTCGTACGGAGCATCAGCGTTCGTGTCAATACTGCAACGTGACGAGCTTAAGCTATTTACAAGGACAACCAGTTGCAATCAACCAGTATCCTGTATTGTGAAATGAATCATCTTTAATAGTATCCGTACCTTATGTTATTAAAGCACCACCTGTATTGAATTCCATCAGTATCCTCTTTAATGAGGGTATCCATTTATAATTATATACGAGGGTTGATTGATAAATTTGTGGCCTAAGGCACAAATACTTGAACCACACAGTTGATATTAGGTGCATTTGTAGATCAGGTTAATGTGAGATTAAACACCAAGTTTCAAGAAAGAAATTAACTGCGACCAATTTTTTTGTATAGGCTACTGAAGTGGTACGGGGTGGCAGAAATTGAGAAAATGGATAACATTTCTCATCGAGCAGTCATTCCCTACCTCTGCATCAAGGGCTTATCATCGAAGGAGATCCATTAGAATATGGTAGAGACTCTAGGGGAGAGTGCCCCTTCTTACAGCACAGTGAAGATATAGGCAGCTCAGTTCAAACATGGAAAGGAGAGTCTAGAAGATGATCCCCGTCCAGGAAGACCAAGAACTGTAACCATCGGCAGAATCCATGACATGATAATGGAGGATCGACGACTAATTGAGGGGTACATTGCTACTGAGTTGGGCATCTCCCAGGAACGTGTTCATGCCTTTGTTCACAATGACCTTCAAATCACAAAGGTCTCTGCTCGATGGGTCCCGAAACTTCTTGAAGCTGATCACAAACGACATGGTCTCGACATCTCTCTCTCTCTCTCTCTCTCTCTCTCTCTCTCTCTCTCTCTCTCTGAACCTTAAGTGCCCAGGGCACATGGGGCTTCCGCAAGGGTTTTCCACAAATGCCTGTCCTTCGCCTTTTTTTCTGCTCTTGCCCAGGTGAGCCCTCTATTGCTCAACATCCTTTCTGTTGTTCTTCTCCATGTCTCTTTTTGTCTACCCTTCGTCTCAACATGTCAAGAGACAATCTTGGGCATTTTTCTGCAGATCCTGAAAAGTTTCTTCAGCAATTTGTGACTATGGATGAGACTTGGTTTCATCATTTTCAACCACAACCCAAAGAACAATCAAAGCAGTGGAAACATCATGGATCCCCACCTCCAAAGAAAGCAAGGGTGGTTCTGTCTGCAGACAAGGAGATGGCATCCATCTTTTGGGATTCAGAAGGTGTGCTATTGGTAGACTATCTTCAAAAGGACAGAATGATCACCGGAGTCTATTACGCTAATCTTGTGAAGCAACTGCGGGTCAAACTGAAGGAAAAGCGTGGAGGGAAATTGACGAGAGGAGTCATCTTTTATCTCTAGTTCACAAGTCGGCAGTGGCAATGGCTGCCATTCATGAATGCGGCTTCCAGCTTCTTGAACATCCTCCTTATTCCCCAGATTTGGCCCCTTCGGACTTTTACCTGTTTATCAAACTCAAAAAAAGCTCAAAGGTCCCAAATGTGCTCCAGATGATGACGTCATTCATGCTGTAGACCACTTTCTACTGGCACAAGATGCTGACATTTACCAAAAAAAAGGGATCTATATGCTCCCTGATCGCTGGAATAAGTGCATAAACTTGCAAAGTTGAGAAATAACCAACAAAAAAGTTGTCCACAAATAATCCGTTGTACCCTATGCCGAGAACTTATCAATCACCCCTCGTATGTATCCCACATTAAGAGGGCACTCATCTAAAGATCAGGCAGCCTAGTTAGCTGAGTGGTTAGTCTCTCGGTTTACTAATCCGGTAGTACTGGGTTCAAGTCCCAACAGTGGGATTTTTTTTCTGGTATACACTAAAAAGGCCCTGGGGTCCACACAGCCACTAAAAATAGATATCAGAGAAATCTGGGAAGGTAAACGCGGTCAGGCTTGATACTGTGATTTTACCTTCATCTTTTATATCATTATATCATATATAATATCATTATTCTGTATTATGAGAACACTCATCTATATATTCTATATTACGAGAACAGCCATCTATAAGCATCATGGTATGATTTTTTTCTAGCATCTATCATATAATATTTCAAAACTCTTGAAACCAATAAGTTTATATTTAGTACCAATAAGTTTAAATTTATTACCAATTACTTTCCTGTGAGAATACACTTCAGATAATGCAGAACAGCTTGATTTCTGGTACTGGTGATTCTCTGACTATATAAATCAAACAAAATAACTATTGAAATTTAAATCTGTTGGTTTATCGAAAGCCATTTTTGGTCAAAGTTAATGTTTTTTAGTTTTGTTTTCTTCCGCAGGTTGAAGATTGGAGACGCATGACACCTGACCGTGAGATTTTGTTTTTTTAAACCTCACAAACAGTAACCGTCAGCTTAAAAGAATGATGCTGATTAAGCTACCTGACCCTGACTGATTTCATCGAGTAAACTGATTTCTGTTTACTGATTTGCTGAGCCTCAGTCAAGCCAGGAGTAAAAAAAAAAATGGGGGCGATGGTATTCAAAGAATAACTTTTAATGTCTTATCTCCAGAACAGTTCTCTTGTAGTCACATAATGACTAAACAGATTATACAGTTATTACTGTACATTACTGCATTAAACACCTGATACAGCTGTGGTCTTCTGGGTAGTGTTGCTGTATTAAACAGATGATGCAACTGTGGGCCTTCCATTAAACCAATGATACAGCTGCTTCAGTTCTGAAATTAAGGTTTATAGAGCACTTTGTACTATCAACCAACAAAAACACAGGCATGGTTGAGCAGTTTGTGTCTCTCTAAGTCTGTGGCAGACAACATCCAATGTCAGAGTCAAGAATCCTGAGTGAAAAGTGAATCTTGCTCCTGCATCATGAATGTAATGATCACAGAAGATGTAAGGAGGAGGATATTGACCTGCAATGATTATAAAATGATTAAGGAGGTTGATGTCAGAGCTATAAATGTATTTTGAGCATCATAAAGACAATGAGGTTAAATTTGTTAGAAACTCATAGCTTTCATCAGAGGGTACCAATGGTTTTCAGACTTTTGCAGGAAGTGGCAGCATGGGTTCTCATCAAGTAATGCACAGTGAGCTTTCTAGAGATACAGGGTCTTCCATTACAGATGATGGCTACATCACCGATAGTAGACCTACCACATCATCATCCATCTTTTCCACATTATCCTCCAGTATGTCATCGCTCAATGCACTTGAAACACATCAGAATTTAGGAGCTGCAAGAGGTGGTTTTAACCAGGAGAATTTAGTAAATCTAGATGCAAACATGCACAATGAGCTGATTCAAAATGGCTGTAGTGTTCAAGGAAACAGCAAGACAAATGTATACAGAACAGCAGGGCTGGTTGCTAAACGCCGAGATGTACAAACTGAAGCAACAGATGTTATGTCTGGGCTAGAAGCCAGGATTCATGCTCTTTCCACAATAGAAGAAGAAGACCCAAGTTTGCCTCCTACTGCTCGAAATGCCAGTATCAGTGGTGAGCGGAGCAAACAAGACAAGATTGTCAAGAACCGTGGTCCACATCATGTTATTACTAGTCCCATAGATCCACGATTCAGCAAAAGAACTGTGGAGAATCCAAACTTCACCAACAGTTCCAATTATGCAGATGCTGCATATGGTTATTACCGGGCTGTTCCGGTTATTATTGGTGCAGGTGGTTCAACTCGGTGTGATGTAGCTGATGTCACACTTTTTAGAGACAGTGGCGCTGGTTCTCGATATCAGCCAGTAACAGAGGGTAACTGGTTTTCACCTTCGTCACAGCAGATGAATGGACAGGGCTGGGAGCAATACTCAAGGTTTCTGGAAAAGAATACTGACATACCACCACATAACATTGATCCAGCTGGGCAAGGAAAGTTTTCTAGTTCAAATGTGGATAATGTTCCAGACATGGATGTCATTCACCAGACTGGATCAATTCCTGCTGCACATTCTGGAAAGCAGGGACATAGTTTCAGTGGAGAGAGCAACAGGGTCATCATAACATCAGGAAGAGAGTTTCCTTATGTCTATGTAGACCAGAGTGAACAGGCTCCTTCGTATGGAACCCCATCTCACCAAGATGGGCTTGGTAGACCAGATGCAGTTATGAACACTGAATGCAGTCACAACAATGGAAGAGTGGTTCACTTAGGTTCAAGGCAGCAGTTTATGAATTCCATGCCAGATCTCAGATCTCATGACCCTTGCTGGGTTTTGGGACAAGCGCCTGGATTTGGCCCTAGAGGCTGCCCTCCTCACCATCACCACCAGCAGAGATTCAGGCAGCATGAGCAAGCACTTCCTGATGCTCATACACACTGGCAGCAGCTGCAGTCCAGCTGTTCATTTCCAAATTTTAATCATTACATGAATTCTCACTCATCCAGGGAGATAATGAATCCTTCCAGTACCATATCACAGAATAACACAACAGATGGTGTCTCTTCTCATTTCTCTCAGTTTTACCCAGAAGTAGCTCTCAGGCATCCCTCTTATACAGTCTCATCCATGACAGTTCAGCCTCATGCAAATCGAAGCTCTTGGCAACCGGACAGCTCCTATGACCAACAGCTTCTTTCTGAACAAAACAGACTCAATCACGTGAGATTAGAGAGAAGCTCACTGGATCTTGGAAACATTCCACAGCTTCAGAAGCAGATTCGAGCCACTTCAGAACTGTGTCTTCAAGCATCCAGAAGACACATGTTTGCATCATCAGCAGATATCCACAAACTTTTCTCAGGTCAAGTGAAACCACCACCATCTCTGCCACCCTCCTCCTCTTATAATGAGTTTCCCAAGCAAAAATATGGCCTCCATTCATCCATATCAAGCAGTGTTTATCATGAACCCTCCAAAAACCTTAACTACTCGCCCAAACTGCAGTTGACCACGTCACCAGTGTCTGCTACAGGAGTGACTTCCCCTGGTCCTGTCAGGGCAGATCATAAAACCAACATCCCATCTAAAGTCTGGGCAAGCAGAACAAGCTTATCTGACTCAGCAGCCTCAGACTCGGACAGAATGCTGTTCCAAAGGCAGCCTCAGCTATCATCAGCAGCCTCAGACTCGGACAGAATGCTGTTCCAGAGGCAGCCTCAGCTATCATCAGCAGCCTCAGACTCGGACAGAATGCTGTTCCAAAGGCAGCCTCAGCCATCATCAGCAGCCTCAGACTCAGACAGAATGCTGTTCCAGAGGCAGCCTCAGCCATCATCAGCAGCCTCAGACTCAGACAGAATGCTGTTCCAGAGGCAGCCTCAGCTAACATCAGCAGCCTCAGACTCAGACAGAATGCTGTTCCAGAGGCAGCCTCAGCTAACATCAGCAGCCTCAGACTCAGACAGAATGCTGTTCCAGAGGCAGCCTCAGCTAACATCAGCAGCCTCAGACTCAGACAGAATGCTGTTCCAGAGGCAGCCTCAGCCATCATCAGCAGCCTCAGACTCAGACAGAATGCTGTTCCAGAGGCAGCCTCAGCCATCATCAGCAGCCTCAGACTCAGACAGAATGCTGTTCCAAAGGCAGCCTCAGCTATCCTCACCTTACTCGATATAGACAGACCTGTCTTCGGAAGACGTGGATCTTCCAGCACTGAGCTTGGCACTGACAGGCCCGTGTTTCAACGTCAGTCAAGTGAATACTCTTCAGAGACTGAACTTCAGCAAATTGAATCAAATTTCCAGGCAGCTAAAACTCATCATAAAACACAAGGATCTGAGAACTCTCTGAATGGTTCCACTTATGATTTCATGCCGCTGAACAGATCC
This sequence comes from Achatina immaculata, assembly GCA_009760885.1. Taxonomy (NCBI): domain Eukaryota; kingdom Metazoa; phylum Mollusca; class Gastropoda; order Stylommatophora; family Achatinidae; genus Lissachatina; species Lissachatina immaculata. The sequence goes on from CM019712.1 coordinate 20,010,942, forward strand.
ATAGACCACGACTCTAATGCAGATGCTACTGAAGACATACCAGAGGGTGGGACCATCTATGCAAATCAAGCTGCTCTGACACGAACTCAGACATGTGATGCTTTAAACAGATCTTCAGGTTTGGACTGGTTTTCACAAACACCATCCTCTGTACCTCAACCAGTTGTCAATTTGCATTCAAGCTACCATCTACAACCACATGTGCAAACAGTACAAGAACTGTCTTCACTAAAGTCATGCCAGAAACCTCTGCCACCCTGTTCTCATGCCAACAGCACTAACATCATCTCCCATATCAACAACAATAACAGTGACATTTCAGATGCTGTGACATCTCCGAGCAGGATCAGCAAATTTGATAGCAAACCAGCTACTGTTAAGAATCACATCTCACAAGATCTGTACAACATCAAGGAATATAATAGCAATGTAAATTTGGGTCATAACCACAGCAGGCATTTTGCTGAACCAGGCAATGGTGTAATTCCCCCTAGCATGTCTCGGCTTGCCAAAAACCACACTAGTCTGCAGGGTGTTCCATTACCATATAGTCTGGCTTTATACTCCCAACCAGGACAAACGGTTTCCCATGGTGACCACTTATACTTCCAGTCTGCTGGTTGTAACCTTTCACACAGAAAAAGTTCTATTCAGCTTTCTCCTTATGAGACTGCCCAAATGTTGAATATCCCCTTTGAGACCAACATTGTATCTGATGATCATGGAGACAGACTGTCCACTCTTGTATAGAATGTTTCAAGTATATGATTCAGTGTATAAGTTACATGATTCAGTATAAAAGTTATAAGATTCAGCGTAAAAGTAATATGATTCAATGTAAGAGTTAAAGATTCAGTGTATAAGTTATGTGATTCAGTAAGTAAGTTATGTGAATCAATGTAAAAGTTATAAGGTTAAGTGTATAAGTTATAAGATTCAGTGTAAAAGTTATAAAATTCAGTGTATGAGTTACATGATTCAGTGTGAAAGTTATAGATTCAGTGTATAAGTTATATGATTCAATATATGATTCAGTGTAAAGTTATAAGATTCAGCATAAAAGCTATGATTCAGTGTAAAAGTTATAAGATTCAGTGTAAAAGTTATAAGATTCAGTGTATAAGTTATATGATTCAGTGTATATGTTATATGATTCAGTGTAAACTAAGCTATTACTGGCACAGACATCATTACAGTAAGTTTATCTTTATTATAAAATGATGATACTGAAATAATAATTCTTATCTTATATCCTTCCCATGCCGTTTAACATCACATAGGGGTTGCAAGGTAGTTCACCAGTTTGTCCTGTTTTCAGCAAGCTTTTCAACCTCATCAAGGGATTTTATGCCTATTAGTTTGGCCTCTCTTAACAATGTCCTCTTTAGAGTTTTCCATGGTCAGCCTCTTTTTATTTGGCTTGTTGTGTTCCACTTGATAGCTTGTTTTGGGATTCTCTGATCGTTTCTTCTCATCACGTGACCAACATATGTCCATCTCCTTTTCCTGATCGCCCATGAGACAGGTTGTTGTTTGCTCATCTGTCTTATCTCTGCATTGTTCTTGAATTCGTTCCACTTGATGCTGAGTATTTTCCTTAGGCATTTGTTTTCAAAAGAGTTTAATTTCTTGTCTATTTCTTTAATTGTTCTCCAGCTTTCACATGCATAAATGAGGGTGGATATTACATTTGAATTGAATAGTCTCAGCTTGGTTAAGTATGTATTCTTTCACAATTTTTATAACAAAAAGGTAAAGGTAAAAGTAATCCTGTCATGCCTTAGAGGCACATAGGGATATGGTGTTCATTCATTCATTCATTCATTTGCATGTCCCTTGCGGAACTTTTCCTCCCTAACACCACTCCTGTAGGCCTCTCTATTGTAAGCAAGATGGCCTGCTGCTGATGCATCCATTTTGCAGATCATCAATGATGTTTTGCAGCCATCTTTACCTTGGTCTTCCTCTCTTTCTTTTTCCCATTATGTACCCTTCCAAGACGGTCTTCTCTAGATTATCATGACGTTTAATGTGTCCAAAATATTTAAGTTTTCTCTCTTTAATTCTCTTTACTAACCAGCCTTCTTCAATATTAAGTTCTTGTAGTATGGATATATTTGTTCTTTTTTTGTGTCCATGATATTTGAAGAACTCTTCTGGTGTTAGTAATATGGTGTTAGTGCCCATATTTTCCTATTTTTTACATTGACTGTCTATAGCTTGGTTTATGTCATTTCGCCTGACATTCATCATGCATTACCTCTTTCCCTTGAATTGCTAGAAAATTTTGGTTGAAAACTTTGCACAAACTATAACACAATTTTTTTTCTTTAGAAATCTAGGTCATCAAAATGTCTGTGTAAGTTCTGATAATAGCATAAAAAAGTGCCACAATATTCAAGGCAGCGTCATGCACATAATTCCAAACTGTATTTTTAATTGTAAGAAATCTTGTGTCTTAAATATAAATCTACAGGCTGCTAATTTTTAAACTGATATTTTTTAACCATATTTTTTGTACTAGTTATTACCTCTCAAACCTCATTTGCTGAACGTTTTGTTTTAACTCTTAGATCACATTATTTGGGAGAAGAACAACTAACTTTTGACATCACTGTTTTTCTTGTTCTACTTATGTTGAAGATGTGTGTCTTCAAATTGCAAACACAGAGAAAAAAATATGGCATGTATTTATTTCTCTTTATGGTATAATTATATGTATAATTTTCTTTTGAAGTCTGATCTCTGTTCACTTGTCAACTCTCAGCCTGATTTTCTTTGGGAATGGAAAGTTTAATTTTGAATGCATATATACTGAACATATTCTGTTAAAGATAAGTATATTGACTGATTTTCAGTTTTCTTTTTCTTTAACATTCGTTCCCAGTTCTTACTACTATCAGATAATGTTCTTTTCTTTTATTTCTTTCCGCATGAAAGTATAAAACTACATTCTTTCTACTTTCCTTGTGAACAATATGCTGTCTCTTGTAGTTAGAAAACGTCCCCTCTGTAAGGCAAAGGGGGTTAACTGTGACAAAACAAACCCAGATTCTTAGGCATTGAAGCAGCAAATCAAATGTGTGTTGATAGCAGTGATAACAACTAAATGCTGAGATGTACAAACTGAAGCAACAGATGTGAAGTCTGGGGTGGAAGTCAGGATTCATAACCTTTTCATGACTGAGGAAGATCTTAGTACTCTTGCTACTAGTTCTACTAGACTGCTAGATCTCTTACTATTAGATCTACTAGATTACTAGATCTCTTACTACTAGATCTACTAGATTACTAGATCTCTTACTACTAGATATTTAGATCTCTTACTACTAGATCTACTAGATTTACTAGATCTCTTACTATTAGATCTACTTTATATATCTAGATCTCTTACTACTAGATCTACTAGATTACTAGATCTCTTACTACTCTTACTCTCTGTTTACTCCTCTGGGAGGATTCTAAGGCATTGATGATGAGGTTCTTCCGCGCCAGTTTTCTAGCATGTCTGTTAGATTTCTGCTGGTTCTGTCTATGGAGCTGATCAAGAGAGCCAAGAGGCAACAAGTGCAGCACAAGGTGAAGGACTTTCTCCACACCTGAGCATAGCAGGACACGAAACATGGTTTGTTATTACTGTGGATAAATAATCCACATAATTTTCTTATCAAATTTTGTTGTAGCTGTGAGTGAAGTGGCTCAGACTACTGATGCTTGGCAACTTTTATAAAAAAAAGTTAATATTTGTTTGCGACAAAGCAGTGAAGTATGGCAAAAAAATAATACTATTTTCTTTTGTTTTATATGCTTACCTCTGTGTTTTTTATGCTTACTTTTGTGTGTTATATGCGTACTTCTGTGTTTTATATGCATACTTCTGTGTTGTACCATAATTTTCATTCATTTATTTTGGTTATAACAGAATGTACTGAATATCACATTTCTCATTTGTTTTGTTTTTTTGTTTTTTTTTGTTGCAGTGTTTGGTACTTCCAGTCAGTTTGGTTGTGTTTTCTTATTATCTGATGCCAGTTGGCCAGCGCATTAAGATATGCTTCTGCCAGTCTTCCTGTTTCTCTTTTTCACTGACTTCTTCAGTGATTATCAGCTTCTCCAGCTTCCGTCTTCTTAAGGCATGTCTGGTAGAAGCTTTATTATCTGAGTTTTTTTTTGTTTTAGTAGCTTTTTATTATTTCACAAATGGTATGTGAACTTCTTCGTTTATTTTTCTGGCAGTCCAGGATTTGTTTTTCTGGCAGTCCAGGATTTGTTGCATTTTTTTTTTACAACCATATCTCTACTGCTCCAGAATTTCTTTATCACCTGCTTTATCACCTCCAATTTAATTAAAAACAGAGCATTATTGGCACTATAAACCTCTTTAAGAAATCCTGTTACTTTTTTTTTTTTAATTATTATTATACTACACTCTTACCCTTTGAATTATAAAACATACTGTCTTTAGCTTTATAAGCATATTACCTTTACACGTAATTCGTAATTGCTGTACACCGTGCCCTTTTACAAGTTATAAGTTTCTGTCTTCCACAGATCATGTTGTTACTTCTGCTAAATTTGGTTGTATCACACAACTACTTGCTGTCTGTGCTTCATAAGCAGTGTATGGTATACTAGTAATGTAAGTTCTCTTCTTATATCCTTCCTGTTAAACATCACATAGGGCTCGCGTGGTAGTTCATCATGTTTTTCTGTTTTCTACAAGTTTTTCAACCTCATTAAAGGATCTTATGCCTGCTAATTTAGCCTCTGTCAACAATGTTCTCTTTAGAGTTTCATGTGGTTGACCTTTTTTTTTTTTAATAAGTTCTGTACAGTGTTATATTTCACATATAAATACATTTGGATGCTTTTGTTGCTGTATTCTGCACATTATGAATGTAAATTTAGTTTGTAAAAACCTGTTTCTAAGTTTACCTATTTTTATTTACTGAGCCAGGTAAAGAATGACTCAAGGAGACAACTGAGGTAAAAACTGGAAAGAAAAGTTACAGATACATTGACAGTGGACCTTGAAACACATGCATTCTTGGCCATTATTGTGATCATTTATACAAAATCCAGCATTAGCAGAATCAGTTGTGAGAAAAATTACATCTGCAAGTTCCATAAACAGCAAACGTCTTCCTGATACAGAATAATCTTTTAAACATAAAAATGTTATACGTATTATTAATTTTAATTTCTTATGGCTTTTGTAAAATTGAAGCATAATTCCATTCATGAGAGTGACTTTCACATAAATATTCATGTTTGTCTTCAACTGACTGATATTCATGTGTGCCTTACAATGCAAGCTGATATTTGTTTGTAAAGGCTGCATTTGATCGATCGCATTACCCAGGAAACTGAAGGCATGTATGACATTGGTAAGAGAACCAGAGCTTTGTGATTTAAAAAAAAAAGTTGTCTGTGAGTTTTGATCTATGAACCTTTATTGACTCAACAGATTTAAAATCACCAAGTTCTCTAGATGCTAACATCCAGAGTCATCATTCTTTTCTATCCACCATCCACAGTAATCATTCTCATCTATCCATCTACAAAGTTCTCTTTTCCTTTTATCCACAATCCACATCCATGATTATCCACCATCCATAGTTATATCTACCATCCACAGTCAACATCCACTTTCATCATTCCTTTCTGTCTAACATTCACAGTCATCATTCCCTTCTAGCCACCATTCACAGTCATCACTCCCTTCTGTCCATTGTCCATCACCCACAGTCATCATTTCCTTCTATCCACCACCCACAGTCATCATTCCCTTCTATCCACCACCCACAGTCATCATTCCCTTCTATCCACCACCCACAGTCATCATTCCCTTCTATCCACCACCCACAGTCATCATTCCCTTCTATCCACCACCCACAGTCATCATTCCCTTCTATCCACCCTGTGTTATCACTCTTATTCCTAGATTTCTAATTTATGGCCTTACAATTGAAATATTTACCAAATAAATTTACTGACATAACTGAATGATCAATAATATTTAACTAAAAGCTCTTTTTTTTTTCTTCATTGATACCGATCTTCAACAAAGATGACTGAACTAGAGTCATGGCACTAGGGCTAATGGACCAGATCAGCTAGGATTCTGCCCTGCTTCAACATTGTTGTTCCCAGTAATTACATTCACCCTTACTAATGGACCATGAATCAGTATGGTCCCCCCATGATCCTCTGAGAAGCACAGCTCCTGGATCCAGTCTAGGCTTTCAGGCAAATCACTGTAATCTACTCCCAGTCCCATCTAAAGTGTTAGGTTTTGATTTGTAAATATGTTTATGGATTTTTAACTATGAAAATATATAATGTTTGTTTTTTCTTCTGGTATTTCCTTTATTCTTATGAACTCACACATAACATCATCATCAACTGCCTTGCTGACTGGCTTTGGCTGTCATGTTTTTCCATAATACCTGATCCTTCATTCAGACCATCAGTTTAGTTAGTCATCTCATCTCACACCATCTTGTCAGACTATCCAGTATCATTTCTCTCAGCCTTCCCCTGTCTTTTATTCCCTCTATTTTACCTGTTGTTACAATATTTTCAATGCCCCCACTTTTCCTAACATGTTCTGTGAAGGTGCATTGTCTCTCTCTTATATTTTTTTGACAAGATTTGTTTGGTTTTCCCATCCTTCTCATGCATTCTTCAATAGTAATCTTTGCTGTCAAGGAAGTTTGCAACATTGTACTGATAAACTACATTTCCACCACTTCTACAGTGGTTTTCTTTGTCCATGATTCACTTCCATATAACAAGATAGGTTCAATATAGCATTTCAGGAGCCATTTTCTAATATTCATTGATAAAGGTGCATTGCATAATATGTTTCTCCTTCTCTGAAATGCAGTCTTTGCTTGGCCTATTCTGTTCCTAATTTTTTTTCTGCATTTCCCATCTGAAATTATTACTGCACCAACGTATTTGATTTTCTGCACTTGATTTAGAACCGTTCCATATGACACGCTACTTTAAAATATTTTCTATACTTTTAGTCTATACTAGCATTGATGGCAGCAGCAGTTGAAACTGCATAAGCTGAATTTTGATGGCAGAATGAAGAGAGGTTGTAGTTCTTACTAGCATTTTGTTGATCTGCCCAGTTGTATTCATCGCTGACTTTTATGCAAGAAAGATACCAGACTTGGCTAACAACTTAACTCTTTTATTCCTAAATTAATTTTCATGCTCTGTCAGAATAAATCTTGAAGAGAAATTTTGATGGAATGACACTAGAAGGAAGTTACTCTATAATTTAAAAATATAGCATGGGTTAGAAATATGGTACTTTTATTTCTAGACTGCCTCTGGAATATTCGCATAGATGTGCAATATCTATCAAGATGGTCAGTGTTGTTTTGGAGTGAAAAGAGTTAACTCTTTGATTTGTAAAAGAGTTAACTCTTTTCACCCCGGAATTAATTTCCATGCGCTGACTGAATAATTTAATGAGAAGGTAGGAAGAAACTGTAAGTTACTTTATGATTTAAAAATAAAGGCTGAGTTTGAAATACTTTTCATTTTATTTAGACTTTCCCTAAATATTGCTCTGATCATACATATGGAAGATCGATCAAGATGCGTTGTTTTGAGGTGAGAGTTAAGCTTGACTAAAAGGAATTGGTTGAATCTGTGTTCCATTTCATTGCATAGGTTTAGAAGCTGGTATAAACCAGGTATTAGCGCACTCGAGTAGTCAAGCAAGGGAGATGATTTCAACACGCATGGCAAGGTAACGACTCTGTTTGGGGTTAAAATCTGTTTGATGTAAAATGTGATGATAACCGGGACCAACATGTTAAGGGTTCAAGAAAGGCTAGAAAGCAACACAGAACCGGTGCCATCAGACCCAGTCCCTGAAGGAAGAAGATCAGAGCACCTGTGCATTTGTCTAGAATGCAGTGATGATGGGTCGTAACAAACTTTGTGATTAATTATTTGATGCAAATGTAGGTATGGAGCTGGGTTCCTTACATGTTGGGGAACTTGACACACAGACATTGAGAGGCAGGCTTTATTGTTATTTATTTATTTTTTTTTTTACTTCTTGAAGTCAGTAAAGAAGTCTGTTGGGTAGCTTTTGGCTACTGGAAAGAGTGCCAGGAGCAGAAATGAATGGAGGCAGAAGGTATCTGAATCAATGTGCTGTAAAGGCTAGAGTGAGAGAGAGAGAGAGATTTGGGGGAGGGGGTACTCTAAAGATTGATCAAACTTAAGTTATTCACGTGGCTGGTTCTACTTTCCTGTGTACATTGTACCACAGACAGTAGCATCTTAACTCATCATGGGCACACTAGAGGACTGCCAAGGGGATCCACAATTCAAATATTGTCAGTGTAACTCTTCTTTGTGTGGGTTAAATAATGGCTAGTGTGGGCATAAGCCCAAATTAATAGTTTTTCCCCAAGGCTTTCAATGATAGTAGGTTGGTGCTGACGATAGGAACTTGACCAGTTCAGTCTCACTGTTACTTCCACTAATACAATAGTATCCCAGTGTATTTTCGTGCTGCACCTACCTAGCAACACCAGAACCTTTTTTTTTTTATTCGCCCCCTGAATCTTCACTCTTTGGGAACCATTGCAACAGTACATCCGTTTTCCCTTTTGTGCACTTTGGGTGTTGTTATCGTGACAACCTCATCCACGAAAGCTGAAGAAGATGAATCGATACCGACTCGGTTTGGTGGGGTTCTATTCCTGCTGTAAAAGCCATTCATTTGATCCAGGTATACAAATTAGCACGCCACAGTAAGGAAAACCGCACACGAAAACCTTGAATATATGATTGTATTTGTGTACGGCGAGGTACACGGGATTAACTCTTTCACTCTCGAATTAATTTCCATGCTGTGTTCAAAATAAATTTCAATGATAGACTTTGGTGGAAAGAAACTGGAAGGAAGTTGCTCTGTAATTTTAAAATATGGGTTGGGTTATGAATGTGCTGCTTTTCGTTTTATTTAGACATTGCCTAAATGTTTCTCTGAGAATTGGTCCGCGTAGATGTTGCAAGATCTACCAACAAGATCTACCAACAATATCTACCAACACTGCCGGTTATTCTGGAGTGAAAGAGTTAAGTTGCACACAAGCTGCCAGTTTGCCGGTGAGAAAATATAAGACTTCAAGACTTAGCTGGTCTAAAGGAAAAAAAAAAAGATTAAAAAAACTGTCTTATCAGAATATCAGAAGGTTACGCACAATTTTTTGTGAATATTGCTGTAATTAATTTGTCAGATATTTATCAGTAGTTTTCATGTTTTTAAAATCCTGAATATTATAACTACAATGTATTATATATCGAACACATAATTATATGAAGTGCATACTTTGGATATTTGTTAATTTATTTTGTAGTGTTTGTGAAAGAATAAACTTACTACAGTAACTCATCTCCCATTTTGTTTGTTTTCTCTTATCTGTGACAAAAGAAATATGGTGCCTGTATTACCTTTACCGGTAGATTGCCCATAAAGCTAAACACGCTTAGGCGTAGGAGCTTAGTCATCATCATCATCAGGTGCCGTGCCGACTGGCGTTGGCTATTATGCTTCTCCAGAGTATACGATCCTTCATGCAGGTCATCAGCTCAGTTGGTGATCTCCTCTCACACCATCCTGTCAGACTGTCCAGTACCATTTCTCTTGGTCTTCCTCTTGATCTTCTTCCCTCTATTTTCCTGTTGTTATAATATTTTCAATGCCCCCTCTTCTCATTGCATGTCCTATGAAAGTACATTGTCTCTCTCATATTATTATTTTTTGTGACAAGATTTTTTGTCTCTCCAGCTCTTCTCATACATTCTTCATTAGTTATTTTTGCTGTCCAGGGAATTCGCAATATTCTTCTAATAAACCACATTTCTGCTGCTTCCAATGATTTTTGTGCAGACTTGCCTATTGTCCATGATTCACTTCCATATAGCAAGATAGGTTCAATACAGCATTTTAGGACTCGTTTTCTAACATTCATTGATAAGGATGTGTTGCATAATATGTTTCTCATTCTCTGAAATGCAGTCTTTGCTTGGCCTATTCTGTTCCTAATTTCTGTTCTGCATTTCCCATCCGAAGTTATTACTGCTCCAAGGTATTTGAATTTCTGCACCTGCTTTAGAATAGTTCCGTTTAATTTTATACTGCATGTTGGTGGATTCTGTTTCTTAGATATAACCATAGTCTCTGTCTTTTTTATGTTTAAAGAAAGGCCTTTTTGTTCACTTCCTTTAGCGACTTTATCCAAGAGATTTTGCAGGTCTTGCTGGTTCTTAGCTATCATCATAGGGGCTTAGTCCCTAATCTAAATTTTAAAGTCGAGCCCAAGTCCAGCGCTCGAGTCTGACCTGATCGACTCTGGTCTATAGCTTCGCTTTATCACGAACAACTTACAATATGCAGATGATATAGCACATATAGCCAAAAATGTAAAGCCCTTGCAGAAATTATTAGATAGAGTTTTTGGTATATAAATCACCAACCAGAGAAAGTAGACTGAGAGGATTTGAAGGAAGAGGTCTAAGGAACATTTTAATAATACACCTGGGAAAAACACGTGATAAACGAGGAGATAACCAAACGAACAGGCATGGAGAACATTATTATTAAAGAGGTCAAAAGACGAAGATGGAAATGGCTGGGCCACATGCTACGAATGGAAAGAACAAGGCGCCCTTATACTGCCTTGACTTGGACACCTCAAGGGAAAAGAAAGAGGGACAGGCCATTGGGGACACGGAGACACACAACACAGGAAGAACCGAAGGTAGCGGAAATGACATGGTTTGAGGTATCCTGGCTTGCTCAAGACAGGACAGGCTGTAGACTCTTACTTGATGCCTTATACTCCATTGAGAGTACAGAGGAATGAATGAATATAGTTTTTTAATTTAAAAAGCTAAAAGAAAGAACTCAACCTAAATAGCAAGACAACATAAACACAGGTTATATCAATGAAGCAGAACCCACCTGAATGCTGTAGAATAACCTTGAGACAAGTGCATACGGTTAAATATCTGGGCAGGCAGGTTAGCATCAAATAGTAAAATGCACCTCTGAAATCAACAATAGAATATGCCAAGCCAAAACAACTTTCCAACAAATGAAAAATATATAATGCATCTCTATCACTGAACATCAGAACTGATACGGAATTGAATCGTGGACAATGAACAGATCAATGCAAATATCATTAGAGGCAACAGAGATGTGGTTTCTCAGAAGAATATACAGAGTACCATGGATAGCTATGATGACAAACAGGGATTGTATAAGAGCGTAAACGTAGAAAACAATATAATTAAATCCACTAGAATATATCATTCATTACATATGTAACGAAAGGGAGAATGCTTGAAAACATCATAACAACATGAAAGATAAATCGGAAGAGAGGCAGGGAAGACCATTCATTCATTCATTCATTTGCATGTCCCTTGCGGAACTTTGCCTCTCTAACAGCTCTCCTGTAGGCCTCTCGGTTATGAGCAAGATGGCCTGCTGCTGATGCATCTATTTGCAGATCATCAACGATGTCTTGCAGCCCTCTTCGCCTTGATCTTCCTCTCTGTCTTTTTCCCATTATGTACCCTTCCAAGACGGTCTTCTCTAGATTATCATGACGTTCAATGTGTCCAAAATGTTTAAGTTTTTTTTTGTTTGTTTAATCCTCTTTACTAGCCAACCTTCTTCAATATTAAGTTCTTGTAGTATGGATATATTTGTTCTTTTTTGTGTCCATGATATTTGAAGAACTCTTCTGTAGCATTTACATTCAAAGGCATCTATGTGTTTCTCAGCTGTTTTGTTAAGTGTCCAGGTCTCACAGGCATATATTGCGATGGGAAATATGCATGCCCTTAAAAATCTTAATTTTGTAGTTCTGTCTGCTCCTCTGCACAGAAGACCATGAGTTAAAAAAAGGATCTTGGGCAGTCTAACACGATGGCACAGTAAAATGTCACCAACTGAACCGATGAAAAATATCAAGGTTCGAAATTCATGGAGGATCACAATTGCCAAAGCCTACCTGTAGGACACATGATGGTGATGATGATGATGATGATGAGCAACTGCACGTGGTGTAAAATAGATAGCATAGCAATGGCACACATTGCATTTGATAACCTAGCAATGGCACACATTGCATTTGATAACCTAGCAATGGCACACATTGCATTTGATAGCCTAGCAATGGCACACATTGCGTTTGATAACCTAGCAATGGCACACAAATTGATAACCTAGCAATGGCATACACTGCGCTTGATAACATAGCAATGGCACACACTCCGTTTGATAACCTAGCAATGGCATACATTGCGTTTGATAACCTAGCAATGGCATACATTGCGTTTTGATAACCTAGCAATGGCATACATTGCGTTTGATAACCTAGCAACAGGAACAATGACTGAGAAAATGTGCCCAAAATGCTTGTTCAAAATGGCTGTAGTGTTCAATGAGGCTGACAATTGAAAACACCAACAAGATGCTGTGTAGTATTTTCAAGATTTGAAATAGCATGTTTACTGGGATCTTCAATTAGATTAATAATAATAATAATAATAAAGTAAAAAAAATAATAAAAGAATATTCCATGATCAGCAGTCACATTCGTCAATATTATTATACGTTGACGTCTTTTTTAATCTTGGGTTCTGTTGAAATTTTCAGTGTTCGATTATCCGCCCAGCGAGTTCAAAGTTCACAAACGCCTTATAATGAAGTAGGTACTCTACGGCAGCTCAACCAATGTCGTGATGATCTCGAGTCACGTGCTAGATGGGCGTGGCTTGCTCAAAGTCGTGGAATGTACAGTATTCAAAACAGCAGATACCGTCATCCTGAGAACCACATCGAGCCCTGCCTCCGTTAGTCTTTCTGAAATAGCGCAGACAAAGAGCAACAAGATGTGGCTGGCAGTGATTTTAACAACTTTTTGCATCCAATTCCCAGTTTTTTCAACTTCATGTAAGTTGCGTAGGTGGCACAGTGATGTACTGGTTAGCGCTCTCGTCTGCCGATTAGAAGGTCTCTGGTTCAAATTCGTAATCGGGCAACATCTTTTCGGACCTACCGGCACGGGGGATCAACCCAGCTCAAGAACCTGGGGGTTTTCCCTATAAAAATAGAGGCAGCAAGGACAGGTCCCTGACATTCTTACCTCAAATTTTGTAGTGGCCTAGAAATGTGAAGGCACTAATTCTTCACACTCCTTAGGGCATGCAAATGATACGCTATATAGATAAGTTACATACATACATACATACATACATACATACATACATACATATATACATACATACATACACGCATACATACATACATACATACATACATACATACACGCATACATACATACATACATACATACATACATACATACATACATACACACATACGTACATACATGCATACATATAAACATACATACACACATACATACATACATACATACACATGTATACAAATACACTCACATACACACATATACACACATGCACACATATACACATACATACACATATACACACATACATACACTCACATACATACACACGCATACATACACACATAAATAATCAGTCTTATTCTGCTCTCTCTCTCTCTCTCTCAACGTCTCTGCCGACAGACGTACGATATCATGCCCTTCCATAACCCTCAGTCCCTTGTGCTTATCAATAGGCTTGTCACTAACCATTACCCTGTGTGTATCTGACCTACCATAGATGTATCACTTAATTATTCTCATACTATTTATTTTAAAAAAAAACAGTATGAAACGTTTTATTTATCAATGGAGCAAAGAACTGTAACTTTTAGATTTACCAAAAAAAAAAAAAAAAACACAGCAAAAGGCAAGACTGTCTAAATTAATATGCACGATGTATGGTGTAATGAAAAGCAGAACAGCAAAGGTAGCACTGACCTTTAAGAATCTTTTAAAAAATATGTAAATCAAAACAGCTAAGCACAAGAACAAAGCTTAGGATATTCAACACAGATGTAACACCCGTCTTTACGTATAAGTGTGGAAGCTGGAAAACAACCAAAGAAATAGAGCGCAGATTGGACGCATTCGAAAACAAATGTCTAAGAAAAATACTCTGTATACAATGGAAAGAATTCAAGACTAAAGCAGAAATAAGAGAAACGAGCATGCAGCAAACAGTGATCAGGAAAAGAAGGTGAACATATGTAGACTACGTGATGAGAAGAAACAATCAGAGAGTCACAAAGCAAACCATCAAATGGGAAACGCACGAAGAAGGCCCACATTGAGAGATCCTAAAGAGACCACTGACACGAGAGGCTAAGATGGTAGACAATTAGATCCTTTGATGAGACTGAGAAGCTCGCCAAGAATAGAGACTCATGGCGAGACACACACTGTGAGCCCTATGTGACGCCTGACGGCACGGGAAGCATGTAAGATGATGCATAGCAAATAAATTTATCTTCAGTTATTGTTGAATAAATGGAAGGATAATCTAGACACATACAATGACACGTCTGTACTTACAATCAAACAGTCGGAACAAAACGCGACGACTCCAGGACGAATATAACTTCTCGAGATTCTCAAATCAAAATAGAAGGGATAACACTTATCTCTGTATCAGGATGGAAGGGGTATGTTTCACATCTGATGGGATAATCAAAACAGATGGAGGTGTATGGTTCAGTTTTACAAAAAGATAAAAAACGGGAGGAAAGTGGGAAGAAACAAGAATGACAGAAAGCAACAGACAGACAGACGAAGAACATACATCAATCCAATATCCCGGCAAAAAAACTTTTTCATGACCACATACAAAAACAATACAACAGATTAAAAACACGAAAAATGGGTGAAAAATATACACTTAGCCTTTTGATCTCCATCTATTTTCATTACTAGAACCAGTTTTACCGCAGTCGTCATTTCTTTTGTCTCACATCTGATCGGGGCATCTGGGAATTGTCAGAAGAGAATGGGTTATGGTCTTATCTTTATTTTCTAAACTGTTCGGTCGTTTTATTTTCAGTTCATTCCAGGGTTGTGCAAACGGTGCACCAGACATTCTTTCCCGACGCCTCAGTTGGTCTTCTACACGATTCCTTCATAAACTGTAGACCTCTACCGTTAGTTCTTTACACCTAATTCATGATAATAAATGCGCGAACACCAACCTGTCTCATGGGTGATCAGAAAACGGAGATGGACATATATCGGTGACGTGATGAGAAGAAATGCCTTTGAATGTAAATGCTATAGAAGAGTTCTCCAAATATCGTGGACACAAAAACGAACAAATATATCTATACTGCAAGAGCTTAATATTGATGAAGGCTGGCTAGTAAAGAGGATTAAAGAGAGAAAACTTAAATATTTTGGCCACATTAAACGTCATGATAATTTAGAGAAGACCATATTGGAGGGATACATAGTGGGAAAAAGAAAGAGAGGAAGACCGAAACGAAGATGGCTGCAAGACATCGTTGATGATCTGGAAATGGATGCAGCAGCAGCAGGTCATCTTGCTCACAACCGAGAGGCCTACAGGAGTGCTGTTTGGGAGGCAAAGTTCCGCAAGGGACATGCAAAGGAATGAATGAATGAATGATGAGAAGAAACAGTCAGAGAATCCCACAACAAATTATCAAGAGGAAAACAACAGGGCCAAGAAAAAGAGGTTGACCACGCGAAACTCTAAAGAGTTAGTAGCCATAAAATCCTTTCGTTAGGTTGAAAAGCTAGCCGAAAACATGAACACTTGGCAAACTACCATGCGAGACCTATGTGACTGCACGGGAAGGATGTGAGATCCATCTAATTTTCATTATTAAAACGGCTTTCAGGTCGAACTATCCTTCTGGTAAAAACCATTTAGCCGATCTCTGTTTTTTTTTTTCAGCCCTAAGCCAGCAAAGACAAGTGTCTTGCAACCCATTGAACGATTTTTTTTTTTAAAGGTGAAAAATATGGAAAAATATTTCTTATCTTCTCATGACTACTTCCGGACGGATCTACTCTAGTTTGGTTCTGAGACTGGAGACTACTGCTCTGTCCTCTCTCTCTCTCTCTCTCAGAGGGCAGAATGTCAGACGGGCCTGCGTGCCCAATTCTTAACAATTTTGAAATAAAGATCAATCAATCTCTTTCCCCACCAAATATAAATATAAAATGAAGGAAGATAACTCTGTTAATAAGGATCCATATTGCCTGCGTGTCTCCCTCCCCTGATAACATAACTTTCCAACCAATCAGATTCTCTATTATGGAGCGCCGCAAAAAATGGCCGCCGTTGCTTCATAAAAATTTCATTGTTCGACGGAGATATCGGTTAGTATGTTTTGTTTTGTTATTTTATCCTTATTTGCGTAGTCTGTAAAAGTGTACCAGCAATGTTGGCAGACTGCTCCTGGTTTCATGAATTTGTAATACCGTGGTTGTTCAGAAGATTGAACTTTTCGGTCCTTCGGGATATTCTTTGTTGACAGTTGTGGTCTGTTCGTTCGAGAGACCACGGGTTGGTTGTAAGCGACACGGCAGCATTCCTGTGTAGAGTGAAATAATTATCAGATCTGTAGAAGGTATTTAAGCACCTTAAAATGTAAATGATATTCGTGCTAATACTTGCTTTAACGCGGAGAACAGGGCAAAAGTAATTAAAATATTCAGTTAACTTTACGAAGGATAGTAGAGTTGTGAGTAAATGTGGTCGTGTAAAGGGCACTAGAAGGTTTTTTATTTGCCATAGAACTTATGCCATCAGCTTTTGTTCATGGAGTATCAGATATAGGAGGAGATTGGAAGGCATACGGACTTCTCTAGAATGCAGCATGGAGTATTCGTTTATAATGACACTATAAAACAGCTGTTAAAAATATTAAAAAAAATTAGTGTACCAGAAGCTTGCTATCATAGGAGTAACTACATTAAAAAAAATTTAAGGCCATAAATGTTGTGGAGTAATGAAGAATAAACACATATTATTCTGTTTGTAAGAAATCCAATTTCATGCTGATAGATTTCAGTCTCTTCTCAATTGATGGTGCCCTATTGTGTATATTCTACAAAGAGTATGTTTGTGCAGTCAAAACAGAAGAAGGGATAAGTGAATGGTTCCAGATTGAAACAGGTGTGAAACAAGGATGTATACTGTCTCCTTTGCTTTTTGGAATTACAACAGATTTCATAATGAAAAAATGGTGCACAGGTAATGCAGGTATTGACTGGGTACGTGAGTCCCAACTAGAAGATTTTGATTTTGCTGATGACATAACTCTTATCAGTAACAGTGTGAATTCCATACAACAAAAAACAGATAGCCTGTCTTCACTGGCTAGCAGAATAGGACTTGAAATTAACAAGGACAGAACAAAAATAATGAAACTTCCCATTAATCAAAATTGGAAAAATACACATAGAAGGGACAGATATTGAAGAAGTCAGTCAATTTGCATACCTTGGCAGCTACATAGACCAGGATGGTGACACCAGAAAGGAAATTAGAATTGCAAAAACAGCATCGATCTTCGAGAATATTGGGAGCAATGGCATTCAAAAGTTATAAGCACTTTGCTTGCAATAAGCACAGTTCAAATGTAATGTCCACCTTCATTTATGCATGTGAAAGCTGGAAAACAACTAAAGAAATAGACAAGAAGTTAGACTCTTTTGAAAAAAATGCCTAAGGAAAATACTCGGCATCAAGTGGAACGAATTCAAGAACAATGCAGTTATAAGACAGATGACTGAACAACAACCAGTCTCATGTGTGATCAGGAAAAGGAGATGGATATATGTTGGTCATGTGATGAGAAGAAACGATCAGAGAATTCCAAAACAAGCTATCAAGTGGAACACAACAGGCAGAAGAAAAAGAGGCAGACCATGGGAAACTCTAAAGAGGACATTGTTAAGAGAGGCCAAAATAATAGGCATAAAATCCCTTGATGAGGTTGAAAGGCTCGCCGAAAATGGGAAAAATTGGCGAACTACCATGCGAGCCCTATGTATGTTTAACGGCACGGGAAGGATATAAGATACTGTGCATAGAAAATTAGGATTTGCTGATGAATATTTGCTGAATCATAACAATGATATGTGTGTAACATCACTATGTTTGATATCTTCTTCATGTACATCAGTGATACATTAGCACTGTTACTCTTTGTATTGCTCAGCATGTGAGCTTGGTCGCTGGGAATTCAATCTAAACATCAGTCGTAGGAATAATTATATACCCGTGAACATAAGCAGTATGTTTGCTGATTATTATCAGTTTTCCTGTAATGCTAGACCTCTGGGATATGCTGCATTGTCTTGTCTCTTTCCTCATATACCTTTCTGTGTTGAGGGGACACATAGATGTCCCAGTAGGGCTTGGCAGTTTGATTTATGTAATGAGACATGTAAGGTTTCCGTAATGTACTCTGACCAACTCTTGCATGAGTGGGCTCTTCCTCTGCTACCTACAAAATCTTTGTGTTATTTGTTTGTTTATTTTTTTGTGGTATACAGTCTAGTGGTAGTTGTGTAATGTGGCAAAACATTTAACTTCTTGTTTCTGGATGTAGTGTAGTATTAGTGTTACTTCAACCTTTGCCCTGATGGTGCCATTTCTTATTTGGTCACTTCTTGTCACATTTAGTATTCTCCTTAAACATCTCATTTCTGTTGTGATGATTTTTCTTTTGTGTTTGGCTGTTAGCATCTATGTCTGACATTGATGTAGAGTTGGGAGGAAAATTTTGTTGTACAGTGCTCTTTTGCTTCAGTTGTGATGCATTTGTTTCTCAGTAGAGGCATCAGTTCTCTGCTGACCAGCATCTGTTCTCAGTCTCAGCGTCAGTTTTCCCTGACGATGATGGTGTGATACTTAGGTATTTGAAATGTTCCATTTGTTTTAAGGGCTGGTTGTCCAGGCAGATCTTTGTTGATATGTCTTCACTCGTTATGGTCATGACTTCTGTTTTCTCAGCACAGATCTTCATGTTGTGGCATTTACATGCCTTTGCTAAGTTACCCATGTTCTGCTGAAGGTCTTTCTCTGATGTGGCTTTTAAGTGCTTGGTTGTCAGCGTGATGTTTTGGGTATGTTTTCTAAAAGGTGTTGTGAGTTTATTGGCATTGTTTCTAGAGATGAGCTGTTGGGCAGTTTTGTAGTGGAGTTTTTGCTTCTTATATTAGCTTCTTCACAAATGTCAGTGTATGTTTGGACAGTAGAGGAGCAGTACACAGTCAGTGTATGTTTGGACAGTAGAGGAGCAGTACACAGTCAGTGTATGTTTGGACAGTAGAGGAGCAGTACACTGTCAGTGTATGTTTGGACAGTAGAGGAGCAGTACACAGTCAGTGTATGTTTGGACAGTAGAGGAGCAGTACACAGTCAGTGTATGTTTGGACAGTAGAGGAGCAGTACACAGTCAGTGTATGTTTGGACAGTAGAGGAGCAGTACACAGTCAGTGTATGTTTGGACAGTAGAGGAGCAGTACACAGTCAGTGTATGTTTGGATAGTAGAGGAGCAGTACACAGTCAGTGTATGTTTGGATAGTAGAGGAGCAGTACACAGTCAGTGTATGTTTGGACAGTAGAGGAGCAGTACACAGTCAGTGTATGTTTGGACAGTAGAGGAGCAGTACACAGTCAGTGTATGTTTGGATAGTAGAGGAGCAGTACACAGTCAGTGTATGTTTGGATAGTAGAGGAGCAGTACACAGTCAGTGTATGTTTGGACAGTAGAGGAGCAGTACACAGTCAGTGTATGTTTGGACAGTAGAGGAGCAGTACACAGTCAGTGTATGTTTGGACAGTAGAGGAGCAGTACACAGTCAGTGTATGTTTGGACAGTAGAGGAGCAGTACACAGCCCTGCCTCACTCCAGGTTTTGTGATGGATGATTTGGAGTATCCCTCATTCATTGTAACTGTACACTGACTGTTTTCATATAAGCATGTTGCATTAAGTTGATCAGATATGTACTAACTGCATAATGCTGTAAGATTTCCCACAGTTTATATCTTACTTTATCAAATGCTTTTTCTTGATCTATGAAAGCTGTGTGCAGTATCTGATTGTGTTCAACTGATTTTTCTGTTAGTTGTCTTAGGGAAAAGATGGCATCTGTACAGCTTCTATTTTTTTTTATAAATCTCATCTGAGTTTCATTTAACTGTGGTTCAATCACTTGTTGCAGTCAGTTGTCTGGGATCTTGCAGAACATTTTCCCAGTATGGCATAGTCTCTATATTGGTTGCAGTCCCTTGTACTGCCATTTTTCTTCCATACTGAAGTAATTATAACATTTCTCCAGTCCAGTGGTGTTTCTTTTTTTTTTTTTTCCCCATACTAAGAATCTGTGAAGCCAAACTATTCCAATCTGTTTTGCACATTTAATTAACTCATTGGGTATTCCATCACATCCAGGAGCTTTGGGGGCCTTTCTGATTGCTTCACTGATTTCAGCTTGTAGTATGTCTGGTCCAGGAGCTTTGAGGGCCTTTCTGATTGCTTCTCTGATTTCATCTTATTGTATGTCTGGTTCAGGAGCTTTGAGGGCCTTTCTGATTGCTCCTCTGATTTCAGCTTGTAGTATGTCTGGTCCAGGAGCTTTGGGGCCTTTCTGATTGCTCCTCTGATTTCATCTTATTGTATGTCTGGTTCAGGAGCTTTGAGGGCCTTTCTGATTGCTCCTCTAATTTCAGCTTGTAGTATGTCTGGTCCAGGAGCTTTGGGGGCCTTTCTGATTGCTTCTCTGATTTCAGCTTGTAGGTTGCCTGGTTCAGAAGCTTTAGGGGCCATTCTGATGGCTCCTGATTTCAGTTTGTATTATGTCTGGTTCAAGAGCTTTGGGGCCTTTCTGATGGCTCTTCTGATTTCATCTTGTAGTATGTCTAGTTCAGGAGCTTTGGGGGCCTTTCTGATTTATTCTCTGATTTCATCTTGTAGTATGTCTAGTTCAGGAGCTTTGGGGGCCTTTCTGATGGCTCCTCTGATTTCAGCTTTTGGTTTGTCTGGTTCATGAGCTTCGGGGCCAAGCGTGATGTTATCATGGTGTCCACATGTGTTGGATGTGGTATATTGAGAAGGCTGTCAAGATATCGTCTCCATCTCTCTAGTACACGCTCTGGTTTTGCATATTGGATTACAGTTAACATTGCTCACAGTCTCTGTTGGGCCATACTGCTCTGCTCTCTTTCTCAGTGCACCAGTCTTTTTATAAAGGACTTTTGTAGCTTCTTTGTACTTCCCTGTATTCTGGCCATCATGTTATCTTTGCTTCATTTATTACTCTCTCAGAGTCTTGCAGTTTGGTATTCAGTGTAGTTTTGCCTCCTGCTTACTTACCATTCATCCTTTATATTTAGTTTTTTTTTTTCTTTTCTTTTATAGTCTCTTTCATATCATCATTTCACCATGTTGTATTTGCATTTCTCTGCCTCCTTTTTTTTTTTTTTTCTCATAGTTCCACATGTTTCCTTTGCTGCTTGCAGAATTCTGGTTTTGAACAAGGCCCGTTCCTCTTCCACTGATTTTGTTTCTGTGGGTAAGTTTATGAGCGGTTCTCTCATTTTCTTCTCATATTCTTCTTTCACATTCTCTTCCTTGAGCTTGCGTAGTTTTATTGTTGTGTTCTTATGAGTTCCGATATGGCTTTTCCTGTATGTTACGATGACCATTTACATTTAGTACTTGAACTCAGATTGTGTATTACTCTTGCATCTATGACTGACCTTTTCTTGTTGTTCCGTGCTAGTACAAAATCAGTTTGGCTTCTGCAGGTCAAATCATTCCATTTGTACCAAGTATATATTTGGAACTCACATATACATCTGTGTATATGTGTTTGTGTGTGAGAGATAGAGAGTTAATATAAAAATTGTTGTGTGTGTACACTGTACACTCTGTATTATCAAATTCAAGCAATGAGTACTCTTATTATTAGACTCAAGCTATGTACACTCTGTATTATCAGATTCTAGCTATGGACACTCTGTATTATCAGATTCTAGCTATGAATACTCTGTTATCAGGCTATGGCTTACAGTGCAGGAATTTCCATAGTCCCCATGGCTGTGGAGTCTACTAAAGAAGTATTTCAAACCCCCCCCCCCCCCCCCCCCATGAGTCACCATAAGCCACAAGCCACTCTCAGTCAAGCACAATGCTATGCCTCAACATCTTCCAGTGCATTGGCAGCAAGGAACACCAGCTCACAGTTCTGGGGAGATAGGACTGAAGCTGTGTACACTCTGTATTATCAGACTTGAGTGTAAATATACTTTACAAACATCAGCGGAAAGTAAATGTTTGGGTGACAAATTTTTTTTTTTTAAAAAATCTTATCTGCGGCAAGATTTGATCTTTACAAAATGTTCACATCATCATCATCATCAGGTGCCGTGCCTTCTGGCGTTGGCTATTATGCTTCTTCAGAGTACGTGATCCTTCATGCAGGCCATCAGTTCAGTTGGTGATCTCCTCTCACACCATCCCGTCAGACTGTCCAGTATCATTTCTCTTGGTCTTCCTCTTGATCTTCTTCCTTCTATTTTTCCTGTTGTTATAATATTTTCAATGCCCCCTCTTCTCATTGCATGTCCTATAAAAGTACATTGTCTCTCTCTTATCTTTCTGACAAGGTTTTTTTTGTCTCTCCAGCTCTTCTCATACATTCTTCATTAGTTATTTTTGCTGTCCAGGGGATTTGCAACATTCTTCTAATAAACCACATTTCTGCTGCTTCCAATGATTTTTGTGCAGACTTGCCTATTGTCCATGATTCACTTCCATATAACAAGATAGGTTCAATATAGCATTTTAGGACTCGTTTTCTAACATTCATTGATAAAGATGTGTTAGCTAATATGTTTCTCATTCTCTGAAATGTTCATATGCCAAACCAAAATCAAACTGGCTGATTCTCGTACATGCAGATTGAGAATCGTCAGTCTGCTGGCCCGATTATTATCCGTCTAGTTTCACCAATTGCTTCATACTAGGTTTTTGAAGCAATAAGCCAGTTACGGTAACCGGTGATCTCAGAAGGTTTCTTCTTTTTTTTTTTTTTCAGTTGGTAATTTACTGGTAATTGCTGATTAACATAATCATTGTTAAATATAATTGTAAATTTGGTCAATATTTTGTGTCCTGTTTGAAAGTTAAATTTTTCAAAGGAAAAGGAAAACACCCCAAAATAATTAATGTGGCAATAATATTCCTATCAAATTTGGTCTCCTAAATCAGGCATTGCAAAAACTTCTGGGGTTACTTTGTGGTTGATTTGATATCGCGGCGTCCTCTTGTGGCTGATTGGTTCATGGTGTGATTCACAAGTCGTCCTGTGTGATTTTTCTTTCTTTCACATATAAAGTTATTTTGTCTAAACTTTTTGAACCTTCTTGCTTTGCTGAAATACTTCACTATGTACAAATTTTGTTGATTCAAAAAAAAAAAAAGCCGAAATTGTGTTAATGTTACGGGCATCAGATTTGGCAACGAGTTCTTAGTACATATTGCACATGGCATGCATTTACAACCAACACATATTGGTATTATATCAGCCAAAACACTGAAGGACTCCTCCTCATGATGATGGCAGAACACTTATGAGCATTTCCTGAGTGTAATGAAGCAGCTGCCTTAGACCAGCAACAGAGTACGGTCATATCCAGTATCCAGCATATGCCGGGTACGAGAGAAGGGGGAGGGAACTGTACGCCAAAACTTAAAATTCTGCATGTGGAAAAGAAGAAAAGGAAAGAAAAAATCTGTGATGAAAATAATTTGATGCTAAGTTTCAGTAAAATATCTTCTAAAAATGATGCTTGTTTAGTGTAGCCTGCTGTTCACTTTGCGCATAAATGTCAGATACTCGGCAGCTGAATTTTTATAATGGTGGCACTTAGCTGCTCGTTGAGCCACAGACACATCTTGATAATACAGCTAATAGAAGGAGCATCGGTAAACTCTTGTTAGCCAGGCATGCTGGGAAAAGCTGCACTGAAGAAATGTAAAGCTTTGGTGGAGATAAAATCTTTGTACAGATTTATAATGTGTGTGTGTTTTCTTTCTACAACTATGCAAGTCATTTCACAAGGAGTTTCTGATTCATTTGCTGTTCATTTGCATTGTTTCCTTTTAAAATAATATCCTTTTCACAAGAAGGGGCACAGATGAAATAGTTGAAACATAAAATGTATGGAAATATTTTGTGTTTGGTATTCTTTTATAGTCCAGAGGGAGGTGTCCCAATCACCCAGTTGTAGAAATAGGTACCTGGGTTCTTGGAGGTAAGGAAGTAAAGTCACTCAGTTATGATGCTGCCATATTGTCCCTTAGGTTTATGACTGGTTAAGGAAAACATGAGAACCACTGCCGTACCATCTAGTGTCTCTGTGGCATTTTAGGTCTACCTTTATCTTACTTTGCTTTTTTGATAATTTGAAATTATTGTAGATAAAACAGTCTGGACAGTTGATGAGGAGGTGTTTAGAAAGCAGTGAGGGTAAATCAAATGAAAGTTAGAGGATGTGAGTAAATTTTTCGGAAAAAAAAAAACAGATAGAAAACTTTTAGTAGTACCATCCATTAACATCAAGATCAGTGACATCAGTAAG
Organism: Achatina immaculata; assembly: GCA_009760885.1. Lineage (NCBI taxonomy): Eukaryota > Metazoa > Mollusca > Gastropoda > Stylommatophora > Achatinidae > Lissachatina > Lissachatina immaculata. Next base: position 20,035,590 of record CM019712.1, read on the forward strand.
CAGATAGCACCAATGTTACTAAGCAGAAAACCAAGAATAGCACATGTCAGGGTAGCGATTATGTTGCAGATATACTCCACCAAGATGCAGTGACATCAGTAAGCAGATATCACTACTGTTACTAAGCAGAAAACCAAGAATAGCACATGTCAGGGTAGCGATTATGTTGCAGATATACTCCACCAAGATCAGTGACATCAGTAAGCAGATGTCACTACTGTTACTAAGCAGAAAACCAAGAATAGCACATGTCAGGGTAGTGACTATATTGCAGATATATTCCAAGAAAGAAGTGCACCTGTCATCCATTTCTTGTCCATAGAGGTCTGAACCTCTCAAACATGCATAGTGAAATAGTATAGGGCAATGAATCAAGTCTGTAAGTGTGTTATGGAGTTTAAAACAGGCATCGAAAGCATACATAAAGCTGACCAACCTGGGTAAGCACAAAAGGTGGTGACTCCTGCCGACATTCATGATGTGGATGCTCTCAGTCAGTGTGATCATCATATTATTTTTGCAGAAATTGATGCAGAAGTGTCCATCAGTTAATGAGTCCAGGTTAAGTATCATTCAGAACGACCTGGCATATTTAAGTGTCCATGTGATGGATGCCATGTGACTCGACACCTGAAATGAAAGACGCATGTTTCAGCATGTGAACTGAATTTGGGCCTCTTCAAAGAGGAAGGCCAAACATTTTTGGATAGGATAGTCACCGTGGATAAATCTTGGTTACATCACTTTACACATCAGAGTTCAGAAGATCAGCCAGGAGTGGTGCTGCTTCCATGGAAGTTCACACACAACTATTGGCTAGCAGAGTCATGTTGATGGTTTCCTGGGATTACAGAGTTCTTCTCAGACACTACATGCAGCCAGGCATTATAACCTCCTTACTGACGTCATTGATTGTGGTGCCGACAGATGGTACTACTAAGGGATTTCTGTCTGCTCTTTTGGAAATTGTATTCAAACACTTTTCTAATTTTCATTTGATTCTCTCTTGTATATTCTATCAGCTATGTAGAGCAGAGGCTAACAAACTAGAAAATGGAAGTGTTGGTTATAAAATTGTGCATCAAGGGGATGTAGTGAGCTCACAAGGGCACTGCAAGAAATTTTAAATTGTCAAGGAAAACAAGAGGTACTAAAAGTTGACTTGACCATTGACCAAGATAAGGCAGAGTATATGAAGATGTCAAGAAACTAGGGGCAGAACAATCTTTTGTATAATTGTTGGAGTTATGACCACAGGAAAACAGAAATATATAAAAATCTAGGCGCAATTGTCAACAACTGCAACATAGAGAGTGAGGAAGTTAAAAGTAGAGTATAGATGGGAAGTAAAATATATTTTGCCTTGCAACACCTGCTAAAATCTAAAATCTTGTCCCAAACACCAAGATAACAATTTACGAAACTATAATAAGATCAAGTATGGATTAGAAATGTGGAATACAGCAAAGAAAGATGAACAATTGCACGTCTCTGAGAACAAGACCCTAAGAAGAATTGTTTGGCCTATAAAAGATACCAGCAGTGGGTTATGAAAGCTAGAAAGAACACTGAACTGAACAACTTATTAACAGTCTTGAAACTGAACAGATTTTGCTGGTTGGGCCATGTAGAAAGAATAGAACAGATAAATAAAAATGATGTATGTACAATAGATGAAGGAAACAAGGCTGAGAGGTAGACCAAGGCAGAGATGGAGAGACAACACAGAAGAGGATATGCAGGAAACTGGTGTCAACAATTGGAGAGAGAAGCTTAGGAATAGGGGAAAAAAAAATGGAGGTGAATTTTATCTGCAGCAATGGGCCTTAAGAGCTCAGAAAGCTGAGGAAGAAGAAGAAGAAGAGAGACAGTAATATAGAACATCAATCGGCTGTGCAAGATGTTAGCAGGGAATAAATCAATTTCCAGTGTTAGACCATGTTACATTCTTTCTGATGACACTGTCTTTGAGATATGTTTTCATTTGCTTGTGCTTTCAGCTATACCAGTAGCTTTTCTAACTCCCTTGTTTCTCAGATTTCTGTGGACTCTCAGGGTGTCAGTAATTGGAGGGTGTTTTGTTTGTGACACCTCGTGGTGATATGTAATTCAGATTTGTTATGTGTATGTCACCTGCACTAACATGTTTCAATATTTTTTGTTGTTGTTATTTGCAGGATGAAAGTGATAAGAGTTTAACACACCCGTGGGTTTTGTAGACTTGAGGGTTCCACAATGTCTGACCAGCAGCAACAAACCCAGCCTCAGCCACAACCACCGCAGCCACCGCAGACCCCGGCGCAGCCTCAACAGTTACAGCAGCCACAGCAGCAGCTTCAGCATCAGCCCAGGGTCTCGTCAGTTGGAACAGTGTCCATTCAAGGCATGGTGGCCCCCCAGGCCCCAACTCCGCAGCCGACTCTCACTGCCGCGACCAATGCCTTGCGTTCTCCGAGCACACCCATCCCGCAGCTGCAGGTCATAGGCCAGCCAATGCACGGACAGTCTTACCTGCAGCAGTTTCAGAGTTATGCTCAACCGTTCATGCTACAGAATGCAAATGCATTGGGTAATATGGCTCACTTCTTATGTATCTCTGTATTCATATGATCCAAACTGCAGATTTGTTAGTTAAAACCTTTGACCTCGGCCATAAATTCTCTATTTTTTCTTATATCTGACACCATCATTTACAAATATGCTAAGTTCCATCCAATTCACAGCCACCTTTACTTGATATGTAATTTTTGTGTATTCTATATTTCTAAGATTCTGGTTTAAAGAATAACTGCAGGATGAAAGTATCGCACAATCATAGATTCGCATTGAAGTGGCTTATTATGTGAAGACAGAGGGCCAGTGATTCCATTGTTGTGGTCTGTCATGCCAGCAGTAAAATTGCATGTTTTGGAGAAAGTGATTCAGAAATCAAAGGATGTGGATTGCAAGGGAAGGCATGTACACATGGCTTACAGTGCATTAAAGAATAAATAAATGTTCACAAAAAAAAAAAATCATCTGTTTGTGTGTTGGGTTTAAAGTCTAAAGTGGCAGATATAGGTTTGAGGTTGGTACAAACATATGAAGCATTCATAAACTGCTGAAGTGCTTGCCTGGGGAAGGGCAGTTCTCTTATCTTCTTCTCCTTTGTACGCATTTAGCGATAATGCATGGTACTCCTGTTTTTTTGCGATGCACCTTCTGCCTGGGTACCTCCGACTTCAGCACCTTTCTGTGCTAGGGCAGACTGTGGTCTTGCTCGGACAGTTCTCTGATGGTCTAAGGAATTGTGCTGTTGTTTCACCATTAGCACTCTTAGCTTACGTTCATCATTTCTTACTGCAGGTTGTAACTCTGAGAATGATAAAAGTGGAGTGGGTGGTTACTTGAGTGTGTGATTGACATTTCTCTTCCCCCCCCCCCTTCCTCCTCATTTTCATTTCAGCTGCGATGCAGCAGATGAATCAGCTAAACCTGGCCATGCAGCAGCATCAGCAGCAGCAGCAGCAGCAAAACAGAGCTGCAGCTGTCACGAACCCAGGAAGTCCAGGAAGCATTCTCTCCCCTACTGCTGCGTCACAGATGGTAAGTAATGGGTTAATGTTGATTTACGTGTTATTTCTTGCAAACATTTTATTGCTAGAATTAGCTTGTGTGTGTTAGTTTTGCTTCAGAAGTGTACAGCCCAAAATGGGCTAAAAATGGTCAGTATGCTACGGTGAAAATGATAAAGAGTAGTATTACTAACAAGTAGATTAATGGTGAAAATGTGTCTTGTGCCATTGTTTTCTGTTTATTATACAATAGTGGGTGTCTGAGTGGCAAAGTGGTTAGTGCACTGCTCCCTCTTGACAAAGATTGGGGGTTTGAAACCAGCCAGAGACCAGCTGTGGAGTTTGGTACACAACTTCTTGTGGAGCTGGGAAAGGAAAGGTGGCCAGGAGTGATGCTGACCACATCACCTTCTCAAGTCAAGGAAAATATGGGCACTAACACCATATCCCTGTGTTTTATTCAAAGGCATGACAGGGTTTACCTTTACCGTATCTTTATACAAATCATGGAGAAGTTTGTAGACATAATATAAGTAATGTAAGAAGACAGAACATGACAGAGAAAAAGAGATCAACTGTGTGAAACTCTGAAGAGAACATTGTTGAGAGAGGCTAAATTAGTGGGCATAAGATCCCTTGATGAGGTTGGAAAAACTGTCCGAAAATACAAAAAAACATGGTGAACTACACTGTGAGCCCTGTGTGACGTTTAACCGCACAGGAAGGATGTAAGATATCTTGAGCACAGGCGTAGAGAAGTTGGTATGAACTGGCTAATATGCCATGATAAAGGGCTAGAGACAAACTCTGAAGATGCTTTGAGATAAAACTGCAAAGCAAAACCTGCTGTCTTTTAATTTTTGAAAGCAAAAAAAATAGAGATTATGAAATAAATATTTTCAGGAAAATCACTTTGAAACTGCGTATATAAAAAGGCACATTTGGTTCATGAGCTATGTCCTTTCTATGGCAAACATTATTGGAACTGAGAACAGAACAAAAAGCTGCAGGAAATATTTATCTGCGTAAATTCTCCGTTGTGGATCCTATATGTCTGTCTGTCTTATGCATCGGTGTCATAGATCTGCTTTGGGTACAGAATTTCTTGATCCATGAAAGTGTTGTTTGGAGGTTGCATGTGCATTACAGCGGTTCTTTCACCCATTGCTGATTGTGTCAGGTTTAGTGAAGCATATCCACCCAAGTACCTGTCCCACCACTGTATTTGCTAATGGGACAGGGATCACTGCTGTCCCGAACACAGTAGAGTGCTGAAAAAAGCGTTGCACTTTTCCCTCCCTTTTTTGTGTCATGTCAACCAAAATGTCTGCCACAGCTCACTTCCTGCTCCATCACGATAGTTGTGCTTCAGCATCCTCACTGCATCGTCTGGACAGAACACTCTGCTCACAGCTTCAGGGAGATAGAACAAGAACATCAGCAACAACACAGTTATGTGATAGAACAAGAACATCAGCAACAACATAGTTACGTGATAGAACAAGAACATCAACAACAACACAGTTATGTGATAGAACAAGAACATCAGCAACAACACAGTTATGTGATAGAACAAGAACATCAGCAACAACACAGTTACGTGATAGAACAAGAACATCAGCAACAACACAGTTATGTGATAGAACAAGAACATCAGCAACAACACAGTTACGTGATAGAACAAGAACATCAGCAACAACACAGTTATGTGATAGAACAAGAACATAAGCAACAACACAGTTATGTGATAGAACAAGAACATCAGCAACAACACAGTTATGTGATAGAACAAGAACATCAGCAACAACACAGTTATGTGATAGAACAAGAACATAAGCAACAACACAGTTATGTGATAGAACAAGAACATCAGCAACAACACAGTTACGTGATAGAACAAGAACATCAGCAACAACACAGTTATGTGATAGAACAAGAAAATCAGCAACAACACAGTTATGTGATAGAACAAGAACATCAGCAACAACACAGTTACGTGATAGAACAAGAAAATCAGCAACAACACAGTTATGTGATAGAACAAGAAAATCAGCAACAATACAGTTATGTGATAGAACAAGAACATCAGCAACAACACAGTTATGTGATAGAACAAGAACATCAGCAACAACACAGTTATGTGATAGAACAAGAACATCAGCAACAACACAGTTATGTGATAGAACAAGAACATCAGCAACAACACAGTTATGTGATAGAACAAGAACATCAGCAACAACACAGTTATGTGATAGAACAAGAACATCAGCAACAACACAGTTACGTGATAGAACAAGAACATCAGCAACAACACAGTTATGTGATAGAACAAGAACATCAGCAACAACACAGTTATGTGATAGAACAAGAACATCAGCAACAACACAGTTATGTGATAGAACAAGAACATCAGCAAGAACACAGTTACGTGATAGAACAAGAAAATCAGCAACAACACAGTTACATGATAGAACAAGAACTCAACAACACAGTTATATTACATACATGAAAGATAGGATAAGAACATCAACAACAGCACAGTTACATTACATGTATGGCAGATAGAACAAGAACATCAACAACATCGCAATCACATGATAGAACAAGAACATCAACAACACAGTTACATGATAGAACAAGAACATCAGCAACAACATAGTTAAATTACATGATAGAACAAGAACATCAATAACAACACAGTTACGTTACATGATAGAACAAGGACATCAACAACAACACAGTTATGTTATATGATAGAACAAGAACATCAACAACACAGTTACATGATAGAACAAGGACATCAACAAAAACACAGTTACATTACATATATGGGAGATATAACAAGAACAGTGACACAGTTACATTGCATACATGGAAGATAGAACAAGAACATCAACAATGATACAGTTACATTACATACATGTAGATAGAACAAGAACAACTACACAGAACAAGAACAACTACACAGTTACATTGCATACATGGAAGATAGAATAAGAACATCAATAATGACACAGTTACATTACATACATGGGAGATAGATCAAGAACATCAACAATGACACAGTTACATTATGTATATGTGAGACAGAAGAAGAATGACAGTTACATTACATACAAGGGTACATGGAAGATAGAACAAGAACAACAACACAGTTACATTACATATATGGGAGATAGAACAAGAACAACAACAGTTACATTACATACATGGAAGATAGAACAAGAACATCAACAGTGATACAGTTATATTACATACATGTAGACAGAACAAGAACAACTACACAGTTACATTGCATACATGGAAGATAGAACAAGAACATCAAAAATGACACAGTTACATGAGAGATAAAACAAGAATGACAATGACAGTTACATTACATACATGGGAGATAGAACAAGAACAACTACACAGTTACATTGCATACATGGAAGATAGAACAAGAACATCAACAATGACACAGTTACATGAGAGATAAAACAAAAATGACAATGACAGTTACATTACATACATGGGAGATAGAACAAGAACATCAACAATGACACAGTTACATTATATATATGTGAGATAGAAGAAGAATGACAAAGTTACATTACCTACAAGGGTACATGGAAGATAGAACAAGAACAACAACGACACAGTTACATTACATATATGGGAGATAGAACAAGAAAAAGTTACATTACATATATGGGAGATAGAACAAGAACAACAACACAGTTACATTATTTATATGGGAGATAGAACAAGAATGACATAGTTATATTACATACGTGGAAGATAGAACAAGAACAACAATGACACAGTTACATTATGTCCATGGGAATTCAGCTGTAGGACGAAGATCATGTTCTTAATGTATTACTTGTTCGTGGCCCATTTGGTGGTAAATTTATCCGATTGTTGAGATTTTCTTCAGACAAATCAATATTGTTCCAACAACTGACATTTTGGAGGTTTTGTGTGAAAAAGATGAGTGATCTGAGATGACATGCTTGTCAGGGCCAGCAGACTGAAACTTGCTAAGATCCTTCATACAGTGATCCTGATTGGATACTTTTGTGGCCAGTAGGTGGGGTCGTTGTAGTCATTGTTCACGCCCACCCCACCCCACCCGTACACCGTTACTCACCTTTTTACCTAAAACCTTGGGTTTTCAGGACTCTTAGAGGCCTAGAGTTTGCTCTCCAGCAAGTTGCCTGTTATACCAGCCAGATTTATTAAAGTATACAGGAATTCCTTGCCCTGCAAGAGAAGTTAGTTTAAATAATTTGTTTTTTTTATTTCACAGCCTACTCACATGTCACTCGGCAATGGCAGCAGCCTCATCTCCACATCCATGCCAGGTTTGATCTCACAGGCATCTGTTGGCAATGGTAGCAATAAAGGTCAAGGAAACGGGGCCAAGGGTCAGGGTGTACAGGGTCAAAGCCAGAATGCTACGGCAGCCATTGCTTCCATGGTTGCCAAGCAGCCCACAGTGCTGTCTACTCAGCAGGCAGCGGCACCTCCAGTAGTTCTAGGACAAATTGGGGTTTTTTCAAGTCAGGCAAATCCCACCCTCGGCAGCAACTTTGTTCCGCAGGTGAAGTGTGATTGCTTTGATGCAGGATTTTCTTTATGTGTATCTCCCCCCCCCCCCCCCCCCAGATGTGGTCAGATCTTTATCCTACAGAATGGACTTTTATGTCTTTATCCTGCATGACCAATATTATCTTCTTTATGCAGTTATTCATGTTTATTTCCTATGGATGTCACATCTGTAGCTTGTAAAACTGACAACATTGTCTTATTTTATGCAGTTTTTCCACATACTTTCCAGTTTATAGTTCTGCATCTTTATCCCGCAAGACTCTCTCTCTCTCTTTGAACCTTAAGTGTCCAGGGCACATGGGGCTTCTGCAAGGGTTTTCCACAAATGCCTGTCCTTTGACTTTTTTTCCCCGCTCTTGCCCAGGTGAACCCTCTATTGCTCAACATCCTCTCTGTTGTTCTTCTCCATGTCTCTTTTGGCCTACCTTACTCCCGTTCCCTAGTGCTGTAATTAGTGCAGTTTTTCATGCTTTTCACACATTTATCACACAAAACTGCCAATATTTTATTTTAAGCAGTTTTCAGTTTTTTTTTTTTCTGAAGGATGTTTTCATATCTTTTATTGTATATAACTGCCGGTATCTTCTTCATCTGTTCTGTTTGTCATGCTGTTATACTAACAGGTGTTTTCTAAAGTTTTTTTTTTTTTAATTCACGCATGTTTGTTCCATAGAGTCATGTCTTTAACATGCAGGCATATTCACCTGTTCCTCCAACAGAATGTCTCATGTCTTCATTATTCTACAGTTTATTTCCTGTTACCCTGTCTTCCTGCCAGAATATTTCAACCGTTTCTTGTTATTTTTGATCTCTTGAGTACATTATTAACTTGTCTTTGCATCCCATCGATATGCTCACATCTTCCTTATTATAATGAATTATCTCATACTTAAGCTGAAAATGTAGCACAACATCAACAACAACAACAACAGCAGAAACAACAGTAATAACAGCAACAACAACAGCAGTAAAACAACAGTAAGAACAGCAATAACAACAACAGTAAGAACAGCAACAACAACAGTAATAGCAATAGTAAGAACAACAAAGACAGCAGTAAGAACAGCAACAATAGTAAGAACAGCAACAACAGTAAGAACAGCAACAGCAATAACAACAGTAAGAACAGCAACAACAATAACAACAGTAAGAACAGCAATAGTAAGAACAACAAAGACAACAGTAAGAACAGCAACAATAGTAAGAACAGCAACAACAGTAAGAACAGCAGCAACAATAGTAAGAACAGCAACAACAACAGTAATAACAGCAATAGTAAGAACAACAAAGACAACAGTAAGAACAGCAACAATAAGAACAGCAACAACAGTAAGAACAGCAGCAACAATAGTAAGAACAGCAACAACAACAGTAATAACAGCAATAATAGTAAGAACATCAACAACAGCAACAACATCAGTAACAATAACAGTAAGAACAGCAACAACAGTAAGAATGACTACAACAACAGCAATAACAACAGTAAGAACAGCAACAACAGTAAGAATGGCTACAACAACAGCAATAACAACAGTAAGAACAGCAACAATAGTAAGAACAGCAACAACATCAGTAACAATAACAGTAAGAACAGCAACAACAGTAAGAATGACTACAACAACAGCAAGAACAGCAGCAACAACAACAACAGAAAAGCAGCAGCAACAACAGTAAGAGCAGCAACAACAACAGTAAGAATAACAACAGTAAGAACAGCAACAACAACAGTAAGAACAGCAACAAAACAGTAAGAACAGCAACAACAGTAAGAACAGCAACAACAACAGTAAGAACAGCAACAACAACAGTAAGAACTGCAACAACAACAGTAAGAACAGCAACAACAACAGTAAGAACAGCAACAACAACAGTAAGAACTGCAACAACAACAGTAAGAACAGCAACAACAGCAGTATGAACAGCAACAACAACAGTAAGAACAGCAACAACAACAGTAAGAACAGCAACAACAACAGTAAGAACAACAACAGTAGCAATAACAACAGCAATAACAACAGTAGGTAAAAACAACAGCAACAACAATCAGCAAAAACAAGAGCAGCAACACTGAATGCAACAGCAAAAAACAATAACAGCAGCAACAACAGAAATGACAACAGCAAAAATAACAACAAAATCTTTTTTCTGTATTTTTCTGGCATATATTTTACAATACTTTATGATATAAAATTCAGCTGCTCACATCCTTTTAACCAATACGGTGTACACTCATAACTCCAAAGAGTAATTTACATGTTTAGCCAAGAAAAATGCTGATCATCTTTTGTCTAAACAGTTTACATTTGGTTATTAGACAACCTCTCATCTTTATCCATCAAAAAGAGAAATCACATGGGGTGAAGATGCTGTTTGTTTTGGCAATCAGCAACCCATAGCTGACATTCCAGTGTCAGGGTTAGCGAACCATATCTGACCAAGACCCTACTCTACCCCTCTGTTGGTACCTCCAGTATTAGGCCTAGCCTGGCTAACAGGGCAGGGATCATCATAGCCCCCATGGTAGTGGAGTCTGCTGAAGAAGCAGTGCACCACCCCCTGCTTTTTTAGCTGTACTCTGGGACTGAAAAAGTAGCCGCCGTAACCCTCTCTCAACCCGATACGATGCTGTGCTTGGAACACCTTCACAGCATTGCCTGCAAAGAACACCAGCTTGTAGTTTCAGGGAGATAGAAGACAATATGTCCTTCAAAAGTTAAAAGCTTTTTCATACCAGATATGCATGGAATTATTTTATGAAAATGTTAAGAAGTTTACAGTATAGTTTTCTTTATTTTCACAAGTTTTGTTAGATGAAAGTTAGGTCTCAGAACTTTTGCATATAAAGTGATTATTTTTACATTATTAACATTATTCACGATAAAATAAGAGTTCACTTTATACATAAAATACTTGTGTAAGTTTCCCATCCTCATAGTGTTAATACACTGATGCTGGTGCTAAATGTAGAGTATTTGTCTTGTCTAGTGCACTGTGAGCACACACCAGGGTGGCCTGAGGTTGAACCAGACCCAGATGGTGAACAGTGCTGGGCAGATTATCACCTCCCAGCCCATGCAGAGCATCCTGACCAACCAGGCCATCATGCAGGCCATGGCAAGCCTCCAGATGCAGCAGGGGATCCCATTAGCAGCTGCAGGTCATCAGCAGATCATCAACCCTAATCAGTCGCAGATGCCTGTAATTGCTGCTTTTATTAGTTTTCCTTTTTTGTTTCATCATCATCATCTTTCATTCCCTTGAGAGCACAGGTCATGGGTAAAGTCTCTCCAGTCATCCCCTGTTCTTGGAGTTATTCTCTGCTTCCTTCCATGTGCATCCCTTGTCTCTGAGCACTGTCGTGATTTCTCTTCTCCTAAGTAAGTCTAGATCTTCCTTGCTTTCTGTTTCCTTTAGGATTCTATGTCAGTGCCTGTCTTGCTATGCTGGTGTCGGATTTCCTCAGAGTGTGGCCAATCCACCTCCACTTCCTATACATGATTTGTAGGTTTATAGGTTCTTGTCCTGCCCTTTCCCAGACCTCATTCCTGATCTTGTCCATCAATTTAATGTTTAAAATCCTTCTCAAGCAGTAGTTCATGAATGTTTATATCCTCTGTTGTATTGTCTTGGTCGTAACCCATATCTCTGAACCATATAGTAGGACAGTCTTTACGTTTGAATTGAAAAGCCTAAGTTTGGTTCTTGTTTTGATGTTCTTAGATGACCATGTATCTTCTTGTATGCTGCAGCATAAATTATTTTCATCCGTCTTTCTAGTTTATGATAATCATTATTCCTTCCAGTACAGTGGGCATGTAAAGTGTCATTAACTTTTTTTCCTGTTTTTTAAGCAAGCCCCATATTATCTGTTTCCTTATGCATTTTTCTTTTATCATCTGTCTCCTTACACATGTTGTGTGATGTCAGCTGTCTCCTTATACAGTTTGTCTAATATCAGCTGTTTCCTTACACATTTTGTCTGATGTCAGCTGTCTCCTTACACAGTTTGACTAATATCATCTACCTCCTTACACAGTTTGTCTGATGTCAGCTGTCTCCTTACTCTGCATCCTTACACATTTTGTCTGATGTCAGCTGTCTCCTTACACAGTTTGTTTAATATCATCTACCTCCTTACACAGTTTGTCTAATATCATCTACCTCCTTACACAGTTTATCTGATGTTAGCTGTCTCCTTACTCTGCCTCCTTACACAGTTTGTCTGATATCATCTGTCTCCTTACACAGTATGTCTAATGTCATCTGCCTCCTTACACATTTTGTCTAATATCAGCTGTCCCCTTATGCAGTTTGTCTAATGTCATCTGCCTCCTTACAGTTTGTCTGATATCAGCTGTTGCCTTATGCAGTTTGTATATTGTCAACTTAATCTGAAGTCTGTGTATACCACAGTCAAGTAAAAACTTCTCTTATCAGTTGTGTCTGCCCCAGTTTATATCATATCAAGAAATGTTCTCCATCTGTTGTAACAAGGTTTGACTGAAAGTTCACACTATTAGACCTGATGTCGTCAGATATTGATGTATGACTGGCAGTTGAACAGGATAAAATGGCAGGTTGTAATCATAACAAATGTAGTATTTTTTTTTTTTCTTGCATTGAAAGACTGATAGCTTAAATGGTGTTTAGCAAGAGATTTCCATTTGCTGTCTTAAGCGTGTCTTCAAAATTTCTACATTTTATTCTGTTACTGTAAATGATTTTGTTGTAGATTTCTTTTGTTACTGTGATCGATTTATTGTAATTTTTCTGTTATATCATCACCAGACAGATTGCTCAGTTGTTTATTTACCATCAGTGAAATAGTGTTTCAGTTAAAAAAAAATATTAAAATAAATATTTACTAATTGTGAAGTTATTAAATTTAATGCGTACAAGGGTCATACCAACAGTTGTGAGCAAAATTTTTTTAAAAATCAGAATTTGTAGATGGAGAAAATATAAATTTATAACCTAATCTACATCCTTTTCTTCACTTTTCAACATAATCTCCATTTCTCTGCACACATTTTTCCCATCGCTCTGCAAGTTTGAAAATGCCCTCCCAGTAGAATTCTGTTCTAACTGACCGATGGCACAGACGCACTGCTTTCTGGACGTTCTTTCCTGTGGGACCCAGTGAGCACAAACTTTTCTATAGCCTAGGGTTTCAATCATTTCCTGTACTGCATTGTGTCCTATTCTAAGATTTACAGCGATTTCAGAAACTGTGACACGTCTGTCTTCTTTAATGATGTCGTCAACCCTTTCCACGTTGCATTCAGTGGAGGCAGTTCTAGGACGACCGCTGGGAGGCATATCTTGGATGCTCGTGTTTCCATCTTTGAAGTGTTTCACCCACCTCCTAACACTGCTAGCACAAATACGCACATCTCCATAAGCAAGTTGAAGTGTTTGGTGAATTTCAGCAGCGGGGATTTCTTCTTTAACAAGGAACTCAATAACAGCACGTTCACGAAACGAAACTTCAGCACCCGTCATTGTGTTTATGCTCGGCGTGGTCACGTGACACATAATGGTGATGTCATGTGACCTCTACATGAAGTACAAAGGATGAAGATTAAGGTGAAACATTTATAATTTCTCTATCTAAAATCCTGATTTTTAAAAAAATTTTGCTCACGACTTTCGGTATGACCCTCATACATTTATTTGTTATTATTGCTTTACAGTAAGCCAAAAGTGTTCCAACTGGTGGCCCCTGGGCCATGTGCAGCACGTATGGTTGCAGCCGGTGAAGTTATTATGAAAATGTAATTTACTTTATCAAAATTAATATTGTTAGGCCAAGAAACGACAAGTTTTAGTTTTATGCTGTGAAAGAAATTATCGTAGCTCCAGTAGCCAAATTACCTGAATGGTGTTATGTAATTTGGCAAAAACTGGTTGCTTTAGATGCACTCGGCTTATGGATACAGTTGCGGACCCGGGACCATTTGATGTCGGACACTTCTGCAGTAATTAGTCTAAGACTATTGTAGAAAAAAACGAGCTGCAGTAATTTTTCCATCTTGGTTTAGTATTACCAGTCTACCGCAGCAGTTACTGTTTCATTAATGTAACATTTTTGAACTTGCAAAATGCGTAAAGCATAATGGTTTCTTCTCTTCCGCAGACAATTTTTGCTCCTCAGAATTTTCTTATTCGAGCCCCTGGCCCTCTTCCCCCACAACCTATAGCCATGGCCAGTATGCCGGCAGCATTCACAGGAATAAAGACAGCACAGCCTCAGCAACAGCAGGCACAGCAGCAGCAACCAGGGAAGGTGGGCTGAATGTACTTTTTTTTTGTTTGTTCCCCGTCTTTTGTTCTTCATCTATGGGAGATAAGGCAAGGAAATTATCTCTTGATGCTTTCTTACTCTCGGCCTGTAATGTTGTAATCTGTTTATTCTGTAGATGTGGAAGAAAAAAAACAAAATGAGCCCCGTTAACTCTTTGTGTACTGGGGGTTTTTCCTCTCAAAAGACCAATGGTCATCTCAGTGGGGTAAATTTCTTAATGTGGAATGAGATGGTTGTTACATGTAGAAGGATCACAAAGGCATAGTCCGATTCGCGGTATGACATATTATACATGTTTTTAAATAAGAAAAGTTTATATTGTTTTTATAATAAAATTTTTATTAATATATTAGTATATAACAGAAAAAAACGAGCTAAGAATTGAGAAGAGTTGAGAAGAAAAAATGGAAAATTATGATGAAAAATGTTCTCTCTTACCCCGCTCAAGTTTCCTCTGTAGTGGATCCAGTGATATCCAAATTGAATTTTACACAGACACCATTTCCTCACATATCTTATATCCTTCCCGTGCCGTTAAACGTCACATAGGGCTCGCAAAGTAGTTCGCCAATTTTTCCTGTCTTCGGCGAGTCTTTCAACCTCATCAAAGGATTTTATGCGTGTTAATTTGGCCTCTCTTAATAATGTCCTCTTCAGAGTTTCACGTGGTCTGCCTCTTTTTCTTCGGCCTGTTGTGTTCCACTTGATAGCTTGTTTTGGGATTCTCTGATCATTTCTTCTCATCAAGTGACCAACATATGTCCATCTCCTTTTCCTGATCACCCATGAGACTGGTTGTTGTTCAGTCATCTGTCTTATCTCTGCATTGTTCTTGAATTCATTCCACTTGATGCCGAGTATTTTCCTTAGGCATTTGTTTTCAAAAGTCTAATTTCTTTTCTATTTCTTTAGTTGTTTTCCAGCTTTCGCATGCATAAATGAGGGTGGATATTACATTTGAATTGAATAGTCTTAACTTGGTTTTTGTGCTTATAACTTTTAAATGCCATATGTTCTTGCTGCTTTTGCAATTCTGATCCTAACTTCCTTTCTAGTGTCACCATCCTGGTCTATGTAGCTGCCAAGGTATGCAAATTGATTGACTTCTTCAATATCTGTCCCTTCTATGTGTATTTTTCCATTTTGATTGATGGGAATTTTCATTATTTTTGTTTTGTCCTTGTTAATTTCAAGTCCTATTTTGCTAGCCAGTGAAGACAAGCTATCTGTTTTTTCTTGCATGAAATTCACATTATTACTGATAAGAGTTATGTCATCAGCAAAATCAAGATCTTCTAGTTGGGTCCCATGTACCCAGTCAGTACCTGTGTTACCTGTGCAGCATTTTTTCATTATGAAGTCTATTGTAATCCCAAAAAGTAAAGGAGACAGTATACATCCTTGTTTCACGCCTGTTTCAATCTGGAACCATTCACTCATCCCTTCTTCTGTCTTGACTGCACAAACATATCCATTGTATAAGTCCTTAATGATGTTGACAATTTTAGATGGTATTCCATATGGACATAAAATTCTCCATAATGAATGTCTGTGTATTCTATCAAATGCCTTTTTAAGATCTATGAAGTTCAGTATTAATGGTTTCTGCTTTTCAATATATTCTTCAAGTATTATTCTGAGAGTAAAGATCTGGTCGAGACAGCTTCTCCCTTTTCGAAATCCTGCTTGTTCTTCTCTCATTGCAGTATCCACTATATCTTTAAGTCTATTCAAAATGACCTTGCAAAATACTTTTGACACAACTGATATTAAGGTTACTCCTCTCCAGTTGTTACAGTCACTAAGGTTGCCCTTTTTTGGATTTTAACAATGATTCCTTTCTTCCAATTAGAAGGGACCTTTTCTTCTTTCCAAATCTTGTTAAACATTCTCTGTAGTTGTCTCATGTTGTCACTATTGATAGCTTTTAGCATTTCGGCTGTTATTTCATCTTCACCTGCAGCTTTGTTGTTAGCCATTAAATTCACTGCTGTTTCAATTTCATACAATTTAATTTCATCTAGGTTGACATTTAGTTGTGGGGCTGGTAAGTCAGTTTCAAGGTTTAACAATTCTTTTGGGTGTGGTCGATTGAGTATTTCTTGGAAGTGTTCAGCCCATCTTTGCTTTTGGTCTTTATTTGATGTTAATAGTGTTCCAGTTTTGCTAAGGATTGGTCTTTCTTTAATAGTACCTGTTAGCCTCTTTTGTATGTTATATAAAGTTTTGCTGTTTCCTGTTTTTGCTGCTTTTTCTGCCTCTTTCGCCATATTGTCTATATATTCTCTTTTATCCCTTCTAGCTGTACTTTTTACTTTCTTGTCTATTTCTTTGTATTTTGCTTTTGCCAAATCTCTTTCATGATCTATTTTTGCATTCAACATGTCTAATTTGACTGCTCGTCTTTCATGTATATACTTCCATGTTTTATCTGATATCCATGCTTTTCTATTTGGTTTTTCCAGTACAGCGCTTACTTTTGCTGCTGTGATTATGGCTGTGCTGTAAGAATTCCATAACTCATCTATACCTATCTCCTCAACATCACTGGGTGTTTTGGAATGATTGGCAAGTTCCTGATTGAAATTAATGTTAGTATTTTCTTCTTGTAGGCTGTGGCTGTTTATCTTTCTGTGTACTGATTTCTTGTGTTGACTTTTCAGTTTTAGTTTTATTTTCCCTATGCACAGGTTGTGATCGCTGTTGACATCTGCACCCCTATAAGCCCTTACATCCATGAGAGATGTTCTGTATTGCTTTCTAATACAAAAATGGTCTATCTGGTTTCTAGTTCTATCATCTGGAGATATCCACGTTGTTTTATGTATCTCTTTGTGTGGGAATATTGTGCCTCCAATGACCATGCCCTCTGTTAGACATACTTCAATTAATCTTTCTCCATTCTGATTAACCATGTCAATTTCTTCTTTCCCCATCAGTTTTTCAGTGTCGGTATTATCCTTCCCTACCTTAGCATTGAAGTCCCCCATAGCAATTAGGATGTCATGTTTAGGGACTTTGTTGATGATTTGTTGTAGTTGGTGATAGAAGTTGTCTTTCACATCATCATCTGCATCATTCGTGGGCGCATAACACTGTATTATTGTCATTCTTCCGTGTCGTAGGTTGTATCGTGTTCTTATACGACTGTTCACCGGTTCCCATTCTACAAGGCTCTTTGCAGCTACATTTGACATAATAATGCCCACTCCGTCCCAGATTTTACTGTCATTTCTGCCTGAATGTATTATTAACTTAGCTGCCATCGTTCTCACATTCCAGAATCCAATCCTTGTCACATGTTTGGGGCCGACGAATGAGCTCTTCGGAGTTGGCATCCCTGATGCTTGGTTGGTTTCTCTGCGAGTTTCCATAACGATATCTTTTTTTCCCATCTGGAGCTGCCATCTTGCATGTCACGCCTGAAGTTCACATAAAATATACATTAATTATTTATTTACAGTTAATTTACAGTCTACAATACACTAATAACATGGCAACACCACGGCTGGTGGCCCATAAGCTTAGAAAAACATTTTAAAGATTAATTTTTGTATCACAACATGGCTCTCAATTCACACGCCGGACCTTGTGTTGATGCTTTTATCATGCTGGAAGCAATTTCTACAACCGGTTTTGGCCAGATTTTAAGCATTGTATGATTAAATTCACTTTTAGAGCCCAACTCATTACCAGCACATGACATGTGCACAAGACAAAAAGTGTCCACCGGATCATCACACAGTGTGACACGAAGTATAGAAAGAGTTAATTATCACTCGACAGATGTCAGCTACTTGATCTCTATTGTTCTCATGTCATTTTGTGAATGGAGTAGATTTGCCAGCTTGAAAGAGAATCCTTTTTTGTGTGTGTGTGTATGAAATATGAGCAGACATAATAATAAACATAATAAAAAGTTAAATATTAGCAAGTAAGATACAGTGAGGCTTTCATACTGTAAAGTTATAGCTTTCTCGAGAAATACAAAGCTTTTAAGACATAAAAGAAAAATAAATAGAAGAGGATGACCTTGACTTGAACTGCGGACTCCACTAGGATGAGCAATTATAAAAAATTTTTTCTGTTCCTAAACTAGAGCCATCATGGAGCTTAGATTACAGTCTGTTTGCCTCTGATTCATAGACACTGTTGTTAAACCCATCTAGCGTGCACGGTTCCATAGCTTTTTTTCCGATGATAAAAGTACTTTTTATTTTTTATTTTTTATTTTTGCATTCATTTGACATTGTTGGCACACTTTGTTTACAAAATAAGTGATCAGCTGATCACAGTCGTCAACTTTCTGCACGCATTTAAGTGAAAAATACATCTGAAAGAAAAAAATTTGAAGCACATTTTATAAATATTATTTGAATGACTTCCCTTTAATTAAAAAAAAAAAGAGAGTTTAAAACTTATACATGAAACAAAATTATGCTGAAATCTATGTCATTGATAGTATCGTTGTTTTGGCACACTGAGATGATATCATTCTTTTGATCTTTAAGAGTTAACCCTCTATCAACATAAATGGTCTCTTTTTAGGATGAGGAATTCAAAGGGTCAGGGAATTTAAGGGGAAAGGTTCTTTCTCCATTTATCAGATTGAATGTATGGTTGTTTCGCTCTTTGTATTTTCATTTTTATTTTAACATTGTTTTTTTAATATGTTATTGAATTTACAAGCCTGTCATGAAGATGGGAAATGGGCAGTTTGAATCCAACTGGAAGCACCCCATTCACCCATCTGTAGAAGTCTTCTTGTTCATATGCACCTGTTGAAATCTTCTTCATACGCACCTGTAGAAGTCTTCTTCTTCGTATACACATGTAGAAGTCTTCTTCTTTGTACCCACCTGTAGAAGTCTTCTTCTTTGTACCAACCCGTAGAAATCTTCTTCATATGCACCTGTAGAAGTCTTCTACGCGCATGTAAAAGTCTTCTTCTTCGTACGCATCTGTAGAAGTCTTCTTCTTTATATGCACCCGTAGAAGTCTTCTTCTTCGTATGCACCTGTAGAAGTCTTCTTCTTTGTACCCACCTGTAGAAGTCTTCTTCATACCCACTTGTAGAAGTCTTCTTCGTACGTACCTGTAAAAGTCTTCTTCTTACGCACCGGTAGAAGTCTTCTTCTTTGTACCTACCTGTAGAAGTCTTCTTCGTATACAACTGTAGAAGTCTTCTTCTTTGTACCTACCTGTAGAAGTCTTCTTCGTATACAACTGTAGAAGTCTTCTTCTTCATACCCACCTGTAGAAGTCTTCTTCTTACGCACCGGTAGAGGTCTTCTTATTCGTACCCACCTGTAGAAGTCTTCTTCTTACGCACCAGTAGAGGTCTTCTTCTTTGTACCTGGCTGTGCCTGGAGATGGCCAAAGAAAGATGGTCAGGCCGACCATATCATCACCCACTGGTGTGCCAAGGAAAATATGGGCACATCTCCTCCTATCTGTATCAAGTGCCATGCCAGTTATGCTTCTCAGCAGACCTCGATCCTTGATATTTTCTGTCAGCAAAGTTGGTGGCTTTTTATTGTGCTATCATGTTAGACTGTCAACACTTTTTTGTTTGTTTGTTTGTTTCTGTTGATATTCCCCTGCCTCTCTTCTCATTTATCTTTTCCTGTTGTTATGGTGTTTTTAAGCTTTTCACTTCTTGTTATGTCCAGAGAATGATGACTGCCATATTTTAATGGATTTAATTAGGTTCCTTTCTAGTTTCTGCTTTCGTTTCTGCTTTCTAGTCTCTCCTTGTTTGTCATCTTAGCTGTCCATGCTGATCTTGACATTATCATCTTATAGAATTTACATTTTGCAGCAAACAAATGTGTCGGGGAAAGTAATGCTTCCCTCAGTGTCACGCACGCCAGTGACCGCGAAGATTCAGCCAAGCGTGTCGCAGCCAGCTAAACTGAATGTGCCTGCCACTCCAAAAACTGCCAAGTCCAGACCAAAAGCACAACCAAAGACAGCTACCTCATCTGCCACTGTGTCCCCTTCCAGCCCAGCTGTGGCTAAACCGGCTGTGGTGACCACAGCTGTAATCACCACCACCTCCTCCACCACCATGGCTGTAGTTTCGTCTCACTTGACAACTACTGCTGTGGTCTCCAGTGCTGTTGCTGCTGCTGCTGCTGCTGCTTCTGCTTCTGTTGCTGCTACTGCTGCCTTACCTGTTCAGACTTCAGGGACTGATATAGCTCCTTCACCTGTAACGAGAGTGCCAATAGCAGCTGTTACCCAGATTATCACTGACAGTGGCCAGCTTAAGACCCAGTCTGATTCTGAGGTAAGTTCATTGTTAGCCCTGTAGTTTGATTCTGAGGTAAGTTCATTGTTAGCCCTGTAGTTTGATTCTGAGGTAAGTTCATTGTTAGCCCTGTAGTTTGATTCTGAGGTAAGTTCATTGTTAGCCCTGTAGTTTGATTCTGAGGTAAGTTCATTGTTAGCCCTGTAGTCTGATTCTGAGGTAAGTTCATTGTTAGCCCTGTAGTCTGATTCTGAGGTAAGTTCATTGTTAGCCCTGTAGTTTGATTCTGAGGTAAGTTCATTGTTAGCCCTGTAGTTTGATTCTGAGGTAAGTTCATTGTTAGCCCTGTAGTCTGATTCTGAGGTAAGTTCATTGTTAGCCCTGTAGTCTGATTCTGAGGTAAATTCATTGTTAGCCCTGTAGTCTGATTCTGAGGTAAGTTCATTGTTAGCCCTGTAGTCTTATTCTGAAGTAAGTTCATTGTTAGCCCTGTAATCAGACTCTAAGACTTCAGAGGTAAGTTCATTGTTAGCCCTGTAGTCTTATTCTGAAGTAAGTTCATTGTTAGCCCTGTAGTCAGACTCTAAGACTTCAGAGGTAAGTTCATTGTTAGCCCTGTAGTCTGATTCTGAAGTAAGTTCATTGTTAGCCCTGTAGTCAGACTCTAAGACTTCAGAGGTAAGTTCATTGTTAGCCCTGTAGTCAGACTCTTAAAACTTCAGAGGTAAGTTCATTGTTAGCCCTGTAGTCTGATTCTGAAGTAAGTTCATTGTTAGCCCTGTAGTCAGACTCTAAGACTTCAGAGGTAAGTTCATTGTTAGCCCTGTAGTCAGACTCTTAAGACTTCAGAGGTAAGTTCATTGTTAGCCCTGTAGTCTGATTCTGAAGTAAGTTCATTGTTAGCCCTGTAGTCAGACTCTAAGACTTCAGAGGTAAGTTCATTGTTAGTCCTGTAGTCAGACTCTTAAGACTTCAGAGGTAAGTTCATTGTTAGCCCTATAGTCAGACTCTAAGACTTTATTGTTGTAGCCTGATTTCAGTTGTTGTCTGCCAATACAAAAATTGAAGAGGATCTCATCTCAAGTGAATGTACCTTCAGCACTGGATGCAATAAATGGAGCTGAAGCTATAAAGGATGCCGAAAGATCAGAGTTTTTTTTCTGGCAGATGCTAGCTCTAGCAGATTATCAAGAATTATTGGAAGGGCATTAAACCTGGAGTTGGTGAATGTGATATTATTTGGCATGATACAAGACGATTGGTCAGTCAATATTGAATAGCTGTCATCATTTGTTGTACACTGTCTGATATACTGAGGGGAAGAATTGGGAGCACCTGTGGGCATGTCATGAGTGCTGTAATGATAATCCAAACTAACGGGTGAGACTTCATTATGAGTCTGTTATCCGATTTCAAGATAGGCTTCAGTACAATTGGTGCAGTTTGTTTGAAAGTAAGACTTCATAGATTGCTATAATCTGATTTAAAGATGGGCTTTAGTATAATTGTTGCAGTCTTCCTTGGCTAGCAAAATAGGTTGTGAAATTAACAAAGACAAAACAAAAATTATGAAACTTCTCATTAATCAAGAAGGAAAAATATAGGTAGAAGGAACAGCTCTTGATGAAGTAAACCAATTTGCTTACCTTGGCAGCTACATAGACCAGGATGGTGACTCCAGGAAGGAAGTTAGAATTGCAAAAGCAGCATCGATCTTCAAGAATCTTGAGAACATATGGAATTCAAAAGTTATAATCACAAAAACCAAGTTAAGATTATTCAATTCAAATGTGATATCTATCCTCATTTATTCATGCGAAAGCTGGAAATGAACTAAAGAAACAGACAGGAAATTAGACTCTTTTGAAAACAAATGCCTAAGGAAAATTACTTGGTATAAAGTGGAATGAGTTTAAGAACAATGCAGAGATAAGACAGATGAACAAACAACAACCTGTCTCATGGGTGATCAGAAAAAGAAGATGGACATATGTCGGTCGCGTGATGAGAAGAAACAGTCAGAGAATACCAAAACAAGCTATCAAGTGGAACACAACAGGCCGAAGAAAAAGAGGCAGATCACATGAAACTCTAAAGAGGACATTGTTAAGAGAGGCCAAATTAATAGGCATAACATCCCTTGATGAAGTTGAAAAACTCACCGAAAACAGGAAAGCTTGGCAAACAACTATGCGAGCCCTATGTGACGTTTAATGACCCGGGAAGGATGTAAGATGTAAGTCTATTTGAAAGTAGGATTTCATTATGTCTGATGTAGTCTGATTTGAGGGTAAGACTTCAGTATGAGTACTACTACAGAGATACCAGCAAACCTAAGAAGGGACACTGCAGACCTCTGAGCCACCTCTTTCACCTCAAAGTACCACACACACAGATGGCTGTCCCTGTGGCTTTGGGATACAGACACCAGAACAAACCTGCAGACTTGTCCACCCCACTCAAACCTCCGAGCGCAGATCTGGCCCCAGGGAGAGGAGCTGAAAGAAAAGCCTGGAGAAGATGGCGGACTTTGTCAGGGTGACAGGGCTGCAGGTTTAACATGAGCAAACTTCCTCCAACTCAGAAGAAGAAGAGGAAGTATGAGTGCTAGATCACAGTGTATTTATGATATTTTGCCATATCATAAAAAGCTGCTGATGAAAGATCATTGGAACTGTTCTTGCACACAGCTGAAATTGTAACATTTGGATCTTATGGTATAAAACTGTACTTGTTTTGAGAAGATTGTCATGTGAGGTTTTTGATCATAGAATATTTAGGCAAATTTCAGTTTATAAGCGTCTTGTGTCAGAGCTGAATGAATTTTATGATATATTTGTTGAAAAATAATATCACTACCAATTTCTAATGTAGATTGAACATGTATAATTTTCTTTTGTTTTCATATTGTTTTTTTATTTTAATTAGTATTTTTACTCGGTATAGTAATTTATATATTTCTTACAAATTTAGACCTGCATATATGAATCTTTTTGTCATGTTTATCAGATTTTGTTCATTTTCATGACTGTTATTGTACACAAGAACCACGGATCATAAAAATGGGCAGTTTTTTTTTTATTGGTGTTCATCATTTGTTGTGCTTTGACCAGTTATTTGTTACTATTAGGCTAAAACGAATATTGAATGAGGTTAAAGTGAATAGTTTACTTGCAATATATCGAGTATTTGTATCATTGGAATTTTGTGACAACTTTACAGGTTGAGACGAGTAAAGCCGTGGCAACACCTACCTCTTCCACCACAGTTGACTCCGCACTTAAGGCAAAAATTAAAGCAACTGTTGCTTCTTCGTCATCCCCCGCTCCCAGTGTCACTCCCGTTGGCGGCGGCATAAAAAGCAGCGCTGATGGCAACATGGCGGCCAGAGTTACTCCAGCTGTCTCGGGTGATAAAATGACCATAGATGACATTGTTCTGGAGGAGAAGCCAAATATTTCGGAAGTTGTCAAGCCAGGAAACAGCATCAACGCTGCCATGGAAGCCGCCGGGCTGATGACGCTGGTGAAGGAGACCAAACCCGTGACCACAGTTGAGCCGTCCCCAGCCACGCAGCCTCCGCCGGTGGTGGAGAAGCAGAGAGCAATTGTGAAACCTCAGATTCTTACTCACATTATTGAGGGGTTCATTATACAGGAGGGCCCTGAACCCTTTCCTGTAAGTCTGGTCATTTCAGCACATTTCATGTCATCATCATCATCATGTGCCATCTCTAGAATGAAGGTTGGTGGTAATGAGTCTCCAGTTTCACTGGTCCCTCGCCTTGATGGTGCATTTAACCAGGCAGTGTCTTGCCCATTCTCATATGTTATCATCTCATCTGCGTCACTGTCTGCCTTCTGCTCTTTTTTCCTTCCACCTTTCCTTCAAGTATGCCCTTCAGGATATTGTGTTTTTTTTTTTTTATATGACCGACGTATTTTATTTTCTTGGTCATTATTTCTTTGAGAAGTTAACATTGCACTCGGAGCTGCTCTAAAACTTGTGCATTTATTCCTTTCATTCTCCGTGTTATGTGACCTAATTTTCTGTAGATCCACATTTCTGCTGCATTAATCTTTCTCTCTGACTTTTTTGCTTAAGAGTTCAGGTTACAAATCTCAGTCTTGTTTTCATGGGCATATCCATGGATAACAGTACTGTCTTCATGGTGTTGAATGTATGTTTTGCCATTTGTATGTTTCATGTACAACAAATAATTTTTACGCTGGATTGTTTTTTAACGCATTTTCTTACATTGATCTTACACTGGCTCACCCCTACAAAAATTGTTACTATCATCTTGTGCCATCTCCAGGGGGAGGAGTATTGACTGCAGTGATTCTCCAACTTGTGTTGCCCCTCGCTCTTACAGTGCACTTAGCTGATCTGATTCATAACATTTGAAGTTACTCGTACCTCCTGATCTGATTCATAACATTTGAAGTTACTCGTACCTCCTGATCTGATTCATAACATTTGAAGTTACTCGTACCTCCTGATCTGATTCATAACATTTGAAGTTACTCGTACCTCCTGATCTGATTCATAACATTTGAAGTTGCTCGTACCTCCTGATCTGATTCATAACATTTGAAGTTACTCGTACCTCCTGATCTGATTCATAACATTTGAAGTTACTCGTCCCTCTGTAACATTGTCTTCCTCTTGATTTTTTTTCCATCAAGTTTTCAGTACATTGCGCCTCTTATTGTGGTCAGAATGTGTTGCCAAGTCTTTATTTCTTCCATCTTTATTTTTTAGTTTTAATTAATCTAATGTTTCTTTGCTTGTTTTCTTTTTTTTGTCCAGAGAATATTCTTCATTTTATAAAATGAATTTCGGGGACCTTGGTTTTCCTTTCTGTTTTGTACATCAAATAGTATGTATACATATCATTGAGTTTGTGTTGTTTGTTTGGATCTACATTCTGTTGCGGATATATTTAGCTTTCTATTCTTCTATTTATTTCCGTTTCACATTTCCCATAGTCCATTATTACATGTTTCAGATATATGAAGAGTGTCATTTGTAGTGTCTCTCTGTTTGTTTATTAATATATTTATAGATATACATATATATTTTTTTAATAAGATTTTTCTTTAACTTAGCTTCAGAGTTAGTTAACTCTCAACTTTAATTTCTGCACTATTTGATTAAAGATGAAGCTTATTCTGATTAAAAAAAAAAAATTGTGTGAGGACGCCTGTCCGATGAGGCAATCAGCGACCCATAGCTGATATGCTAGTGCCAGAGTTAGTGAACCATAGCTGACCAAGACCCTGTCCCACCTCTCCTTTGGTACCCCTAGTAACAGGCCTAGCCTGGCTAATGGGGCAGGGATTGCCATAGTCCCCCATGGTGGTGGAGTCTGCTAAAGAAACACTGCACACCCCCTGCTTTTTTAGCTGTACTCTGGGACTGAAAAAATAGCGGCTATAACCCACTCCCATGCCGATATGATGCTGTGCCTCAACACCTCTACAGCATCAGCTGCAAAGAACAACTGCTTGCTGTTACAGGGAGTTCGTACAAGTACAAGTTAAACACAGTTACCATCTATATTTCCCTTTAATTTTTTTCGTTAAAGTTTTCATCATAACATAATCACATGTCCAAATTATGTTAAGTTTTTAATGCTACTCCAGTTCTAAGATCTAGTGTTTTTAACATACCATGAGTAAGCTTGTGAATTAGCATGTCATGTTATGCATGTGGTGGATGTCACATGAATCCAGAGTCCTCTTCACAGAAGAAAATGGACAAGATGAGGGCTGATCTTTCAAGTCTTTTAAAAGATATAAAATGCAGCTCTTTGAGCTTCAGAATAGCAGGGTTATTAATGAACTCATCCCTCACTTCAAAGGTCAGTGGTTTGATTCTGAAAGTATCACATTCGTTTCTCACTTCAAAGATTGGTGGTTTGACTCTGATGAAAGTACCACATTCATCTCTCACTTCGAAGGTCAGTGGTTTGACTCTGATGAAAGTACCACATTCATCTCTCACTTCGAAGGTCAGTGGTTTGGTTCTGATGATAGTACCACATTCACCTCTTACTTCTGATGATAGTACCACATTCACCTCATATTTTGAAGGTGGTTTGACTCTGAAAGTACCATATTTATCTCTCACTTCAAAAGTCAGTGATTTTGACTCTGATGAAAGTACCACATTCATCTCTCACTTTGATGGTCAGTAGTTTGATTCTGAAAGTACCACATTCATCTCACACTTTGATGGTTAGTGGTTTGATTCTGAGAGTACCACATTCATTTCTCACACTGAAGATTAGTAGTTTGACTCTGATGAAAGTACCACATTCATCTCTCACTTTGATGGTCAGTGGTTTGATTCTGAGAATACCACATTCATTTCTCACACTGAAGATTAGTAGTTTGACTCTGATGAAAGTACCACATTCATTTCTTACTCCTAGGGTCAGTGGTTTGACTAATGAAAGTACCACATTGACCTCCTACATGTACTTCGAAGATTGGTGGTTTGACACTGAAAGTACCACATTCATCTAGAAATAGTTCAACTTAGACCTGGAGAAGAAAAGGCAGTCAGGACTGATATTGACCATACCATCATCCAGTGTGCCAACATGTTGAGGAAAATATGGGCACTACACCAGATCATCTGTATACCTCTGTGACACGGTACAGATCTTCCCTTATGTATCTTGTGTCTGTTGATCTCAATGGCTGCATATTTCCTGCAGCAAAATGTTGTCTTAATCTCAGATACAGGTTCTCCAACAGTGGAGATTGGAGAACTAGAAAGAACATTGAACTGAACTGTTTATTTAAATCCCAACAAATTATAAATGTCTTGAAACTGAACAGACTACGCTGGCTGGGGCATGTAGAAAGAATGGAGAACAGCCAGATGAAAATGATGTATGCACAAGGGATGAGGGAAACAAGACCAAGGGGTAGACCAAGACAGAGATGGAAAGACAGCATAGAAGAGGATATAAAAGAAATTGGTGTCAGCAACTGGAGAGAGAAGATTAGGAATTATCTGCAGCAATGAGCCTTAACTCTTCCCGTGCTAGAGGAAGAAACGCGGACGTATGGACTAAAAACGCGGGTCTTAGTCTGTAAGGGGGTCTAGTTGTAAAATGGAATGGAAAACAGTATTTCCATGTACTTCCGTATAGTTAATATGTTTCAAAGTATAGCTAAATGAATGACAATTTCATAAATGCAGAGATTTTTAGGGAAAAAAGAATTAATGTGATGTTTTTAGACACTGATTGTGGCCAGCTCACATTTGGCTAGGTCTAGATCTACACTACTTACCATCTGAGATGTGTAGATATACTTGTCGATCTCGTATTTTGATTCTATGTTGCATTCTCGCTAAATTAATGTCTGAAATAACCTTCTAACTACTTCTCCCATCGTCTAATATGTCTAGATCTACTTGGGATACATTCAAGAGCAGTGGGGTGGTCACAGGCCATGTCCATACCCCTATCTACATCATCAAAAATTGAAAAATTTCGGTCTTTCTCTTCCTTTTTTTCACTTGACATCGCTCGTAACTAGGCACTCTTTCGCCATTTTGAAAAGTGTCACAGGAATCGCGGACAAAATATGTACAATCTAAATGTTACACCGGTTGTTTTATTGAAACAAACTATAACGATCTTGCGGTAGCTTCGGGATACCAGAAAAGTCGCTGTAGCGATCACTAGCCCTGAATGAGTTAATGGCTCGGAAAGCTGAAGAAGAAGAATCTCAGATACAGGTGTGTAGCATTTGCATGCCATAGGGGTATGAAGTGTTAGTG
This sequence comes from Achatina immaculata, assembly GCA_009760885.1. NCBI lineage: Eukaryota > Metazoa > Mollusca > Gastropoda > Stylommatophora > Achatinidae > Lissachatina > Lissachatina immaculata. The sequence goes on from CM019712.1 coordinate 20,064,097, forward strand.
ATTACACATTTATAGGCCACTGCAGCATTTGAGGATGGGGTGCCAGCACCTGTCCTCGCTGCTTTTGTTTTTCCTAGAACCCCTGGGTAATTTTTTTTTTTTTTTGAGGCTGGGTGAACCCTGATCTGAAAAAAAAAAATTCTGTCCGAATGCAGAATCAAATCGGGGATCTTCTGATCACCACTGTGGCATGTATCTAGAAACTGGTTATAAGACTTGTTTATCATGACTCTTCTCTAGGTTCAGTTTATCATGACTCTCCTCTAGGTTCAACAGTCATCCTTGCTGCAGGAGTTCATCCCTCCCAAAGCCAGCTCACAGATCATGAAAGAGTCAGAAGAAGAGGGCACCAGCTGTGATGATGAGCCCCCAACCCTGCTCAGTCAGGTTGATGGTATGTTGTGATGATATAGTTCTGACTGATAACAGTTGTGTTCAGGATGATGGTATGTTGTGATGATATAGTTCTGACTGATAACAGTTGTGTTCAGGATGATGGTATGTTGTGATGATATAGTTCTGACTGATAACAATTGTGTTCAGGATGATGGTATGTTGTGATGATATAGTTCTGACTGATAAAAGTTGTGTTCAGGATGATGGTATGTTGTGATGATATAGTTCTGACTGATAACAGTTGTGTTCAGGATGATGGTATGTTGTGATGATATAGTTCTGACTGATAAAAGTTGTGTTCAGGTTGATGGTATGTTGTGATGGTATCTTATATCTTATCTTATATCCTTCCCGTGCCGTTAAACGTCACATAGGGCTCGCAAAGTAGTTCGCCAATTTTTCATGTCTTCGGCAAGTCTTTCAACCTCATCAAAGGATTTTATGCCTGTTAACTTGGCCTCTCTTAATAATGTCCTCTTCAGAGTTTCATGCGGTCTGCCCCTTTTTCTTCGGCCTGTTGTGTTCCACTTGATAGCTTGTTTTGGGATTCTCTGCTCATTTCTTCTCATCAAGTGACCAACATATGTCCATCTCCTTTTCCTGATCACCCGTGAGACTGGTTGTTGTTCAGTCATCTGTCTTATCTCTGCATTGTTCTTGAATTCATTCCACTTGATGCCGAGTATTTTCCTTAGGCATTTGTTTTCAAAAGAGTCTAATTTCTTTTCTATTTCTTTAGTTGTTTTCCAGCTTTCGCATGCATAAATGAGGGTGGATATTACATTTGAATTGAATAGTCTTAACTTGGTTTTTGTGCTTATAACTTTTGAATTCCATATGTTCTCAAGATTCTTGAAGATTGATGCTGCTTTTGCAATTCTGATCCTAACTTCCTTTCTAGTGTCACCATCCTGGTCTATGTAGCTGCCAAGGTATGCAAATTGATTGACTTCTTCAATATCTGTCCCTTCTATGTGTATTTTTCCATTTTGATTGATGGGAATTTTCATTATTTTTGTTTTGTCCTTGTTAATTTCAAGTCCTATTTTGCTAGCCAGTGAAGATAGGCTATCTGTTTTTTCTTGCATGGAATTCACATTATTACTGATAAGAGTTATGTCATCAACAAAATCAAGATCTTCTAGTTGGGTCCCATGTACCCAGTCAATACCTGTGTTACCTGTGCAGCATTTTGTCATTATGAAGTCTATTGTAATCCCAAAAAGTAAAGGAGACAGTATACATCCTTGTTTCACGCCTGTTTCAATCTGGAACCATTCACTCATCCCTTCTTCTGTCTTGACTGCACAACCATATCCATTGTATAAGTCCTTAATAATGTTGACAATTTTAGATGGTATTCCATATAGACATAAAATTCTCCATAATGAATGTCTGTGTATTCTATCAAATGCCTTCTTAAAATCTATGAAATTCAGTATTAATGGTTTCTGCTTTTCAATATGTTCTTCAAGTATTATTCTGAGAGTAAAGATCTGGTCGAGACAGCTTCTCCCTTTTCGAAATCCTGCTTGTTCTTCTCTCATTGCAGTATCCACTATATCTTTGAGTCTATTCAAAATGACCTTGCAAAATACTTTTGACACAACTGATATTAAGGTTACTCCTCTCCAGTTGTTACAGTCACTAAGGTTGCCCTTTTTTGGTATTTTAACAATGATTCCCTTCTTCCAATTAGAAGGGACCTTTTCTTCTTTCCAAATCTTGTTAAACATTCTCTGTAGTTGTCTCATGTTGTCACTATTGATAGCTTTTAGCATCTCGGCTGTTATTTCATCTTCACCTGCAGCTTTGTTGTTAGCCATTAAATTCACTGCTGTTTCAATTTCATGCAATGTAATTTCATCTAGATTGACATTTAGTTGTGGGACTGGTAAGTCAGTTTCAAGGTTTAACAATTCTTTTGGGTGTGGTCGATTGAGTATTTCTTGGAAGTGTTCAGCCCATCTTTGCTTTTGGTCTTTATTTGATGTTAATAGTGTTCCAGTTTTGCTAAGGATTGGTCTTTCTTTAGATGTAATAGTACCTGTTAGCCTCTTTTGTATGTTATATAAAGTTTTGCTGTCTCCTGTTTTTGCTGCTTTTTCTGCCTCTTTCGCCATATTGTCTATGTATTCTCTTTTATCCCTTCTAGCTGAACTTTTTACTTTCTTGTCTATGTCTTTGTATTTTGCTTTTGCCGAATCTCTTTCATGATCTGCTTTTGCATTCAACATGTTTAATTTGACTGCTCGTCTTTCATGTATATACTTCCATGTTTTATCTGATATCCATGCTTTTCTATTTGGTTTTTCCAATCCAGCGCTTACTTTTGCTGCTGTGATTATGGCTGTGCTGTAAGAATTCCATAACTCATCTATACCTATCTCCTCAACTTCACTGGGTGTTTTGGAATGATTGGCAAGTTCCTGATTGAAATTAATGTTAGTATTTTCTTCTTGTAGGCTGTGGCTGTTTATCTTTCTGTGTACTGATTTCTTGTGTTGACTTTTCAATTTTAGTTTTATTTTCCCTATGCACAGGTTGTGATCACTGTTGACATCTGCACCCCTATAAGCCCTTACATCCATGACAGATGTTCTGTATTGGTTTCTAATACAAAAATGGTCTATCTGGTTTCTAGTTCTATCATCTGGAGATATCCACGTTGTTTTATGTATCTCTTTGTGTGGGAATATTGTGCCTCCAATGACCATGCCCTCTGTTAGACATATTTCAATTAATCTTTCTCCATTCTGATTAACCATGCCAATTCCTTCTTTCCCCATCACTTTTTCAACGTCGGTGTTATCCTTCCCTACCTTAGCATTGAAGTCCCCCATAGCAATTAGAATGTCGTGTTTAGGGACTTTGTTTATGATTTGTTGTAGTTGGTGATAGAAGTTGTCTTTTACATCATCATCTGCATCATTCGTGGGTGCATAACACTGTATTATTGTCATTCTTCCGTGTCGTAGGTTGTATCGTGCTCTTATTATACGACTGTTCTCTGGTTCCCATTCTACAAGGCTCTTTGCAGCTACATTTGACATAATAATGCCCACTCCATCTCGGAATTTATCGTCATTTCTGCCGGAATGTATAATTAACTTACCGTTTTCCGCCGATCTTTTACTTGCTTCTGGCCATCGCATTTCGCTGATGCCCAGTATGTCTAGATGGTATCTCTCCATTTCTCTGATGACCTGAGTAGTTTTTGTTGGTGCTGCCATCGTTCTCACATTCCAGAATACAACCCTTGTCACATGTTTGGGGCCGACGAATGAGCTCTTCGGAGTTGGCATCCCTGATGCTCGGTTGGTTTCTCTGCGAGTTTCCATAACGATATCTTTTTTTCCCATCTGGAGTTGCCTCTAGATAGGTCCCAGGATAAGGTTGTTAGCCTTATGCCCAACTCCCGGTACATGATATGTAACAGATCAAGCAGAATTCCGCTGATTTCTGCATGCCGGCGAGAACGTTTTAAAAACGACCGCCATCTTTCACGTCATGCCGGAAGAAAAAATGGTATAGTTGTGACTAATAACAGTTGTGTTCAGGTTGATGGTATGTTGTGATGATATAGTTGTGACTGATAACAGTTGTGTTCAGGTTGATGGTATGTTGTGATGATATAGTTGTGACTGATAACAGTTGTGTTCAGGTTGATGGTGTGTTGTGATGGTATAGTTATGACTGATAAAAGTTGTGTTCAGGTTGATGGTATGTTGTGATGATATAGTTCTGACTGATAACAGTTGTGTCCAGGTTGATGGTATATTGTGATGATATAGTTCTGACTGATAACAATTGTGTTCAGGTTGATGGTATGTTGTGATGATATAGTTCTGACTGATAACAGTTATGTTGTTGTTGATCTTTTCTCCCCACTCAGCCAGTGTAGATTTATGCCAATTTTTTGTGAGTATCTGTTTATTTCTTAATTCACTAGCAGCTCTGTGAGCAATTTACTCTGGTGCACTATGCTAATGGGCAGAGATGGCTTCCTTAGACATATATCAGGTTCCCTTTTTTTATACATACAGCTGGATTGAATGGAGCGAGGATAGCAGATCTTTGTAATAGGAGTCAGGTGGCTAGGATTGCACTGATCTTTCCACTTCCAAAAGGTTGTAACTTCTGACCTTTTTTTTCGCTTACTCTGTATATGTATATACTGGCAAAATGGTCATGCTTATCATGTTGTTCAGAGCCACGGGCTATGGTCAAGACATTATACTTTACATTTGACTTGAAAAGGAGCAATTTAGATTCATTCTAGAGGCACAGTGGTATGCACTTGAGGGAAAAAGGCAAGAAGGATGGGAGTGATGTATATGTTGGACAGTTAGAAAAGACTGATAGTAAGTGACTTGGCTAGGTGCAGTGTGACAGCAAGAGGGAAAAAAAAGCTATAGATTAAAAAAAAAGCTATAGGTAAAAAAAAGCTATAGATAAAAAAGCTATCTTAGCCATTCTGCCCAAGCGGGACAGGTACTAGATGTAACAGATGAAATTATTTCAGTTCTCAGTGTTTTATTTTACATGGTTCACAGCCAGCATGAGGCCTTTTCTGCTGTTTCTGAAAAGGCTTTTCGATGCCCTTGCAAGTCTTTATATAGTCCAACTCCATTCTGGTACAGTATCTGTGTTTCAACATCTTCATGGCATTTGCTGATAAGAATGGCCTGTTTCCAGTTCCAAGAAGATAAAGCAACAAAGATGATAAGATTGTCTTGTCTTGTGCAGTTTCCCTGTAACTGCGAGCAGGTGTTCTTTGCAGCTGACGCTGTGGTGTTGGGTTACAGCATCGTTTTGACGTTGGAGTGGGTTATGGCAACTATGTTTTCAGTCCCGGAGTACAACTAAAAAGCAAGGGGTGTGCAATGCTTCTGTAACAGACTCCACACCACCATGGGGACTATGGCGATCCCTGGCCCTGTTAGCCAGGCTAGGCTTGTTGCTGTGGGTACCAGCGGAGAGGTGGGACAGGGTTTGGTCAGCTATGGTTCACTAACCCTGACACTAGCATATCAGCTATGGGTCGCTGATTGCCTAATCAGCCTTCACCCCCAGATGATAAGATAGAAATTGATATCTTTAAATGGTGTTACCTGAAGCCTGTGTACTTTTACCTGAAGGCTGTGTACTTTGTTCTGATGTTGCAGCACACCTGTCCAGTACTCAGCTTCTGAGCCACCAGCCCCAGGAGCTGCTGGAGAAGGATCTGGAGCAGAAATCTCCGGTCAAATTGTTAAAGTGTGAACTGTGCCAGAAGGTGGCGCCGGCTTCCACGTTCAACAACTCCCAGAGATTCTGCTCACTTTCGTGCTCCAGGAGACACAATGTCAGCCACACGCGTCGAGTTGGCTTGTTAAAGTCTAGAGGTATGGCTGGCCGCTGAAGCAAGTTTGATGTTTTATCTTTGTGTGTTTTTTTTTTCTTTCCAAGTTGTTCTTTATTTTGATTCTCTGCTTGATCTTTGTAAGAATAGATATCTGTGGATAAATGACATTTTGTTTGTTTTTTTTTTAAAACTACATTTATTTGTGCCTGAAGAAGGTGCTGTGTTGAAATACTGATCATGTTTGTTGGTACATTCTTTTCCATTCTCATCATATCTTATCACTTTTTTGTAAAACCGCATCACACATTGTCAGCCATCATTTATTTTTTTGATAGAGGTTTTATTTGTTTGGTTTTTTTTTTTTGTTGTGTGTTTTGCTTTTAATTTTGGGTCGTCGTGAACTTTTATTTGCTGTGTCATCTCATAAATTACTCTGTGCTGTAATAAAAATTACTGTACTGTAATATAAATTACTGTGCCTGTAATATAAATTACTGTGCCTGTAATATAAATTACTGTGTGCTGTAATATAAATTACTGTGCCTGTAATATAAATTACTGTGCCTGTAATATAAATTACTCTTTGCTGTAGTATAAAGTACTCTGCGCTGTAATATAAATTACTGTGTGCTATAATCTTCTTCTTTGTTTGCTTCTACCACCAAGACCGCCCCGTGATCCTTCTGAATTTACTCCTGTGTCCTCGATAGGACCACAAGAGGTCCTGTGGTCCCCGAGAGGACCACAAGAGGTTCAGAGTATCATGGGGTGTGGGCCCGTATTCTCAGTGGGTCACAGAAGTGAGATTGTATGACAGTGGTTTTCGTTGCACCAGTTTAATCTAGAGTTGGACTTTCTCACTGGAAAACCTCAGCATGATTAGGATACGCATATATCCCTGTCGGGTGAGAGGTAATTGCCTATCTAGACTGCACTGGTCCAGTGTCTCCGACTTCAGCTTTTTTGTGGTCGTGGCCACTACCCTTCCTAGTTGTAACTAAGACGGAGATTTTGTCCAGGAGGACGAATCCTTGCCACTAGTAAGTTTCACCCCTGGTTAAGCTGGTTTAGGAGTATTACCCCAGTATGGGCGTGTTGAGGACGTGACTGACCTCTAAAGCGGAGGTATCATGACATGAGTAGTCATCAAGTTTCACTCCTGGGTTAGGCATATTTCACCAGTATGGGTGTATATAGGATGTGGCCAGCCTCTAGAGCAGAGGTGCCATGGTATGAGTAGCTCTTGCCATGAGACTACTGGACATATCGATTAAACTTCACTTTATCTTTTCCATCACCTTTTCACATCGGAGCTGCACGCCAACCCAAATTTCTTCTTCGCATTTTCTTCATTGGCTGGGAGGAGTTTCACCCCTCACATGGAAGCTGCAGAATCTCGCCAGCAGTGTCTTAGTTTAACCCCTGGGTTAAGCCAGTTTAGACAATCTGCCCTAGTATGGGTGTGTATAGTATGTGGCCAGCCTCTAGAACAGAGGTGCCGTGATTTGAGTAGCCCTGATCTTGAGATTTCTGGTTACTTCACTTAACCCTTTCCTTCACCTTTTCCACGGCGGCGCCACACAGTAACCCTAATTTTTCTTCATTGGCCGAGAGGAGTTTCACCCCATGCACGGCAGCTAAAGAATCTTGCCAGCAGCATGTGCGCTGTAAAGTACTCTGTGCTGTAAAGTACTCTGTTCTGTAATATAAAGTACTCTGTGCTGTAATATAAAGTACTCTATGTTGTAATATAAATTACTGTGCTGTAATATAAATTACTCTTTATGCTTAACTCTTCCCGTGCCACAGGAAGAAATGCGAACATTCAGTTGGTGCTGGAATAAAAGCGCAGGTCTTGATCTGTATAGGGGGCATAGTTGTAAAATGGAATGGAAAACAGTATTTCCGTGTACTTTCATGTACTTATTATGTTTCAAAGTATAACTAAATGTATGAAAATTTCATAAATGCAGAGTTTTTTAGGAAAAAAGAAGTAATGTGGTGTTTTTAGACAATGACTGTGTCCAGCTCACCATCAGCTAGGTCTAGATCTACGCTACTTACCATCTGAGATGCCTAGATCTACTTGTCGATCTTGTGTTCTGATTCTGTGTTGCATTCTCACTAATTTATGTCTGAAGTAACCTACTACTTCTCCAGTCATCTAAATATGTCTAGATCTACTTGGGATACATTCAAGAGCAAGTGGAGTGGTCACAGGCCATGTCCATACCCCATCTACATCATCAAAAATTGAAAAATTTCCATGTTTCTCTGCCTTTTTCTCACTCGGCATTGCTCATAACTAAGCACTCTTTCACCATTTTGAAAAGTGTCACCGGAAACACGGATGAAATATGTATAATCTAAATGTTACACCGTTTGTTGTATTGAAACAAATGAATTGTCACTATAACGAACATGGCACGCAACTCAGTAACCAGAAGTTCTCACTATCGTGACAATGGCACAGAAAGAATTAATATAAACTGCTCTATGCTGTAATATAAAGTACTCTGTGTTGGAATATAAATTACTGATTGTGCTGTAATGTTAAGTATTGGAATAGAAATTACACATGTTGTAACAAATTACTCATTGTGTTGTAATATAAATTACTCTGTGCAATAATATTAATTACTCTTTATGCTTAATATAAACTTCTCTGTGCTGTAATATAAAGTACTCTAGTACTCTTTGTATTGGAATATAAATTATGCATGCTGTAATAAATTCCTCATTGTGTTGTGATATAGATTATTTTTTTGTGCTGTAATGTATATTGCTATTTTTTGTTGGAATATAAATTACTCATCTGCAAGGCATTGTAAATGTAAAAGAGGTAAAATTCCATTTCCACACCATTAAAGCATACTAATTACAATGTTAGGCCTGTATTTTCCATGACCTTAGGCATATGATGTGATCAGTATCACGCCTGGCTGCATTTACATTCCCAGATTTCTCTAGTACCCAGCTAGTGGACCCGGGACCTTTTTGGTGTGTACCAGAAAAAAAAATCCCACTGGTGGGACTTGAACCCGGTGCCACCAGATTAATAAACTGTGTGCCTAACCACTTGCCAGCCAGGCCATACTAGGGCATGGATAAAGTTTCACAGGAAAGTTGATTTTCCATGCGAGCATATTATATATGTATATGTATGTGTATATATGGCAAAATTCAGAACTTGACAGTCCAGATTTGTAGGACATATTTTAAGAAGAGGCAAACTGGAACACTTAATGATAACAGGAAAACTGAAAAACTAAAAGAATGGCATAGAGCATAGTCCAAAACACAGCTTACAGAGAGAGCGAAGGACAGGTGGTTGTGGGAATCAGTGATGACCAATGCCTGATTGGCATGGATCAGAGAGGGAGAAAATGCGTGAAAACTTGACAGTCATGCACAGTATAAGTACGTGATTAAGTTGTTGTGTTTGGTCTTCATCAGGTTCATCCAGGAAGAGAAAGCACATTCTTGGTCGAAAGAACTGGCGTGTGAGTAAAGGTGGCAGACTGGCTTATGCAAAAAGCTCAGCTGACAACAACAGCAATGACGAACATAATGAAGACAGTAATATAGCGGTGAGTTGTCCTTCAGCACTGACTGAGGTGTTCTGGGTAGATACTGCATCCAGGGAGTGTTCAGTTTTTTTTCTGCATTGTTATCCCCTGTTTATGGCCATCGCTTTTCATTGTATGACTTTTCTAACCCACTTTCACTTTATTGGACCAATAGGAGGTGGATATGGCTGAATTAGTGTTGATGTGGCTTTTCAGATGGTAGGTCCTGGATTATGTGTGGATATGGCTGAATCAGTGTCGATGTGGCTTTTCAGATGGTAGGTCCTGGATTATGTGCGGATATGGGAACCTGACACTTTCACCATTTTTAAAAACTGTTTCCACCATGAAGACACAGAGCACACCAGTCAACTCTTCTGTTATCTGTCATACCTGTACTTGTACAATCTGCCTGTAACTGTGAACTGGTGTTTTTTTGTGGCCGATGCTGTGAAGGTGTTGAGCCACAGCATTGTATCAGCTTGTGAATGGGTTGTGGCAGCTATTTTTTCAGTCCCGGAGTACAGCTAAAAAGCAGGGAGTGTGCAGTGGTTCTTTAACAGACTCCACCACCGTGGGGACTATGGCAGTCCCTGCCCCGTTAGCCAGGCTAGGCCTGTTACTGGGGGTACCAACAGAGAGGTTGGACAGGGTCTTGGTTAGCTATGGTTTGCTGATTGCCTCATTGGACAGCGTCTTCACACCTGCTAGCTGTCACATGATTGTGCAATGGGTTTGCTTCAGTTTTACAACCTGTCTTCGGGTTCCTGCGGCCCACCTTGCATGACAGACTGGAGCAATGTGGGATATATGGCTGAGGACATCAACTGTTTCAACACATGAGTCAGATAATGTAATATACTTAAATGGTATTCTATTTGCTCTTTTTTTATTCATTCATTTGCACGTCCCTTGTGGAACTTTGCCTCCCTAACAGCACTCCTGTAGGCCTCTCGGTTGTGAGCAAGATGGCCTGCTGCTGATGCATCCATTTGCAGATCATTGACGATGTCTTGCAGCCATCTTTGCCTTGGTCTTCCTCTCTTTCTTTTTCCCATTATGTACCCTTCCAAGATGGTTTTCTCTAGATTATCATGATGTTTAATGTGTCCAAAATATTTAAGTTTTCTCTCTTTAATCCTCTTTACTATCCAGCCTTCTTCAATATTAAGTTCTTGTAGTATGGATATATTTGTTCTTTTTTGTGTCCATGATATTTGAAGAACTCTTCTGTAGCATTTACATTCAAAGGCATTTATGTGTTTCTCAGCTGTTTTGTTAAGTGTCCAGGTCTCACAGGCATATGTTGCGATTGGAAAAATACATGCCCTTAAAAATCTTTTTTTTTTTAGAAATAACTTTCTGTTTTATTAGAAATAACTGTTTAAGTTACAGTTCACATTATATTGTTGTTTTGTTCATTTCATTTTGAAAAACATCAGGTTCCTGTGGCCCGTGCTGAATATTCCAATGTTCTTCGTTATTTCTCTTGTTAGTTTCGTGCGTTCCAGCACTTCCTGTTATCTGTTAAAATTATACTCTTAAATTCTAGAGTCATTTTTTTTTGGTTCAGTTTTCTATGTGTAAATCAGTCAGTTTTGGTTGGTGCATTGATTTACCTGGTGTGTCCGAAGGAAGTACAGCATGATAATAACATGGCTTTTTTACAGATTTTGTGAATGAAGTGAAGGTGATGTTTGATTACTTCCTCATTATTCTTCCCAGTGTATTCTTATAATTTTTGTATGGCATCTTCCTGCAGATCCTCTCAGTCAGCTTTCTGTTCTCCAAGTGGTTCTCCATGTTTTTACTGCGTGTAATAAAATAGAACGTACATTGGATTTATAGATTCTGAGCCTGAGGTTTGTATGGAGAGCGGGAGATTTCCATATGTTTGCTAATTTGTTAAAGGCCTGAGATGCCTGTCCAGTTCTTGTGGATCTTCCTTTCTCAATATTGCTGTCTGCTGAAATGAGGTTTCCAAGGTGTTTGATGTGTCCTACTTCTTGTCCCAACTGAAATTTTTTTACTTACTTTTTTTGAGTCTTTTCTACTGATTTTCATGATCTTAGCCTTGTCTGGATGTTTTCTGACCATCAGCCAGGGCAAAAGAAAATGATTCTGTCCAGAAATGAATGTTCTCACAGAAGCTCTGTTCCTGTTTTTCCCGCAATCACACCTTTCCTTTCATGCAGCCTGTATCGAACTAAGGTAAAATCAGATATTTATTTTTGGCTGTCGTCATCATCATCAGGTGCCATGCCGACTGGCATTGGCTATTATGCTTCTCCAGAGTACATGATCCTTCATGCAGGCCATCAGCTCAGTTGGTGATCTCTTATGCCATACCATCAGACTGTCCAGTATCATTTCTCTTGGTCTTCCTCTTGATCTTCTTCCCTCTGTTTTTCCTGTTGTTATAATATTTTCAATGCCCCCTCTTCTCACTGCATGTCCTATGAAAGTACATTGTCTCTCTCTTTTTGACAAGATTTTTTTGTCTCTCCAGCTCTTCTCATACATTCTTCATTAGTTATTTTTGTTGTCCAGGGGATTCGCAACATTCTTCTAATAAACCACATTTCTGCTGCTTCCACTGATTTTTGTGCAGACTTGCCTATTGTCCATGATTCACTTCCATATAACAAGATAGGTTCAATATAGCAAGTTAGGACTTATTTTCTAACATTCATTGATAAGGATGTGTTGGATAATATGTTTCTCATTCTCTGAAATGCAGTCTTTGGTTGGCCTATTCGCATTTCCCATCTGAAGTTATTACTTCTCCAAAGTATTTGAGTTTCTGCACCTGCTTTAGAATAGTTCAGTTTAATTTTACACTGCATGTTGGTGGATTCTGTTTCTTAGATATAACCATAGTCTCTGTCTTTTTGATGTTTAAAGTAAGACCTTTCTGTTCACTTCCTTTAGTGACTTTTTCCAAGAGATTTTGCAGGTCTTGTTGGTACTGTGTTGTCAGCATACCAAAGGTTGTTAATACTGTATCCTCCAATTTTTATGCCTGGTTCTGTGATGATCATTATTAGAATATTCTCACTGTACAGAGAAAAAAGGTCTGGAGATAGTACACATCCTTGTTGCACCCCTTGTTTTATAGGTTGATATTTTCCTATTTTTGGCTGTAGAGAAAGAAAATATCTGACCTGGTCAGACCCTATACTATATTATATTTATATATTTCTTCTGCTCTCTCAGCCGGTCGGAGATGAGATGAGCAGCTCAAACAGCACAAGGGAGACCAGCTCCTCTGCCGATTCACCGCCACGGTCTCAGGAATATGACATGGAGGTTGATGCAAACATACCAAGAACTGATCCCGGCAAATGGACTGTGAGTTATAAATTGTCTTTTGTAGAATAGTTTTTTGGAGTAACAAATTTTGTTATTTTGATAGCATATTGTCATCATCTTCATCATAATGTGCCATGCTGGGCAGAGTGGGCAGTCTGTATAAAAGAAAAGTAGCAACAGCTTTATTACATACGCTTTATTATAAACGTAAACATTAAGAATTAAAGCCGTTTCTACTTTTTTTCTTAGTTTATACATTTTTGGTATCACAGCTTTACTGCAGTGCCTCATGTATAGTTGTATACTTATACATTAATTAGAGTGGGCGGTCATACTCCTCCACAAATCTTGGTCCTTGACATTTCTGAGTAACTGTTGCTGAGTTCTTTCCATGTCAGGCCTTCCAACATCTGTTCCCTCAGTACTCCTCTGTCTCTCTTGCCTTCAGTTTTGCCCACTGTTATGATGTTTTCCAGTTTCTCTCTTCTCGTCACGTGCACCAAGAATGATAATTGCCTTTTTCTTTTGTCTTTTTGTCTTTTTGTCTCTTTTCTTTTTTTTCTGTTTTTTTGTTAGCTTGTCTCAATCACTGCTCATTAGTTATCTTATGCCTCTGATGGTTTACTCATTTGCCTTCCAGTAGTCCATCATTCATATCCATATAGCAAAATAGGTTCATTATAGCATTGCAATGATTTCTTTCTCACATTCAATTATTGCACAAGATGGTTTTCAATTTCTGAACTGCTTTTTGCCTGAATATTCTGCTTTTAATGTCTGTGGTACATCTTCCATCAGCTGTTATCATTGACCCGGGTATTTAAATTTTTTCACTTGTTGCACTTGATATATTTTAGTATTCCTATTTCTAGTACGTATAATGTAGATGATATGTGATTTGCAAACTTTATTTTCACTGTTCAAAACCATCATCTGGCCTCTTTGTGTCCAGTGACTCACAAGGCAGGGCTGAAAATACAAGCTGGCCTCAAATCTGTTGCCATGTGCAGGATTCATGTTTTCTTCTCTTTTCTTTTCTGTGGTGTCCAGTCTGTTGCTTGTGTTGATGTCTAGTCTGGTTGCTTGTGCTGAGTGTCTAATCTGTTTGCTTGTATTGAGTGTCTAGTCTATTGCTTGTGTTGAGTGTCAAGTCTGTTGCTTGTGTTGAGTGTCTAGTCTGTTACTTGAGTTTCTAGTCTGTTGCTTTGTTGAGTGTCCAGTCTGTTGCTTGTGTTGAGTGTCCCATCTGTTGCTTGTGTTGAGTGTCTAGTCAGTTGCTTGTGTTGAGTGTCCGGTCTGTTGCTCGAGTGTCTAGTCAGTTGTTTGTGTTGAGTGTCCGGTCTGTTGCTTGAGTGTCTGGTCTGTTGCTTGTGTTGAGTGTCCATTCTGTTGTTTGTGTTTGAGTGTCTAGTCTGTTGCTTGAGTGTCTAATCTGTTGCTTTAGATTGAGCTGGGTGTCTGGTCTATAGCTTGCATTGTGTGTCCATTTCTTGTGTTGGATTCCAGTTCATTGTCTGTGTTGGGAATAAAGTTCTATGTGATGGAGTTTAGTCTTTTTCTCATTTTGAAATCCACTCTGTTTTTATTTTGTAGTCCTGTCCGTTTCTGATATAAAGAGTCTAATCTTTTACTGGATTTAGAGTCATATATATATTCCTTGAGTTAGAGTGTTTCATCCTATCCATTGCTTGCGTTTGATCCCATCCATTGCTTGTGTTTTGTCCCATCCAATGCTTGTGTATGATCTTATCAATTGCTTGTGTTTCATCCTATCCATTGCTTGTGTTTGATCTCATCCATTGCTTGTCTTTGCTTTGATCCCATCCATTGCTTGTGTTTGATCTCATCCAATGCTTGTATTTGATCCTATCCATTGCTTGTGTTTGGTCCCATCCAATGCTTGTGTTTGATCTCATCCATTGCTTGTATTTGATCTCATCCATTGCTTGCATTTGATCCCATCCATTGCTTGTGTTTGATCCTATCATTGCTTTTGTTTGATCTCATCCATTGATTGTGTTTCATCCCATCCATTGATTGTGTTTCATCCGTCCATTGATTGTGTTTCATCCCATCCATTGCTTGTGTTTCATCCTATCCATTGCTTGTGTTTCATCCCATCCATTGTTTGTGTTTCATCCTATCCATTGTTTGTGGTTGATTCATCCATTGCAGTCTTCATTATCTATTGTTTTTTTCATGTCAGTTCACCAGATAAATGATTTCTGTATGTGCATTGTAGAAGCTATACCTGGCTCTGTAGAATCGGCTTCTCACTTAAGTGGTTTTCTTCTGTGTCTGTCAGGTGACTGAAGTGTATGATTTCATACAGTCCATGCCGGGCTGCAGGGAGTATGCAGAAGAGTTCCGATCTCAAGAAATTGATGGGCAAGCTCTGCTGCTGCTGAAGGAGGACCACCTGATGACAGCCATGAACATCAAGCTCGGGCCTGCCTTGAAGATCTGCTCCAAGATTAACTCTCTCAAGAACGACGGTGCCCCAGTATGAGAGGTGGGGCAGTTGAAAGGTCTAATGTCACATCTTGTAATGTAGTCCTTGTCGCTGGCCCTTTCTTATCCTGTCAGGGATTTCTTGGACAAGCTAGTTTTGGCATTCCAAGTTTTATTAAGACCAGGAGTTTGTTCTGACCATAAACTTAACTGTATTCAGGGAAAGTTTAAATTTAAAAAAAAAAATGCAGGTTTGTTTCTAGTTTGCTATTAGTCTTCTGTAAATTTTATTTTAGCAGTCAGAGCAATAGAGGACAACAAATTGAATGCAGGATGAAAGCAAGGTAGGCAAACTTGATTCTACATTAAGGCCCTCCTCCTCCTCCCTCCCTCCCCTCCTCCTCTCTCCTCCCTCCCTCCTCATCCCCCTCTATCTCCTCCTGCCCCTTCTCTCTCCTCCTCCTCCTCCTCCCCCTCCTCTCTCCTCCCTCCCTCCTCATCCCCCTCTATCTCCTCCTGCCCCTTCTCTCTCCTCCCCCCCTCCCTCCTCCTCCTCCCCTCCTCTCTCCTCCCTCCCTCCTCATCCCCCTCTATCTCCTCCTGCCCCTTCTCTCTCCTCCTCCCTCCTTCTCCTCCTCCCTCCTCCTCCCCCTCCTCTCTCCTCCCTCTCCTCTCTCCTCCCTCCCTCCTCATCCCCCTCCTCTCTCCTCCTGCCCCTCCTCTCTCCTGCCCCTCCTCTCTCCTCCTCCCTCCCTCCTCCTCCCCCTCCTCTCTCATCCTCCTCCTCCCCTGCTCCTCCCCCTCATCTCTTCTCCTCCTCCCCCTCCTCTCTTCTCCTCCTCCTCCCTCCCTCCTTCTGTGTTTGAGGTTGTTGGTCATGTCAGATCCTGATCCCTGTTGACAGGGCAAAGTGTTCTCCAGATCCTACCAGGAGCCCCAAAGCTTTTGCCCCCATGGCCATGTCTCGCACGGTTCGGCCACTCTTGAAGGATATGTTCCGGGGTCTGGACTCCTCTGCCACATGGACACTCATCTGTGTGAGACATTTTGAGTCGATGCAGGTGACTTAGTAGTCTGCGGTGGCCTGTACTTAGGCGAAAGAGGATGGTTTGCTGATGTCTTTGTTGTTGGTGTATTGGATCTGGTTCATTGTTGAGTTTCAGTTTTTGCTTCCATTCAGATCTGCACTGGTTACGGATTATGGTTTTTGCCTCTTGATAGTTGTTTGAATAGGTGGGAAGTGAGGTCTAAGAGTGATAATTCTGTAACAAGGTTCAGATAAAGGGAAAGCAGTTGCACAAACTCTGACTAGTTAAATTTTTATGTAGATTTGATATAAATAGCTTGGACAGGTCAAGTATTAAAGGTTGTTTTCCATTGGAACTAGTCTGTAGGTGCCACAGAATCTTTGTCAGCTTGATGCTATGTTAGTGTTGGATTGATTTATGGAGGGTGTGTTGGATATAATAGCACCATCATAAAACAGGGCATGTTTCCTATCCGTTATTATGTAACAGCTCCAAAAAAGTTGTGGCATTTTGTAAAAATGTGTACAGAAATGTTGAAGATGTAATATTTCATAGAGTTGATGAGACAGAGCATTTTATGAAACATGTAATAAATATATTTGGTAAAGTGAATGTATATACGTTTGTAGTGTACATAGTTGACTCTTAGAGTTGCCTTGCATTATGTGGGTATGTGTGCGTGTATGTGAAAGATCTACTAGATAAGATGGCTGACACGCTAAAAAAAAAAAAAGAAATATGTTACCTAAAGGGTAAAGATAAAATTCATGTTTCTGTACCTTTAAGTCATATTGGGGATACTGTGTTAGGATCATATTTCCACGACCCCTGGCACATCGAAATGTGATGAGGTCATTATCACACCTGGTCACATTTGCCTTCCCATATTTCTCTGGTACCCATTTTCAGAGGTTGGATAGACCCCCGGAGCTTTTTTGTAACATGTTAGGAAGAATGGACAACACAGATGGAGAAATTTGAAAGTTGCAGTAATCAACAGCTAACCAAAACAAAAAGAAGAGCCAATATTTTGGCAGATGGCTGTTTTCAAGGACAGTAAAATACTTTAGTGTTGAGTATATGTGTAAACTGTAATACCATATGACTTTTGTCACATTGTATATGTGTTAAATGTATGAGGATCATACCGAAAGTTGTGAGCAAAAGATTTTTAAAAATCAGAATTTATAGATAGAGAAAATAAAAATGTATCACCTTAAACTGCATCCTTTTCTTCACTTTTCAGCATAATCTCCATTTCTCTGCACACATTTTTCCCATTGCTCTGCAAGGTTGAAAATACCCTCACTGTAGAATTCTGTTCCAGCTGACTGAAGCCACAGACACACTGCTTTCTGGATGTTCTCTCTCAGCGGGCACAAACTTTTCTATAGCCTAGGGTTTCAATCATTTCCTGCACTGCATTGTGTCCTATTCCAAGATTTACAGTGATTTCAGATACTTTGACACGTTTAATGATGTCGTCAACCCTTTCTATGTTGCGTTCAGTGGAGGCAGTTCGAGGGCGACCGCTGCGAGGCATATCTTGGATGCTCGTATTTCCATCTTTTAAATGTTTCACCCACCTCCTAACACTGCTAGCACCCATACACACATCTCCATAAGCAAGTTGAAGTCTTTGATGAATTTCAGCAGCAGGGATTTCCTCTTTAACGAGAAACTCAATAACAGCATGTTGACGAAACGAAACTTCAGCACCTGCCATTGTGTTTATGCTCCGTGTGGTCACGTGACACATAATGATGACATCATGTGACCTCTACTTGAAGTGCAAAGGATGCAGATTACGGTGATACATTTATGTTTTCTCAGTCTATAAATTCTGATTTTTAAAAAAAATTTTGCTCACGCCTTTCAGTATGACCCTCATAATATTTCATGATCAATGTATGTAAAATGGAATATGGGTGTGATGCATGCTTGTGTGAAATATATTTGTGGGATGAGTGTCATTGCCTTGAAAATGTTCTTGTCTGCTGCCCCAGAAACTTAAAATATTCTGGAAAGCATCTTTGCCTGGTGTGGTCTGAGCACTTAAAATATTCTGAAAAAAAAAAATGAAATAAAGTGAGTGGGGGGGGGGGGGGACTTGAGATGGTTTTGAACATTAAATTCTTGATTCTTCATATATCATTTTTGTTAAACTGAGATTCTCAAGAAAGAATATATACTACTCATTATAGATATGCCATGTTGTAAGGGAATCCTCGAGGAAGTAGAAAACGAGGAGAAGAGAAATTATGACAGTGCTCAGAGACAAAGGATACACATGGAAGGAAGCAGAGAATAATTCCAAGAACAAGGATGACAGGAGAGCCTTTATCCGTGGCCTATGCCCTTAAGGAAGTGAAAGGCGATGATGATGATGATGATGTTGTAAGGGATTACTGATTATAAGTAATTAAACCTCCATTTAGCTCAACAGGTCAGAAAATGGTCACTATTTTTACCCAGGCATGCAGAACATGATGATGATTGATGATGGTGGCAGTTAACATGGCTTCTCTGAGTTTACATGAGAAGGTGTTTTATGAGAGATATATAAAATGTAATGTATTCTTTGAGAGAATTTGTACAAAAACAAAGATTTTTCATTGGTTTCATCAGAAACTTAACTTTCTGTTAATACGTCAGTTTAGGTTCAGTTGCTGACTGGTGGAATCACAACAACGTGCTTATGTCCTCTGGTTGTGACATAGATAATGCTGTTTCAGTTTGTGAGATTTTTTTTGTTTTTGTTATTTTGTTATAGCGTTGTAATGGAGATGTAATTTTTGTAAGCTTTGTGGCGATTTGTTACTCAGAAAGTGTACATATTAATAGTTAAATGATGCGGAGCAGATATAGTGAGAAATATATGGAGCTGAGGCATTGAATGAGGAGAAAATACAATGATCTCAGGCAAGCGAATTGGGTGGTTGGCAACAAAACTGGAGTTTAAATTTGAATAGTTTCTCGGTGTTCGTTGTGAACGAGATACTCCCTTAATCGCTTCACTGCCTGTGCAAGTGAATATCACACAGAATGTTCATCGATGGTCCTTTTGCACCAGTCCTTGATGATGAACCACCTAGCGATGATGATATTTTAGGAGCTACAAGAGTCCAGATGCTGAAGTAGTCAGGGGGTTTCTGTTGGCGCAAGCTCCATAGCTAAGGTGCTAAGCTGGATCAGGACCCACAAAATACCACCACAGTTCACCTTTGACTGAGTAGATATAACAAAGAAGCATCTATGCCAAGTTCACAACTCACGGTGGTGCCACGTCACCAAGCTCAGCAGCTTGGCATACACATCCAACCTCCATCTTGAAAGCAGTGATGACACTGTTGCTAATTTGACACGTTCTGTGTGTTCCTGTCTGCAGCACACTCAGTCTAACTGCAAAGAGCCACCACAGGGCAGTTTCAACCAGCAGCCAACACTGAACGTCATAGCAAACGGAGCGCCGCTTGTGAAAGCGTGAAATAGTCAGATGCAACCTACCACCGTTTCTGAATTGGAAGAAAAAGGAGTAGTGGAGCTAAGACGACAATGAATGAAGTAAATTTGGAACTCGGACAGTCGGTCAAAGTGAAGGTTGTGACAAAATATGAAGGAGTTATAATTTTGTGAATTTGACAGATAACAAAATGTTGATTGTGAATTTTAAATATAACCTGGAGCTAAAAGAGTTAATTGGACTTTTGACAACAAAATACAGGTTGTGAGACTGTGAAATGGACAGGTGAAAACAAATAATAAAAGGGGTAGGGTAAAGGAAGTGGCTGTACCATTTTAATGATGGAGATAGTCGTACAAGGTGTAAACTCGGAGATGGCTTCCCCAAATTGGCACCGAAGAAGTTTGAGAAGAGGATGGTGACTGAAATAAGGGAGTTTACTGTTTGAAGGAAAACAAAGCATGGACTGATGGTTCATGTTATATAACATATCTGGAAAACAAAGATGATGATGATTGTAGTAATTTCCTGTCCATTACTTTAGTAGCATTTAACTCTTTAATCTCCGAAGACTTTATGTTTTTTCCCTTTTGAAAGTTATTTCGAGCACCGGCTATTTTTTTCTGAAGTGTTGATTAGGTGCGACTGTCGTACTCACTGTTTTTGTAGAGAGATGCTCAACAGTTTGTTTTTATTTGTCGGAATTAATACGTTTTAAGTTATGTATTTGCCGTATGTGGTTAATGTTGTTGGTAGGTGACTGAACTTATTCAATTATGTCATTGACTTCACAGACCTGATGAGATGAAAGGGAATAGTTGGGATGTTTTTTTCCTAATTTTTTTATTAGAGGCAAAATTCAGTGAAATACTATTAATGTTTGGTCTCCAGTTTGGATGGGGGAGGGGCACAAGATAACTAAGCAAGATTAAAGCGAGCTAAAGTCCTATAAAATGCTACAAAGAAATGAAACTGTTTGTTGAGAAATGAGAAGATAAATAGCTATTAGAATGTCATCATTAAAATATCCTTTTTTTTTTCCTTTCTTCTTCATCAAACCATTGTCAGAACTGATTGTATATGTCTCTGGCCTTGCTTCACACCTGGACATTTTTAACTCTTAGCCCACCAAACAACACACACATCATAAGAAGACTTTTTGTTATCAGTCATCACATTTACCGTGATTTTACTAGGAAATGATATGAAGCCGAGTTTAGCATACATCTTCTTCTTATTATTATTATTATTCAGCTTTCCTAGGCATTAAGGCATATTGCTGCAGGTAAATTTCCTCACTATTCTTAATCTTCTCTCTCCAGTTGGTGACACCAGTTTCCTTTATATCTTCTTTGTGTTGTCTTTCTTTCTCTGTCTTGGTCTACCCCTTGGTAATTTTCTAACTTCTTATATCCTTCCCGTGCTGTTAAACATCACACAGGGTCCACGTGTTAGTTCGCCAAGATATCCTGTCTTCGGCAAATTTTTCGATCTCATCAAGGGATGTTATGCCCACTGGATTGACTTCTCTTAACAATGTCCTCTTTAGAGTTTCATGTGGTCGACCTCTTTTTCTTTGGCCTGTTGTGTTCCATTTGATATCTTGTTTGAGGATTCTCTGATTGTTTCTTCTCATCACCAAACCGACATATGTCCATCTTCTTTTTCTGATCAACCATGAGACAGGTTGTTTGCTCATCTGTCTGATTTCTGCGTTGTTCTTGAATTCATTCCACTTTATACCAAGTATTTTCCTTAGGCATTTGTTTTCGAAGGAGTATACTTTCATGTCTATTTCTTTAGTTGTTTTCCAGCTTTCATATGCATAAATGAGGGTGGATATCACATTTGAATTGAATAATCTTAACTTGGGTTTTGTGCTTATAACTTTTGAATGCAATATGTTCTCAAGATTCTTGAAGGTCAGTGCTGCTTTGGCAGTTCAGATTCTAACTTCTTTTTTAGTGTCACCATTGTGGTCTGTATAGCTGCTGAGATACTTGGTAATTTTAGTATATGAATATATAAAAGTTTAAATATGCAAATCCAGATTGTGGAGTAAAACCATTCGACTGCATTTATTTTTCTGTTGAGATTTTTTTAAACACAGCATGTGACAATTGAAGAGTTTACTTGTATCTTTTGAAACTGGCATATCCCTTAGTCTGCTGTGTGAATGCTGAAGAGGTGGTCAAGTATCTGTTATTCTAGAAGCCAGAAGAAAAATGTAGCTGTGTTTTCTGATGTGCAAGTTATAATTTTTTTTTTCTTCCATCAAAAGTAGGACTTCTTTGTCCATTTTTTTTTTTTGTGTGGCCAGTTTTGAAGTAATTCGTTTTCACCCAGCGGGGATGTACTGATATCCAAAACAAGGTTTTCTGGTGAGAACGTCCAACTCTAGATTAACCCTTTCCATGCCGGAGGAAGAAACACGGACGTGTAGTGGAGTGCCAGAGTAAAAGCGCGGGTCTTGATATGTTAGGGGGTATAGTTATAAAATGGAATGGAAAACAGTATTTCCATGTACTTCCGTATACTTATTATGTTTCAGTGTATAACTAAATGAATGAAAATTTCATAAATGCAGAGTTTTTTAGGAAAAAGAAGTAATGTGATGTTTTTAGACACTGATTGTGCCTAGCTCACCATCGGCTAGGTCCAGATATGCACTACTTACCATCTGAGATGTGTAGATCTACTTGTCGATCTCATATTCTGATTCTATGTTGCATTCTCGCTAAATTAATGTCTGAAATAACCTTCTAACTACTTCTCCCATCGTCTGATATGTCTAGATCTACTTGGGATACATTCAAGAGCAGCGGGGTGGTCACAGGCCATGTCCATACCCCTATCTACATCATCAAAAATTGAAAAATTTCAGTCTTTCTTTTTCTCGCTCGGCATCACTTGTAACTAGGCACTCTTTCACCATTTTGAAAAGTGTCACCAGAATCGCTGACGAAATATGTACAATCTAAATGTTACACCAGTTGTTTTATTGAAACAAACCAATGGTCACTAAAGTGACCACTGGTAAGCATCAGGAAACAGGAAGAGTCATAAAAGTGACCAAAGGCACAGGAAGAGTTAAACTGGTGCAACGAAAACCACAGTGTCACGCAATCCCGCTTCTGCGACCCACTGAGAATACAAGCCCAAGCCCTGCGATACTCTGAACCTCATGTGGTCCTCTTGGGGATCTCTTGTGACCCTCACAGGACCACAGGACCAATCAAGGACCACAGGAGTACACTCAGTAGGATCACAGGGCGATCTTGGTGGTAGAAGCAAATGAAGAAGAATTCATTTATATGTAGTATACTCTGTTATTTTCTGTATTTTGATTTGAATGTACACAGTTTCATGTATGGTTCTTAGTCATAGTGCCTTATCTGCAGCAGGATGATGATGGGAGCATGTAGTGAAGGCAGATGAGAGGGAATTGGAAATAGGTGAGATGATGTAAGAGGGTGAGGAGCATTGTGGCTTGAATGTGGAAACAGATAAAGGTTTAATCCTTGTGTGGAGCATTGTGACTTGAATGTGGAAACAGATAAGAAATGTATTTTTATTCTTGTATGGAGCATTGTGACATGAATGTGGAGACAGATAAGAATTTTTTCTTTTGAGGAGCATTGTGATTTGAATGTAGAAACAGATAGGAAATGTGTATTTCATTGTGACTTGAATGTGGAAACAGATAAGAAATGTATTTTTATTCTTGTGTGAAGCATTGTGACTTGAATGTGGAAACAGATAAGGGTTTAATCCTTGTGTAGAGCATTCTGACTTGAATGTGGATATGGATAAGAATTTATCCTTTTGAGGAGCATTGTGACTTGAATGTGGAAACAAATGTATTTTTATTCTTGTGTGGAGCATTTGTGACTTGAATGTGGAAACAGATAAGAGTTTATCTTTGTGGGGAACATTGCGGCTTGAATGTAAAAACAGATAAGAAAAGTGTATTTATTCTTGTAAGGAGCATTTTAACTTGAATGTGGAGACAGATAAGAAAAGTGGATTTATCCTTGTGAGGAGCTTTGCCAGTTAAAGATAATTGTAAGTGTGTGGCCAGACAGTGCATGCACAGAGGATTTTGATGTGCTTTTGAAATAGATAGAATGGGAGTTGCAGAAAGTTTACACAAAACTGGCAGACATGGTCACAATTCTTTTGTCTGTTGTTTCATTTTTTTTTTTTCTTTGTGGTTACTGCCTCGAAATAGTGCTTTTTTTAAAATTTACATTCATACACGTTTTATTTTTAATACATAATGTTCACATTTATATCACCTGAACGGATGTATATATTATAGCGTGACACTACCATACCAGTGCATAGAGTGTGTCAGTGACAGCATATTATATTCACATTACTTGTACATGTCACTGTACACAGTCTTCACATTTCTGTCATTCAGGTCAGTGCCACAGTACATAGAATCTTCGTATTTGCCTATGCATTTTACTGCCATCATGCATTTGTTTATATCACTTTCACCACCATAAAGATCTTCACATTTCTTCTCATCATATCCTTTTGTTAAGCTAAGTGTAATATTCACACTATATTATCAAATGTTTACTGCCATATAACATAATCCTATCAATATTTAAGTGATTGAAGTTACTGCCAACATGTCTTTACTTTATATTACTAAAGTTATAGCTGTAAAAAAAAAAAAATTATCACAATATATTGTGATATAAGTTACTGCCACCACATATACAACCAGTATGCGGAGTCACCAAGATTACTGCCATTACTTTACAAAATCTTCACATATCATTTTGACAAGTTACTGCCTATGAACCAGTCTTCACATTTCTTTTGTCACACCATAAGCTATAATCTTCACATTAATTTTAAAGAGAAACGTTGCACAAAGTGAACAGAATTATCTTATGGATTTCTTTTTTTTTTAGTGTGAATAAATTGCTTGAATTTTTGAGGTGAACTGTTTGACATGTATTTTAGTTTTCTTTCAGAACAACTCTTGTAAAATGTTATTTGGTTTCAGTTTAAACTTCCTGAGTTTTACTGTTCTGTTGTGTAAGTTGCTTATGATAATACTGTATTTTTTACACCGATGTTGTTTGTTTTCATTTTCTTATGTTTTGTGAGCAGTCAAGACCAGAAAACCAGAGCTAGCTAGTTCTCTCCCTTGATACCCCACCACCACCACCCCCCCCAACACAAAAACTGACCGTGACTAATGGGTCAGGTGTCATTGAGGTTGTGGAGCCAATCATGAGACCCGCTTTTTGGGCTGGATAGTCACCAATACAAGAATTCAGTATCTATCAAAGTTGCTGCAGCTTGTGCTTCCAGAGGGATAGCAACAATGTACTAAGCAGCAACTGTGTAGTTGTACATTGTCACTCGTGTAACATCATCATGATGTGTTTGCCATATGATCTGATTTTGTCACAGTTAAAAGACAAGTAATAAAAAAAGCATAACAGCAACATCAGTCAAGAATAGTTTTATTTCATTAAACACATCTACATCTCACAACCATTTTTTTTTTCTTTTGAGAATTCAGACATTAGATAAAGGTAGAATCCTCATTTCCGCACAATTAAGACATATTGGGGGATACAAATGTTAGGCCCATATTTCCAAGACCGTCAGTACCACACCTGGGGCTGCATTTACCTTCCTAGAATCCTCTGGTACCCATTTTTAGAGGCTGGGTAGACCCTGGGGCCATTTTTGTGCGGTTGTACCAGAAAAAAATCCGCACTGCTGGGACTTGAACCTGGAAGCATCAGATTAGTAGACTAAGCTCCTAAACCAACCAAGCAGCCACATGCTTTACGAATGTAAAGTACAAATTTGATCAGATAGGAAGCATCAAATCTTCGCACAGTGAAGTGATAGAGTGTAGCGTTGTATGGCCAGTCTTCCAAAAGAAACAAAAGCCCTTTAGGTGCCAGAGAATGAAAAATAGAATGAGTTGCCTGAATAATGGACTCGGGCAGGACAAGTGACTGCCTTAGCTATGAAAGGGCGGCGTCCTATAGTGATGCAAGGTGGCCCAGCGAATAGTGTGTTCATCTAGAGTTCATGGTTACTATCTAGATCTATTCTTCTTTCTCTCATCTAAAGTGCTGTGCATTTTTAGTGCAAACCATACACACTTTATAAATGTGCAAGTAAATTATGGAAACAGGAACAAATAATACTTAAAATAAGTTGGCAAGGTCTTAAAGTTAAGTCTGAGAAACAGATAACATGGAAACGAGCAATACAATAACTTGATAAGGTTTCAAAGATTAAGAAATGGATAACATGGAAACTGACAAAAAGTCTTAAAGAAAAGTCTTGAAGATTGAAGAAACATAACATGGAAACAGGCAATACTTAAACTGACAAGGTCGAGAAGATAATTCTAAGAAACAGATAATGTGGAAACTGACAAATAGTTTTGAAGTTAAGTCTAAGAAACAGATAACATGGAAACAAGCAATACGATAACTTGACACAGTCTTGAAGATTAGTCTAAGAAACAGATGACATGGAAACTGTGAAAATAAGTCAAAGAAATGGCTAACATGAAAACAAGAAATACTTACAATAAGTTGACAAGGTCTTGAAGATAAATCTAAGAAACATTTAACATGGAAAATGACAAAGTCTTGAAGATCAGTCGAAGAAGCTGATAACATGGAAGCAAGCAATACAAGGTCTTGAAGATAAAAAACATTTGTCTAAGAAACAGATAACGTTTTTAATGCAGGGCTGTGATTAGCAAGTATAAACATTAAAGGCTGTCTTAGGTAAGTCATTAAGCAAAAAAATTGCTTACTGAAACATTTATGATAGTAGCTTTCACACATGCCAGATTACAGGATATAAGATTTCTCCGATTTGATTTGAACACAACACTCAGACAGAAATAATTATTTTGTGATGATTGAAAAAAAATATGAATGAAAAAGATGAGTGAAGGTAATACTAAACATGTCATAAGAAATTGGTAAACTTTACATTCACTAGAATGAGTGAATGAACTTTAGGTATATATAGATATATATATTACAAAAACAATACGTGCTGAGAACATATAAGACTGGAATGTGTGCACCTTTTAAAAAACAATGCATTTTGAGATATGAAAGTTAAAAAAAAAAAAAAAAAGTTAAAATCCCCGTTTGTCATTAGGGCATATTGGATATACGGTGTCAGGCTCATATTTCCCAAGACCTTGGGCACATGAAAGTGCGCCTGCCTGCATTTACCTTCGCAGATTTCTCCGGTACCCATTTTTAGAGGCTGGGTGGACCCTGGGACCTTTTGGGTGCGGTGGCAGAAAAAATACCGCTGCTGGGATTGGATGGAACCCAGCACCACTGGATCTGTCCATCCGTCCATCCATACATTTCTCTTTTGCTCACTCACAGATATATATATCCCCCGTGTGGTACCCGGGATCTGCAAAGAATAGGACCACTGTACCCTACCACGCATGATCGTAAAAGGCGACTAAGGAGGGTTCAGCATAGGGCCAGCAACCATAGCTGGTAAAAAAACTATCAGACTGTTACAGAAACAGAAGCAAGGGAAAAAACAAATGCAGGTGGAAGGAGAAATGCTTATCAGGAAACTGAGCCCATGAAGGTTGTGGATGAAAGCCAGCCTCTGGAAGTCCCCAGCCCAACTGCAGACCTCCTAGAACCTAAACACAAGATGCAAATAGGCAGCTGGAATGTACCAAAAGAGACATGGAGAAGAACAACAGAAAGGATGTTGAGCAATAGAGGGCTCACCTGGGCAAGAGCAGAAAAAAAGGCAAAGGACAGGCATTTGTGGAAAACCCTTGTGGAAGCCCCATGTGCCCTGGGCACTTAAGGTTCAGAGATATATATATATATATATTATGATGTCAAAAAGTCCCACCAAACACAAGGCTGCACATGCCTGGTTTGGGCTATTTGCAATGTCCGCTGCTCATGTTTTGACCTGGTTTCTGGACACAATTTTTGCCCACACAACTGCTAGTCTTGTAGCTCATCTCACCTGAAGCACGCAGGTTTAAAACAAAGTGACGGCAGGAATGCTTGAAGTGGTATCTATATGGCTTCCCAGAATGAATTTAGGTGGGTTCTGTCCCACTACTGCTGCTGCATCCACCTGGTCAGGAGTCTCACTTTGACTACAGAGTTGGTGCATTCTGCTGTGATTCATCTTCCAAGGAGGAGATTAGAACACTTAACCTTTAACTTTTTTCTTTTCATGGTAAAATGTTCAAAAATTTTGTTCCAAATTTGGAATGTCTTCATAATGAATGCAAATAAGCACATATCAGATAATACTCATATAAGATAATACTCATGTGAAAATCAACCTTATATATCTGGAAGCATGCCTGAGCTGATAGTGAATGAATGTTTTAATATTTCCAGAACTTGTGAAGTGTGAATGATCACAACGAATCAAAACAGATGTCATGGTGACTAATAATTCATTAATGTGACATGTCCTTTCCAGAACCCTGTTGCACTCACTTCCTCCCTGAATGCAATGCTGAGCAACATCTCTCTATGACATATTCAGACATTCCATGATGTCCTGGGTCCACCTGCAGCGAGGTCACCCCTTTTGCCTGGCACAATCCTTCTGCTATCAACCTCTCCCAACCATTGTCTCTCCTGATATGTCTGATGTATCTCATCTTTCTAACTTTAATGGTGTTTACAAGCCAATTTTCTACGACACCTAATCCTATCAATATCTCTTTATTTGATTTTCCTTCTGTCCATGATATTCAAACTGCCCTTCTATACCATTTCATTTCAAATGCAGTCTACCATTAAAAATTAGGCACTGAATTTTTGATTCATCTATGTGGCTTGCCCATCATGGAACAGAAAAACTAGCCTCTATAAAATCAGTCTGAAAATATCTAGTTAGGATGACTGCTTCAGTGAATGTGGTGTTCGAAGTGTCAATGATATCATGGGCCCATCACCTCCTCAGCTGTCCCCTTTCTTTTACCCCAGTAGCCATGCCTTTTATTATTATTCTCTTTGGGCCTTCATGTTATTTATTATGACAAAAGAAAGGTAACTTTCTCTGCTTCATCTTCACAAAATATTACAGAAAGCTTATTCTCACATTACGTGTTTTGCCAATACTCTTGCAAACTCAACTTGTAACTAAGGGAAGACTTAAAAATTCTAAGATGAAAAAAGAAAATTAATATATCTGCATTACAAATATTATGCTTAGTATGGCTAAGCGGTTCTGGATGGAGATTTATAAAAGAAAACACTAGATCACCAGTTTCAAAATTTCTCAGACTACCACCCTTTTGCATCCATTAAAATCTTTTTTTTTTTTGTTTGGGTCTACTGGTTCTGGTGTCACTTCTTTTTCTCTCACTGCCCCCTGCTTCCACTCAATGCCCCCCCCTCCCATGGTAGTACCCATATCTGGACCTACTGCACTAGATCAACAAATAAAAATTCAACAGTTACACAAAACAAATAGAACAAAGCAAATATTAAGGGGTATGTTACAAGTATATGTTACAACATATGCCTGTGAGACGGCTGAGAAACACATAAATGCCTTTGAATGTAAATGCTACAGAAGAGTTCTTCAAATATCATGGACACAAAAAAGAACAAATATATCAATACTTCAAGAACTTAATATTGAA
This sequence comes from Achatina immaculata, assembly GCA_009760885.1. Classification (NCBI taxonomy): domain Eukaryota; kingdom Metazoa; phylum Mollusca; class Gastropoda; order Stylommatophora; family Achatinidae; genus Lissachatina; species Lissachatina immaculata. Next base: position 20,093,336 of record CM019712.1, read on the forward strand.
GAAGGCTGGCTAGTAAAGAGGATTAAAGAGAGAAAACTTAAATATTTTGGACACATTAAACGTCATGATAATCTAAAGAAGACCGTCTTAGAAGGGTACATAATGAGAAAAAGAAAGAGAGGAAGACCAAGGCAAAGATGGCTGCAAGACATCATTGATGATCTGCAAATGGATGCATCAGCAGCAGGCCATCTTGCTCACAAAAGAGAGGCCTACAGGAGTGCTGTTAGGGAGGCAAAGTTCCACAAGGGACATGCAAATGAATGAATGAATGTTACAAGTGAATACCTACAGAATTTTTTCAAAGAATGCTAGTTCATCTAAACCAACTGAATAGTCTTTTAGAAGTACAGGTCCTTGAACGTCCCCACCCTTCAGCTTATCATTCCATTGTCCCTCTGGTATGTAGATGTCTCTTTTCCTAGCTCCTTTGATGACCACTGGGGCCACCAGGACATCATCACCTAAAAGAAACTGATCATCTGTAACCAGAGCTTGTTCATCAAGTGGTGCAATCCACCATAATGGTCGGATTATTGGACTGCCTGTGTTAACACTTTCCTCTCCTAATTCAATAATTTTGGCTATGTACTGCTCTCTGATTTTCAAAAACTTTTTTGTGATGGCCATAACTTCATCATCATAAATCCATGGAGCAATGGAGAACTGAATCGCAGGTAAAAATGTACTGAGTTCCAGCCACCGTAAATATAGTTCCCTGTCAGGGTAAGCTCCTCCTGCAAATGTTACCATTTCAGCGTAAGCATTTCCACCAATCATATCTGGCAATAAAAAGGGGTAGCCAATCACACCCAAGGTCAGTATGGATGGAATCACTGACAAAAGTCCTGCCTGCCTATCCCAGTTTGACATTCGATCCATGAGTCGGAGAAACACGGGCAATCTTTGTGTGTTCCAAGCAGTTCTCACCTCTTGTCGTCGCGAAGCAGGGTCTACATTGAATGCCAACTCTGCCCACAGCGCTGAGTACTGATTTGTGGAAGTCATTTGCTGAAATGTGTGATGTGAGTGTGGAACGAAGTGAGCTTCGCCTGCATCAAACTGAAACAAATTTGATAAAACTTGAAGCTGATTAAGCTTTGTAGTGGGAGCAAAGAGATATTAACTTGTCTGCATACACAAAAAAGCAATAACTGGAATTAATTTGGAATCAATTTGGAAAAAAGCAATAACTGGAATTAATTTGGAATCAATTTGGAAAAAAGCAATAACTGGAATTAATTTGAAATCAATTCCAAAAATCCCTTGATGAGGTTGAAAGACTCGCCAAGAACAGGAAAACTTGGCAAACAACTATGTGAGCCCTATGTGATGGTTAACGGCATGGGAAAGATGTAAGTTACACAAAAAAAGGTATTGTTTAAACATAGATAGTCCACAACACTCATTAAAACAAACCAAGGAAGGACAACTCATCAATATAACATGTCTCATTATCATTTCATATCAGTGAATGTGTGTCTTAAATTTCTCCTTGGACGCTGCACTATAGCTGTCTACTTCTAAGTGTGATGGTTTACTGCTTTATTTACTTCCATTAACTGTGTTACAAGTGCTAACCACATTACTGTGTCTGTGGTATCTTACTTCTTACATCCTTCCCATGCCATTAAACATCACACAGGGCTCACGTAGTTGTTTGCCAAGTTTTCCTGTTTTCGATGAGTTTTTCAACTTCATCAAGGGATGTTATGCCCACTAAACAGGCTTCTCTTAACAATGTCCTCTTTAGAGTTTCATGTGGTCGACCTCTTTTTCTTCAGCCTGTTGTGCTCCACTTGATAGCTTGTTTTGGTATTCTCTGATTGTCTGTGATTTTAGTATTTACAGACGTGTTGTGTTCAGTCAATGTTAACTATCATTAGTGTTTGTGAATACGGGTAGCACATGATCCAGGGGGGCTGACCTTGAATGTGTTACTCGAGGAGAACAGAATGACCACTTGATGAGAGTGGACGTAATTTGTCATTACTGTCTACCACGAGTCTTGGATGATACTTGACAGCTGGAACGATGATACATTTCATCAAGACTTGTTCTTATGTTGTCTTTGAATGAATGAGAAGATACCAATTCCATGGCCTTAAAGATTGATGGATGAAACGGAGATTTACAGTTTATATATTATAAGCTATATTCAGATATATTATAGGTTATATTCTACTTTCTTTGCCATATCATCACCATCATGTTCCATCTAATTAAATGTTCTGTATATGCTGCCAGAAAATCTGGACTCATCGTTTTTGTAATACAGTAAATAATAAAATATTAATATTATATAAATAATATAAATATATATAATATAATATAAATATTATATATATATATATATATATATATATATATATAATAATATTTTGAAATTCACTCAGGCTGACTGGACAATTGAGTAAGAACCAGTGTATTGTCTGAATGATGTTTATTCACTTTAGATAGGTTACCAAACTACACAAGAGGCCTGTCAAATGTAGTGGCTTAATGTTGGGTTATATGATTCATTCATTCCTTTGCATGTCCCTTGCGGAACTTTGCCTCCCAAACAGCACTCCTGTAGGCCTCTCGGTTGTGAGCAAGATGGCCTGCTGCCGCTGCATCCATTTCCAGATCATCAACGACGTCTTGCAGCCATCTTCGTTTCGGTCTTCCTCTTTTTCTTTTTCCCATTATGTATCCTTCCAAGACGGTCTTCTCTAAATTATCATGACGTTTAATGTGGCCAAAATATTTAAGTTTTCTCTCTTTAATCCTCTTTACTAGCCAGCCTTGGTTATATGATTACACAAGAAAAAAAAGCACTGAGATCCAGTATTATTTCTACGTGTGATCTCAGCATGGATGCTGAATGGGCCAAGCTGGATTTAAGGAAAACGATGATTGCTGTACATGTCTTCTTCTTCTTCTTCGTTCGCATTATTAGCGATAATGCGTGTTACCCTGATTTTTGCGATGCGCCTTTTGGCTGGGTAACTCCGACTTCAGCACCTTTCCTTGCTAGGGCAGACTGTGGTCTTGCTCGGACTGCCATGAAGACAGTGTGGCTGGCCTGGCCAAAACTTTGTTTTTCAGCCTCTGGTGGCTGTACTTAAGCCCCTTCTCCATGTCAGATGGTTTTGAGACAGTTCCACAAAGACACTCTGACTTTGAGATGAGGAATCTGATGAGTGCTTCAACGATATCCATTCCCCGCCACCTATAGTCTACTGGCTCTGTTTTGTTTACATCATTCTGATAGCCATTGTTGTAAAGCTGTACATGTGATGCATCAACAAAATTTAGAATTAAATAAATTCCTATCTTTAAAATTCACCCACTGATTAAAAATACTGTAGAAGTAAATCTAAAACTTTAGAAATTCTTCTCACACAATGATCTGGAGAAAAAAAAAAATCCTAAACACATACGTGCATGTGTACATATATGGACAAGCGTACAGTATTGTTTGTCATCTTTTAACTGTTTATAAGCAGCCTCACACTGGAAACCACGGCTATGAGTAAAAGCTCTGAGATGGTTCAAGTCACAAGACTACACACAAGCATGCACCTGGGGCGACTCAGTGAATGGGCTAAAGAAAGTTCAGACTAGCTCTTTATGGCAACAGCGGCTTGAACCCTTGGAGAGGTCAATGATCTTTATTTCTGTACCAGGCCATGCAGGTGTCAGGGTATATGAAAGAGCAGATCAGCCAGGCTGACTCAGAGAAAGGGAGGCAACCGATCAAGCAGACACCATCAGTGCTATAAGAGAGACCGGTTGAACAAATTACTTCACTGACAGCTGTGAATCAGCTTCGTCGTCAAGAATGAAGGAGTTGGCGGGTGAAACTTGGGGTGGAGAAAAATAAACAACTCATCAAGAGCTCCAGGTGGATAGTCAGTCCACAAAGAATGGATGTAATCAGTTACTCTATGCTGAAGGAGATAATGAAGAGGAGGTTGGAGCATCTGTGAATGTGTCTGGAGTGTATGGATGATGGTCCTTCCTAACTAACAAACTAACCTCTCTTGGAGTGTATGGATGATGGTCCTTCCTAACTAACAAACTAACCTCTCTTTTTAAAAACCCTCATCTATACAATTCTGTCATAGAACTTGCCTTGAATGAGCTGATATTGTATATTTCCTGAAGTCTTTTCAGTTTCTTCTGGTACCAGAGCACAGCAGCTTGGTTAGTCACATCCAGCAGGGCTGCCATGTCCTCATTCCACCATCTTGTTAATGCAGGAACATCAGAGCCCTAATTTGGTAGACATAATTTTAATTACATTTTGGAAAAAAAAAAAAAACCCATCAGCCAAACATTTGGAATCTCACTGAAAATTAGTAATAACAAAATAATGATGATAATTCACAAAAGTGAGCTCTTATTTCCTTGCTATTATTTGTTTCAAAGCATGGACACAAGCAGAATGTGGTGTTATTATTTGTTACCAAGAAATGGCTGCTTCTTTTTTATCCTCTTTTTTAACCTTGAAATTTGTAACCTTCAAGGAATTTTACCACTGGAAAAGAGTGTATAATAGCAAAAATCCTTCCTGGATGATGATATATGGGAGGGTTCTGGGACAGCCTGGGTTGACAGGGGAGGTCTGGGACCTGGAATGTCGGGAACCTCTGCTCTGGGCCAGAGATTCCTACATGGTGTGCCCACGACACTTTAGCATGCAGCAAAACTTTGGAAATGTCATGAAATTTCATCACCCGAATTTAAAAAAATAAAACACTACTACTCCAGTCAGTATCTGGTGCATTCTACACTACCATAATCCCATTTCATGGTAGTCAACTTCTACTCTCCTGTTCTCCCTGTTTTATTTTAGCTTTTTGAATCTGGGCACTAGACAGAAGCACATAACAACCAATCTATGAACTTCATGTTCAAACATTAAACCCAGGACTGAAAAGACTTTCAGGCTACATCAATCTTAAATGTCGCATTGTTGGAACAATTTTTATTTCTAAATAAAGTTTTTAAATTTTTTTTACTTGTTTTGTGCTTGTAATAAATTTTGTAATAATAAGGTAATAAATACAGTAATATATTATTTTAAAGTAATATATTATTTTTAAAAAAAATATATTGTTAACTGCACGAGAGTCCAGCAATAAGAACACCCATGTCATGACAGAAATCTATGTTACCAAGTGTGCCACAGTTTGAAAAAGTTTGGGAACTGCTGCTCTAGGCCATTATGCTGTTTAATATAAACAAGGAAGGATAACTCTTGATTACTTTTTTTCTGTATGGCATGCTACTTTATCACATGTGTATGAAATCTGATACAACAGTTAAATTCATGGTATATTACACTGTTTAATCTATGACATGAGATGTAACAGAGAATACTTACCCTGGCCATCACTGTAAATTTGTTTCTACATGCCTCACTAAATGATTCAGATTTCAGGCTTATAAATGGGTGTGTCCACAGAGTCACTGGAAAGCCTTTTTTATTTAGATCAGCCACCATTTTCTTTGGGTCAGGAAACTTCTCTGGGTCAAAATCTAGGTCACCATAATGTAATGTCCACTTGTCATCTATTTCCAGCTGCGAGGCAGGCAGCTTGTGGAAGAGAATTTTGTCTGTCAAGCAAGAAACAAGATTACATGGAAGGTCTATGAAATATCAGAGTATGTGATAAAAAAAAAACAAAAGGAAAAGATAAAATTTCAATGTACATCAGGGTTTTTCAATGTTTTCTTCCCTCAAGATCCTTAACTCTTCCCGTGCCGCAGAAAAAAACACAGACGTTCCCGTCCGTGCCACATAAAAAGCATGGGTCTTGATATGTATAGGGCCTATAGTTGTAAAAGTGAATGTTTAAAGTATTTATACTTTAAAAGTATACATATTATGCATAAAAATAGTTGTAAATGTAAAATTTCATACATGAAGAGTTTTTTAGGAAAAAAGAAGTAGGGTGATGATTTTAGATGATAATTGTGTAGTGCTTACCATCGGCAATGCCTATATGTACAATGTTTACCATCTGCAATTTCCAGATCTACTTAAATTTTCATCTGATCTCGTCATGTGGTGGCATTCTCACTAAAATAATGTCTGAAATAACCATCTAACTACTTCTCCACTCCATTTAATAGGTCTAGATGTACTTGGGGTACATTCAGGAACAGTTGTCGGGTCATAGGACATGTCCTTATGCCTCCGAAATCACAATAAATTCTGAAATTTCTCCGTTAAAACATCGATTTCGCTCGGTTGTTAGCCACGTTTTGGATTGAACTATGAAAGATCACCAGACATAGACAGATAAATCGTGTACAATAAAAAAGTTTTACAATAGTTTTATGCTGCAATGAAACAAAATCGCTAAAACGACCATGGCAGTCACTAGACTAACAGGAAGTATTCACGATTTCGACTATGGTAGGGAAAGAGTTAAACAACAAGATAAAAATCTGTTTACATCAGGATTTCTAAAACTTTTTTTTCTGATTCTTACATCTTACATCCTTCTCACACTGTTAAATGTCACATAGGGCTCGCATGGTAGTTCGCCAAGTTTTTCTGCTTTATGCGAGCTTTTCAACATCATCAAGGGATTTTATGCCTACTAATTTGGCTCCTCTTAACAATGTCTTCTTTAGAGTTTCACATGGTCAACCTCTTTTTCTTCGGCCTGTTGTGTTCCACTTGATAGCTTGTTTTGGGATTCTCTGACTGTTAAAATTTTTCTTGAAAGGGAAACAGTCTAGTGCTACAGAAAAGTGCATCTTGCTTGTGGCACCCAGAAACTCATCATGCTCCTCTAAGATGTTGTAATGTGGACATAAGACTCTGCTGTGAAAACTTGGTTCATATATCAGAGAGTCTGATGAAATGCATAACAGCAAGATAAAATTTCAGCTTACATAGTATCTAGGTATGTTTCGTAAAACTCACGATAAAGGTAAAATTCCCATTTCCATGCCAATAATGCATATTGGAGAATATGGTGTTAGGCCCATATTTTCCATGGCCTTCGGCACATGAAAGTGTGATGTGGTCAGTATGATGCCTGGCTGCTTTACCATCCCAGATTTCTCTGGCACCCAATTTTAGAGGCTGGATGAACCCCGGGGCCTTTTTGGTGTATACCAGAAAAAAATCCCACTGCTGGGACTGAACCCAGTACCATCTGATTAGTAAACTGAGCGAAAACTCATGATTCATTCATTCATTCATTTGCATGTTCCTTGAGGAACTTTCCTCCCTAACACCACTCCTGTATGTCTCTTGGTTGTGAGCAAGATGGCTTGCTGCTGGTGCATCCATTTGCAGATCATTAACGATGTCTTGCAGCCATCTTCACCTTGGTCTTCTTCTCTTTCTTGTTCCCCCCTTCCAAGATGGTCTTCTCTAGATTATCATGACATTTAATGTGTCCAGAATATTTAAGTTTTCTCTGTTTAATCCTCTTTACTAGCCAGCCTTCATCAATATTAAGTTCTTGTAGCATGGATATATTTGTTCTTTTTAAACTCATGATAGCAAGATAAAATATCACTATACATAATATCAGAGTATGTGGTTAAACTCATTACAGCAAGATAAAATATCAGTTTAAATAATATCAGAGTATGTGTTAAAACTCATTACAGCACGATAAAATATCAATTTACATAATATTTGCACATATTTAGATTTTTGACATGATATTACACAATTTCTGGTGAACTTAATATCATATCTAGAATACTGATCAAAACATTCCTAAGATACATTACACTACATTAAAAAGTAAACATTTTTCAGTCTGTATATTTTTTTTTTCTTTTTGTTGTAGTCTTATGAGTTCAAATAGTGTATGCTATTTTGTTACTAGATAAAATCTTATCTTATCTTATCTTATATCCTTCCCGTGCCGTTAAACGTCACATAGGGCTCGCAAAGTAGTTCGCCAATTTTTCCTGTCTTCGGCGAGTCTTTCAACCTCAACAAAGGATTTTATGCCTGTTAACTTGGCCTCTCTTAATAATGTCCTCTTCAGAGTTTCACGCGGTCTGCCCCTTTTTCTTCGGCCTGTTGTGTTCCACTTGATAGCTTGTTTTGGGATTCTCTGATCATTTCTTCTCATCAAGTGACCAACATATGTCCATCTCCTTTTCCTGTTCACCCGTGAGACTGGTTGTTGTTCAGTCATCTGTCTTATCTCTGCATTGTTCTTGAATTCATTCCACTTGATGCCGAGTATTTTCCTTAGGCATTTGTTTTCAAAAGAGTCTAATTTCTTTTCTATTTCTTTACTTGTTTTCCAGCTTTCGCATGCATAAATGAGGGTGGATATTACATTTGAATTGAATAGTCTTAACTTGGTTTTTGTGCTTATAACTTTTGAATTCCATATGTTCTCAAGATTCTTGAAGATTGATGCTGCTTTTGCAATTCTGATCCTAACTTCCTTTCTAGTGTCACCATCCTGGTCTATGTAGCTGCCAAGGTATGCAAATTGATTGACTTCTTCAATATCTGTCCCTTCTATGTGTATTTTTCCATTTTGATTGATGGGAATTTTCATTATTTTTGTTTTGTCCTTGTTAATTTCAAGTCCTATTTTGCTAGCCAGTGAAGACAGGCTATCTGTTTTTTCTTGCATGGAATTCACATTATTACTGATAAGAGTTATGTCATCAGCAAAATCAAGATCTTCTAGTTGGGTCCCATGTACCCAGTCAATACCTGTGTTACCTGTGCAGCATTCTTTCATTATGAAGTCTATTGTAATCCCAAAAAGTAAAGGAGACAGTATACATCCTTGTTTCACGCCTGTTTCAATCTGGAACCATTCACTCATCCCTTCTTCTGTCTTGACTGCACAACCATATCCATTGTATAAGTCCTTAATGATGTTGACAATTTTAGATGGTATTCCATATAGACATAAAATTCTCCATAATGAATCTCTGTGTATGCTATCAAATGCCTTCTTAAAATCTATGAAATTCAGTATTAATGGTTTCTGCTTTTCAATATGTTCTTCAAGTATTATTCTGAGAGTAAAGATCTGGTCGAGACAGCTTCTCCCTTTTCGAAATCCTGCTTGTTCTTCTCTCATTGCAGTATCCACTATATCTTTGAGTCTATTCAAAATGACCTTGCAAAATACTTTTGACACAACTGATATTAAGGTTACTCCTCTCCAGTTGTTACAGTCACTAAGGTTGCCCTTTTTTGGTATTTTAACAATGATTCCCTTCTTCCAATTAGAAGGGACCTTTTCTTCTTTCCAAATCTTGTTAAACATTCTCTGTAGTTGTCTCATGCTGTCACTATTGATAGCTTTTAGCATCTCGGCTGTTATTTCATCTTCACCTGCAGCTTTGTTGTTAGCCATTAAATTCACTGCTGTTTCAATTTCATGCAATTTAATTTCATCTAGATTGACATTTAGTTGTGGGGCTGGTAAGTCAGTTTCAAGGTTTAACAATTCTTTTGGGTGTGGTCGATTGAGTATTTCTTGGAAGTGTTCAGCCCATCTTTGCTTTTGGTCTTTATTTGATGTTAATAGTGTTCCAGTTTTGCTAAGGATTGGTCTTTCTTTAGATGTAATAGTACCTGTTAGCCTCTTTTGTATGTTATATAAAGTTTTGCTGTCTCCTGTTTTTGCTGCTTTTTCTGCCTCTTTCGCCATATTGTCTATATATTCTCTTTTATCCCTTCTAGCTGAACTTTTTACTTTCTTGTCTATGTCTTTGTATTTTGCTTTTGCCGAATCTCTTTCATGATCTGCTTTTGCATTCAACATGTTTAATTTGACTGCTCGTCAAAAATAAAATAAGATAAAATCTGCTCCCATGTATTTGCTAATCATAAAAGATAAAAATAAGGCCAAAAACCCTGTTTGATGTGGCAGTCAACAACTCACAGCAAACATGCTAGTGTCAGGGCTGGTAAACCATGGCTGATCAAGACCCTGTCTCACCTCTCTGATGGTAGCCCCAGTCTGAAAGTCTAGCTTGGCTAACAGAGCAGGGATTGCCATAATCCCCACGGTAGTGGAGTCTGCTAAAGAAGTATTTCACACCTTCTGCTTTTTAGTTTCACTCGGGGACTGAAAAAATACCTGTCATAACCCACTCCCAATCCAACACAACGCTGTGCCCCAACACCTTCACCACTTCAGCTGCCAAGAACATCGAGCTCACAGTTTTGGAGACATAGAAGAAAAAGAAAAAGGGGAAAAAAAAGAAGAAAACATACCTGCAAACTCCATTACAGAGGTTTGGTTGATATTTCTGTTGTATTGTGCCCAAGTTGACCATATGGGATACTTGAACAGACTATGTTCAGGTGTAGCTTCAGGTTTCTGGATAAAACGTCTTGTCATGTAATTATGTATCTCTCTTACGTTTCCAGCTTTGCAGACTGTGTACTCTGTTTTAAATTATCAAAAAATGACCAGCTTAAACCATTTTTATACATTTGGAAAGTGTGTTCTTATATTTTTATTGTATTTCCATTAGTGAACAGTTTCTCACCTTATCATTAATGATTTAAGTTTTGTGTGTGTATGTGTGTGCTATGGTATAAGACTGGTCAGACCACATCACCCTCTGGTCTGCTGATAATTCATGGTAAATATGGTCACTTACATATTCTCATTTAAACAACATATCCAGTCATCTAACACATTTTCTCTTTGCAGAGATTTATTCTGACCTAATAAAATATACTCTCACTTAAAATATGTAATCTCACCCAAGACATTCACCCTCATTCACTCTTATTCAACACATTTATTCAATACATTCACTCTCAGATCAAACATTCACTCTCATTCAGCATATTCACTCAACACATTCACTCTCATTCAACACTCAACACATTCACTCTCATTCAACACATTCACCCAACTCATTCAATTTCATTCAATACATTCACTCTCATTCAACATTCCTCTCATTCAACACACTCAATTTCATTCAACATGTTCACTAAACATTCAACACATTCACTCTCACTCAACACACTGAATGTCCTTACACATTCATTACCACACAAGCATTCATTGTCTCATCACATTCACTCTCACTCAAAACATTCACCCTCATTCAAAACATTCACTCTTACCCAGGACAGGAGGCTTCCCGAAGTGACTGAAATAATGTGCTCCATCAAACACCCCAGCGAGACAAATTTTTCCATCGTTATGCTGGTTAAAGCTGAGATACAGTGGGGAATCCTGGGATACCATGATGCCAACTCCAGATGATGAGAAAAACAGTCTGAAAGGATAAATGGACATTACTGATCTCCCATTAAAGAAAAATATTACAGAATACTTTTATCCCAGATTACAACAGTATTTCTGTGGAAATGCAAGCAGCATGTATTTGGCAGCAGATGTTATGAAGATGTTTGAACATCGGTATTGAGTTTGGCTGGAAATGCATTGCAGCAGCTTGCTAGAAAAGCCAGTGGACTCTTCTTTTTTTCTTCTTCTTCTGCTTCTTCTTCTTCTGTGTTCAATTTTGTAGGCTCAGCATTCTAAACAGTGAGTCGGGTTGCCTCCAGAGAATAGTTTTTCCTCTGTGGTTCCTACTTGGGGCCATACCTGGGTTTGGTTCTGAGGTCTCTGTATATGGTAGTGTGGACCCAAGAATTCATATTCTCAGCAAGCTCCACCACCACAGGGACCATGGAAAGATCTACCTGTTAGTCAGACTGTTACAAGGAGAACCAAGAGAGACAGGACATGGTCTTAACGAACTCTGGTTAATTTTTAGCTGCGTAAGGTGCAGTACAACAATTGGGCTAGCCTCAAACCCAGTGTCTCCCTAAAAACAAAATTTTAATAGATATGAGAGTTCTGCAGTTAGCTCTTCCCATGCCTAATGACTAAAAATGGTCACTTGCAGTTTGTGTCTATAGTGCTGTGTAACTATATTTCACTACCTGCTTTATTTCATTAAAAAACCAGTGTAACGTTTAGACTGTAAACATTAGTGCACATCCCCCGTGACCCTGTTCATCATGACTGAAGAGTGCTTAGTAATGAGGGAGAAAATCGAAGTTATTGTCATAAAATTTCAATTTTTGGTGATGTAGATATGGATATGGACTTACACTGTGACCAGACCACTGTTCTTGAATGTATCCCAAGTAGATCTAGACATATTAGATGACTGGAGAAGTAGTTAGAAGGTTATTTCAGACATTATTTTAGCAAGAATGGCCCATATAATCACAATACGAGATCGACAGGTATTTGATAAGTAGTTCTAGGCATCTCAGATGGTACATACTGTACATCTAGACCTATCCGATGGTAAGTAGGACACAATTATTGTCTAAAAACATCACATTACTTTCTTTTTCCTAAAAAAAAAACTCTGCATTTATGAAATCTTCATACATTTTTTAGTTATTTTGAAACATAATATGTACACTTAAAATGGGAATATCGTATTTCATTTAATTTTACAACTATACCCCCTATACATATCAAGACCCGCTTTTTACTCTGGCACCCAACTGAATGTCTGTGTTTCTTCTTGCAGCATGGAAAGAGTTAATAACAGTAGTAAAGGACCATAAGACTGAAAGAATGAGAAAAGTGGGCAGAAATAAGAGTGGCTGTAAGTAATATGAGCACATAAAAATGAAGAATGAATGTTTGTACAAATGTTGCATGTTCTTCATTTATATGTGCTCATCTCATTTTCTGCCATTCTTGCTTCTGTCCACTTTCCTCTCACATTTTCTATCTTTTTGTAAAACTAAACCGTGGTCTCTATCTACACTCATTACCAGAACCAGTTTTACTGCGGTCATCATTTCTCATAAAGACCCACTTGTTATACTCCAGTCTACACAGCAAAAATAAAAACTAGCACTTGACACATTTATGTTAGGAAAAATATACTTAAAATCATAGAATCTCTGGGATAGGTTAATAAGAGATGCTTTAAAACATGACTGTCAGTGCATTAAGATATAAATAAATGTTCATGTAAAAATGTCTACTCCCCAATTCACAGCTGATGGACTCAAAAAAAAAAAGTTTCTCTTCCCTTACTGTGAGAATTCTCACCTTTCTAAAACATTTGCCAGCTCCGTTTTATGTATCCCAAAATCCCCAGAAATGTAAGGTCCCAAGATAAGTTCCACACCAGTTGGCACTGGTTCCTCTTCTGTACTGTGCATTCCTCCTTCTCTTGTTGGAACTGCCTTCTTAAGAGGCCACATTTGATTGACAGCCTCAAATCCCCCATACCAATGGCTATCTCCAAGGTCATAACAGTCCATCACAACTTGACTGACACAGCGAAGGCCTTCCCTCTTCACCTGGCAAAAATAACAAATGTATGCCAGTTTTTTTTCTTCAACAAGTGCCTTTTGATTAAACAGTAAAAAGAAGAAGATAAAAAAAAACTAAATGTGGGGCACTCTGAGGTCAAGGCATTGTGACATGTGAACGTAAAAACATCTGGGAGTGAAAAAAAAAAAAAAAACTGCAGTCTTTGTGAGAGAAAAGTCACAAGAATCAAAGCTATCCTACTTTAGTTTAACTGATTTTGTGACTATTTTATCTCCTACACGTAAGTGTCTGCTTTTTTTTTTTTAAGTACTCTCTAACCTGTCCAGCTAAATACTAAACACTGAGAAAATGACTTTCAAAAAACTACATAATGGTCATGAGAATAGAACTATTCTTATTGCGCAAGTGTATAGACAATAAGAATGTTTTCATCCACCTGTGCATTTACATTCTATAAAAGATATTCAATAACCAGATTAAAAAGATATTAAATTATTTGTTTACACCTTTTCAATATGTTTAAATATCAATTATTTGTTGTACATTTCTAATTTAATACTGGGGTAATTTGTTGAGTTTTTTCTTCTGTGTTGGGTAGATAAAACTCGCATATAAGAGAGAGAGAGCGAGAGAGAGAAGAGAGAAAGAGGGAGAAGAGAGAATAGAGAGAGAGTATGTGTATCTGTTTAAGAGAGTATATTTGTTTCAAAATGTTCATGAAACAAAGAGAAAAAGCTTTGACTGAATGAAGTTAGTAAGACTAAAATTAATATTTTCATTATTTTGAAGAATGAATACAACATTTTCCATATAAAATAACTTGTAATTCCACCACTGCTGTGCTTTGAACATTATCATCTACATTTTCTGCTTTTCCATACATTTTGTGTTGAGATTTCTTTAGTGATATTTGAACACTGTTTATCACAGTGGTTTTCAACCTGTGATTCATGGACCACAATTGGTTCCCATGAGCACATCTAATGGTCCATGGGTACATTATCAAACTGGTATTAAGTGGCATCTATTAAAAAAAATAATTAAGGGTTAATGGCACTGTGATATTACAAATATGCTGTGGTCTGCAACTTATACACTATTGAAAAATGGTCTCTGGATGTAAAAAGTTGAGAACCATTCATCTACCACACCAGTTACTACTGCAAGCACAATGAAAGCTGCCCTTCATTTAGCATTCACAGCTTCAGAACAACAGAAATACCCTGTAACAAGTAACTCCATCTGCTCCACTGTCATCTGGAACAATTTTGATGAGCTGATTATGAGGGTCCTCGAGGCAACCACTCTGGGCATTGTTCTGTTGGTAGGGACAATAATCAGGCGCTACCTCATGTTTGTTAAAATCACTGTAACCTAATCAATCACAAAAAAAAAAAAGGAGAGTTCTTTGTTATAAATTTAGAATATCTTGATTTAGCATATATACATATAACCAACATGTACAGTGCTTTCAAAAAATAACTGCACTAACCCAGATAGATGTGGTTAGATACCGCAGACATTAAGATATCACTATGATACCAGAATCGATACTGGGTTAGTGCACAGTTACTTATGGAACACAGTGTATAAGTGTTTCACATTAGTCAGTGCTAGAGATGCACGGGTGCTAATAAATTGAACTTATGTCATGGACAAGCCTGTATGGAGGCTTAACTTTGCATATATCAGACAGGCACCTCGTTTCTTGTCCTATAGGTATACAGATGTTAAACAAAATCCTTAACCAATCACTGCTAGTTTTTCACTTGCCAAACTGGACTTAACTTCTCAAGGCACCCTACAGCTGAGATACATGCTTTTGTTTTTGTTCCAAGACACGCTGTTGGCGAGATTCTTCAGCTGCCGTGCGTGGAGCGGTGCTCCTCCCGGCCAATGAAGAAAGGTGCAAATGGGGTTGCCGCGCAGCATCACTGCGGAAAAGGTGGTAGAAAGGATAAAATGAAACAAACAGTCAAATCACAGCACCTCTGGTCTGGAGGTCGGCCACCTCCTGGTCATATCGGGTGAAATGCATGAACCGGCTTATCCCAGAGGTTAAGACACTGCTGGCGAGACTCTTCGGATGCCGCGCGTGAAGTGAAGCTCCTCCCGGTCAAGGAAGAAAATACGGAAAAGAAATAAAGGTTGCTGTGCGGCACCGACGTGAAAAGGTGGTGGAAAGGATAAAGTGAAATTTAATCGGTATGTCCAGTAGTATCGCTGCGAGAGCTACACATACCACGGCACCTCTGCTCTTGAGGCCGGCCACGTCCGAAATACACCTACACTGGTGAAATATGCCTAAACCGGCACACACCAGGGGTGGAACTTGATGGCTAGACATGTCATGCCACCTCCGCTCTAGAGGTTGGTCACATCCCAAACACACCCATACTGGGATAATATGCCTAAACCGGCTCAACCCAGGGGTGAATCTTGAAGGCTATGCATGGCACAGTACCTCTGCTCTAGAGGTCGGTCACATCCCAAACACGCCCATACTGGGATAATATGCCTAAACCAGCTCAACCCAGGGGTGGAAGTCACTAGTGGCGAGGATTCGTCCCCCTGGACAAAAGCTCCATCCTGGTCACAACTAGGAAGGGTAGCGGCCATGACCGCAAAATGCTGAAGTCGGAGACACTGGACCAGGGCAGTCTAGATAGGCAACCTCTCACCCAGCGGGGATGTTTGTGTATCCTAATCATGCTGAGGTTTTCCGGTGAGAAAGTCCAACTCTGGACTGGATGGGCAACCACCTCTCACCAGAGGTGATACAAGGGTATCTCAAAACATGTCGAGGTTTTCAGGTGAGAAGGTCCAACTCTGGCCTGGGTGAGCTACCACCTCTCACCCAGCGGGGATGCACTGATATCTTAAACACGTCGAGGTCTTCCGGTGAGAAAGTCCAACTCTAGACTAAACTGGGTGCAACAAAAACCACAGTGTCACGCAACCCGCTTCAGAGACCCACCAAGAATAAATGCTAAAGCCCTGCGATACTCTGAATCCCTTGTGGTCCTCTCGGGGATCTCGTGTGGTCCTTTCGGGGACCACACAGGAGACCACGGGACCTAACGAGGACCACGGGCGTAAATTCAGTAGGATCACAGTGCGGTTTTGATGGTAGAAGCGAACGAAGAAGAAGAAGAAGAAGTTCCAAGACAAAGACAGGTTGTTTTTTTTTTCTTTCTTTTGCATTTTTAGTTCTACACACAAAAAACCCCCAACTCTTTCATGTGGCATATAGGGGTAAAGGTAATCCTGTCATGCCTTAGAGGCACATAGGGATGTGGTGTTAGCACCCATATTTTCCTTGACCTGTCAGCACATTAGAGGGCAATATGATCTGTATCACGCCTGGCCGCCTTTCCTTCCCCAACTCCAGAAGAAGTCGGGTACCCATTTCTACAGCTGGGTGTGCACGTGGCATATACTGCAAGCCAAACTTGATCAAAATTTTGTATACTCTACATTTATTATTATTATTATTTTTTTGGCAATGGCCTATTATAAAGAAAAAACTTTTTTTTTCTGCCTATACTAGTGACTTTATTAGGGCTGGTATATCTGGGGGTGGGGGAGGATGGTGTGATGGCAGTGATAGCTGGAAGGAGGGGGGGGGTGGTGGTGGACATATGAAGCAAAAAAATGAGTGGTGCTAAACATCTGAAAGCAGGGGTTCTGTGGGATTAAAAACATATTCTAATGGTTCCACTGGGGCAAAAGGGCTGAGAAACGCTGTCCTAGAATGATACTGGGGGAAAGACAAAATAAAAACTCAGCAAGAAAAATGGGGCCAAATTTCTTGCTCACTGTTATCATTATCATCAGGAGATCCAAGACACATCAGGCAAATAAGAAATGAAGAAAGGCCCTGTATGAAGTTTGGGCACAAGAACTGAGACATCAAAATTACAAAAACCAGTGAGAAGTAAAAAATATGAAGATCAGTAAGATATTAGAAATACAAAGATGAGTGAGAAGTAAAAAATATGAAGATCAGTAAGATATCAGAAATACAAAGATGAGTGAGGGGTCAAAAATACAAAGACCAATGAGAGGTCAAAAATAAAAAGAAGAGTGGGAAATAAAAAAATGTAAGGACCACTAAAACAAAGAAAACAGTTGTCATCCCAACAAAGTTTGGATCATTTTTTGCTATATAGCTTCTTTCACGGGTTGATTTTATCAGCTGAAACAAGTTATATACTCAGTGAAGTTACAGGTTAGTATATTAATGAGGTTGCAGATTAATGTGTAAAATATTATAAAAATATGCTGAAGGCTAATTTGTTACAACAGCCTGAAAAGCTTACAATAACATGCCAAAGTAATGACACATCCATCAAAACACACTAAAGAAAGCTTTGATTTTGTTATCTGCTTACCTGTGAG
Source organism: Achatina immaculata (assembly GCA_009760885.1). Classification (NCBI taxonomy): domain Eukaryota; kingdom Metazoa; phylum Mollusca; class Gastropoda; order Stylommatophora; family Achatinidae; genus Lissachatina; species Lissachatina immaculata. The sequence continues at coordinate 20,111,023 of CM019712.1, forward strand.
ATATGGCTTTCCACTGCTGTCTGAGAAAGTAATGATAAGATCTTCAGTGACTGTAACACCAGACAACCATAGGACACTAGGACCAAACAGCATTAATTTTGTGAAGTACAGGAACAGACTACACAGTGGCACCATATAAGCCAAACGATGCAGGCTAGAACGTTCTATGGTGATAGTGTCACGACGATCCATGGCAAATCTGAGGACAAATTCAATGACAATAATGAAGTTACCTTACATCTTACTTCTTACATCTTACTTCTTACATCTTACTTCTTACATCTTACTTCTTACATCTTTCCCTGTCATTAAAAGCCAAATAGGGTTGCACTGTATTTGCCATGTTTTTTCTGTTCAGTACGTTTTTCAACCTCATTAAGGCATCTTATGCCCACCAAATTAGCCTATCTCAACAATGTTCTTTTTAGAGTTTCATGTGGTCAACCTCTTTTTCTTTGTCCTATTATGTCCCATTTGAAAGCTTGTTACCGTATTCTCTGATTGTTTCTTCACATCATGTAGTGTCCATTCTATCTCCTTTTTTTAATCACGAGACAGGTTGTTGTATGTTCATCTTCCATTTCTCTGCGCTGGTCTTGAATTTGTTACAATATATACAGAGTATTGTCCTTAGACATTTGTTTTCAAATGCATCTAAACTATTTTCTGTTTCTTTAGCTGTTTTCCAGCTTTTGTACGCACATAAATAGTTGAATAACCTTAACTTTGTTTTCATGTGCTCATAACTTTGATCACAAAATTTTGATTGAGTGTAAAATTGGGTTATAGATTAGTTTATAAGGAGGTTATAGATTAATGTATAATGGAGTTACAGATTAATGTAGAATAGGTTTATAGATTTGTGTACAGTAGGCTTACATATATGTGTATATTTTACTTTAATAATACTTTTGTCTTAGAAGACAGTTTTGAAGGAGGTAAATGTTAGCTCTGCATTTTACTGAACATCATTTTTGCTTCTTTCATGGTTGATTTTATCAGCTGAAACAGGTTATGTACTCTGTGAAGTTACAGGTTAGTATATAATGACGTTGTAGATTAATATGTAAAATGTTATAATCTGCGTTCACGTTAACTGGTTCAGTCAGTCATTTGCATATCCCTTGTGGAACTTTGCCTTCCTAACAGCTCTCCTGTAGGCCTCTCGGTTGTAAGCAAGATGCCCTACTGCTGATGCAGTTAACTGGTTATTACTGGTAAATTACCAATAAAAGAGAAAAAACAAATTTTTTTTTGAGGTGGTCAGTTACTGTAACTGGTTTTATATTATCAAAAACCTTGCAAAAAAAGCAACCAGTGAAATCAGTTTGAGATTAACTAGACCAACAGGATACTGATGCTCAGTTTGTCTGGAAGAGAATCAGCCAGTTCTAGCTCTGATGTTTGTAAACTATGCATTAAAAAAAAAAGTATAAGGCATCAAACATTGTATTGATAAAACTGGTATTTCGGAAAGTACCTCATGCAAGGAGAAAGACAGGTACAAGTATACTGGTTTTAAAAATCATAGTGCTATCACTGGGTGTTACATATATATATATATATATATATATAACTGAACCTTAAGTGCCCAGGGCATATGGGGCTTCCGCAAGGGTTTTCCACAAATGCCTGTCTTTCGCCTTTTTTTCTGCTCTTGCCCAGGTGAGCCCTCTATTGCTCAACATCCTTTCTGTTGTTCTTCTACATGTCTCTTTTGGTCTACCCTTACTTCTGCTCCCCTGTGGTGTCCATCTTAGTGCTATTTTTGGTAGTGAGTTGTTAGTCATTCGGAGCACTTGTCCCAACCATCACCAGCGTCTTTCCTCAATAATTGTTGTCAGTGGTTTCATCTGCATCTCTGCTAATAAGATGTTATTTCTTATGGTGTTTGGCCAAAATATATATACATACTCAGTGAGGTTACATATTTGTGGATAATGAGGATGCAGATTAATATAGACCAGCAAGAGACACTGTAAAACACAGAAGACCTAGACTTACTTGGAGAAGAGAAATTATGACAGTGCTCAGAGACAAGGGATACACATGGAAATAAGCAGAGAATAATTCCAAGAACAAGGATGACTGGAGAGCCTTTATCAGTGGACTATGCTCTCAAGGGAGTGAAAGGCAATGATGACGAAGAGACTCTGTAACACAACAATGTATATAAATTAAGAAGTAACAAAGAAATCTACATTGTTTAATGCTCCTCTTTTAACAGCCATTATGAAAAATAACAGACAGAGGTGGCTCAGGCATTTAGAAAGAATGGAGGAGGTTAGACAGGCAAAGATGGCCTATACAGAAGTGATGAAAGGGGACAGACCAAGAGGTAGACCTAGACAACAATGGTGAGACAACATAGAGGAATATATGCACTCTTGAATTCAACAACTGTCAAGAACAAAATCAAGAGCAGAGAGGAATGGAGACATATCTGCAGCAGTGAGCCTCAGTGACCTGGAAAGCTGCTGAATTCATCAGCTGCTCGAAGAAGAAGAAGAAGATTAATGTGTAATGGGTTATAGACAAAGAAGAAGACAATTAATATGTAATGGGTTATATACAAATGTATAACAGGATACAGATTAAAGCATAATAAAGCTGTAGATTTGCACCAAATGAAATTACAGATTAATTAATGTTTAATGGGGCTATAAATTAATGTATAATAAATTTTTAAATTAACTTAAATTGGGTTCCAAATTAATGTGCAATGAGGTTATATATTAATGAATAAAGGGGTTAAGGATGATGCTGTAACATAAATCTTGTAGTAATATTTAAGTTGTATAAACATTGTGAAGGATATCTGGAAGAACACTTGCTGTATGAAAGACTGTGTGTGATGGAGCTGCTGCGTTATACACAAATCTACAACCCTATTTCTAAAAAGGCTACATTGCCAGTGAATGGAAGGAAACCAGAAAAGCCAGGAATTTTTTCAGTTTGTTCTGTCTGAAATGTATAAGACTCAATAACTGAAATGAGGAATTTAGATTAAGTCATTCTTATAAATTAGTTCTGTATGTTGAAGGCATAAAATTATTTTTGCACAAGAGATGAGGGAAACAAGCCATGGAGGAAGACCAAGACAGAGATGGTAAGACAACATTGAAGAGGATATAAAAGAAACTGATCTCACCAAGAGAGGAGATTAGGAATAGAGAGGAATGTCGGCGACGTTTATTTGCAACAATGAGTTTTAATGGGTCGGAAAGCTGAAGAATAAGATGTAAAAGGCACACTGTCTGGCAAAAGAGAAAAGGGACGACCTCGCCGCATATAGATTCAGAACATCACGGAAAGTCTGAATGTGTCATCACTGCAAGACGTCGATCAACAGCGCAAGACCGTATTGCATTCAGGAAGGCTGTGAGAGGGACAACGTTCTGGAAAGGACATGTCTCATGAATGAAGTTCTTCCCTTTCTAAATCATTAGTTACATATGCTGTCAGACTCAGTGTCACAAAACTGCAGCAAAAAAAAAAAAAAGCATCATATTCACAAGAATCTTCTGTAAGTCTTACCTTATAAACAAATTTCCTTCGCGTGGTTAAATCATGAATAATCAAACCGATCAAAGGTCAGGAACAGAGAGGCCTCCAGTTTTTCTTACTCGACGACTTCCATTTACAAAGTTTACTCAAACATAGAAGTATATAATGGTCAAATGTTTCAAGCCTCCAAGCTGGTGTTGTATTTTACTTTTCTAACTCAATTTCTTCTTCGCAAAATTCTATTAGAGTCCGTTACTGAAAATGTTTATAAAAATATTGTTTATGTAAACAACGTCTTTTATTATCCCTAGTGTACACAGTGTGTACACACCCACATCTGGAGAAAAGTTGGGGGGAAAAACTCTTTGTACGATGAACAGACTTCTTTGACTGAAGAGACGATGTCTGGAAGTAAACACCCCAGGCTTTCCCTCGGGCATCGAACATCATGCACGGAACAGCTGTGACCTCGTGTGACCTACTTTGATGAGGTAGAACACTTTCCTCGGCCGTGAACTTCCGTGACCTACTTATTTGATATCGGTAATCGTTACCTACGTGGCGATTGAGACTCGATACGGTCAAGTCTTATGAACAAATTTCGTAGAAATATAAGATTTTAGATAAGTAATTAGGGTTATCAGCTCACGATGTTCTGTGTGCTTTCAATAATTTGTCTAATGTAGTAGTGTATTTTATATTCTTGTATTCATTTATAAACTACGAAACAACACTAGGCTTAAGAATGGTAGTCATTAATTCAGCTTTTCGAGCCATTGCGGCTCATTGCTGCAGCAGACAAGATTTGTTTCCATTCTCTCTGTTCTTAGTCTTCTCTTGCCAATTGTCCACTCCTCTCTGTTCTTAGTCTTCTCCTGTCAATTCTCCACTCCTCTCTGTTCTTAATCTTCTCCTGCCAATTCTCCACTCCTCTCTGTTCTTATTCTTCTCCTGTCAATTGTCCACTCCTCTCTGTTCTTAGTCTTCTCCTGTCAATTGTCCACTCCTCTCTGTTCTTAGTCTTCTCCTGTCAATTGTCCACTCCTCTCTGTTCTTAGTCTTCTCCTGTCAATTGTCCACTCTCTCTGTTCTTAGTCTTCTCCTGTCAATTGTCCACTCCTCTCTGTTCTTAGTCTTCTCCTGCCAATTCTCCACTCCTCTCTGTTCTTAGTCTTCTCCTGTCAATTGTCCACTCCTCTCTGTTCTTAGTCTTCTCCTGTCAATTGTCCACTCCTCTCTGTTCTTAGTCTTCTCCTGTCAATTGTCCACTCCTCTCTGTTCTTAGTCTTCTCCTGTCAATTGTCCACTCCTCTCTGTTCTTAGTCTTCTCCTGTCAATTGTCCACTCCTCTCTGTTCTTAGTCTTCTCCTGCCAATTCTCCACTCCTCTCTGTTCTTAGTCTTCTCCTGTCAATTGTCCACTCCTCTCTGTTCTTAGTCTTCTCTTGTCAATTGTCCACTCCTCTCTGTTCTTAGTCTTCTCCTGTCAATTCTCCACTCCTCTCTGTTCTTAGTCTTCTCCTGTCAATTCTCCACTTCCAGGCCTCGTAGGTCTTCTCTCAGGTTGTCACGCCACCGCTGTCTTGATCTGTCTCCATTTTTCACTTTTGTATAAGCTTTTTTTGTGTGTGTGTGTGTCTATTCTCGTCCATCCGCTCCAAGCGTCCAAGTCATCTCTATGACTTGTTTTTCATAATGGCAGTTACAAGTGGAGAATGGAATAAAACGTATAAACTATGGGGGGGGGGAAGTAGGAACAGCTTTGTTACTTAACGACTACACAATGATTACACAAACGAGAATGGAATGGTGCGTGGGTTTCTTTGTTATTTCTAAGTTTCAATTCTTGTGATCTCTAATCGGCCCAAAAACTCTTCTCATGATTCTGTTTTCAAAGATCTGTAGCTGTGTTTCATCTTTTTTTTTTGTGTGTAGTGCTCTATGTTTCTGAGCCATACAAGACAACTGGTCTAATCCATGTCTTGTATATTTTTAGTTTGGTGTCGTGTGACATGAATGTTAAATTGCAACTAGTGCCCTATGCCAAAATAAGTGTTGTTTCCTTGCTCTAATTTCATCTTGTACAATGTTGAAGCTACTGAACAATGCTTGTAGGTATTTATATGGATCTGTTATGAATCTGGGAAGTGGTATACCTCTGTAATTATTTTAAAGATCTCTCTCTCTCTCTCTCTCTCTCTCTCTCTCTCTTCTCTCTCTCCACCCCCTATCTCGTTGCAGTTTTTTTTAAATGTTCAGAAACATTTTATGAAAATTTATTTTCTTTATGGCAGGCCAGTAAATCTATATGTTGTAATCGACAGATCCCCTAGCAACTAAATTTTGATCGCTGTGCAGTGCGGTATTTTGTTAACATGAGGACGACGGATGGAGAAATTAACGAAAAAACGAACATCTAAAGTCCATTTTTCTGGTTCCTATATCTAATGAATTCTGGAAATGTTTGTACATAAAAAAGGTTACAGTCTGTGATGACATACGGATTGCATTTACCTTTGGATGGGGACATTACATCGAAAGGAAGAACATTTTATGTTACGTACATTTATGGTCACAGGATGGTGACACTAGAAAGGAAGTTAGGATCAGAATTGCAAACGCAGCATCAATCTTCAAGAATCTTGAGAACATATAGAATTCAAAAGTTATAAGCACAAAAACCAAGTTAAGACTATTCAATTCAAATGTAATATCCACCCTCATTTATGCATGCGAAAGCTGGAAAACAACTAAAGAAATAGAAAAGAAATTAGACTCTTTTGAAAACAAATGCCTAAGGAAAATACTCGGCATCAAGTGGAATGAATTCAAGAACAATGCAGAGATAAGACAGATGACTGAACAACAACCAGTCTCATGGGTGATCAGGAAAAGGAGATGGACATATGTTGCTCACTTGATGGGAAGACATGATCAGAGAATCCCAAAACAAGCTATCAAGTGGAACACAACAGGCCAAAGAAAAATAGGCAGACCGCGTGAAACTCTGAAGAGGACATTATTAAGAGAGGCCAAATTAACAGGCATAAAATCCTTTGTTGAGGTTGAAAGACTCGCCGAAGACAGGAACAATTGGCGAACTACTTTGCGAGCCCTATGTGACGTTTAACGGCACGGGAAGGATATATGATATGAGACATTTATGGTTTCCGAAACGCCTAAAGATTTTCCAGCTTGACGTGTAATCGTAGGCATGCAAATAATTGGTATCGATACTACCACTGTTATTATGTAACACAGGGGTATTCAAACAGTTAAATACTATCTACAAGGTCTATTGTGTTTGCTTGAACACCATTAAAAAGTGCAAAGGTAGAAAGAGGGAAAAGTTAGACTACATGTAGGGACAAAAGTTATATAATAAATAAAAGTGAAGAAAAATTTTTAAATGGGATTTATCTGTTGGTGTGTGGACCGATTGATAGAACAAAATACAGGGAGAATAGTGCATAGAGTATTTTCTTGCTTGGTTAACTATACCAGCTTTTTAGCAGTATCAAAATTTTCTTGCTAATTTTTTTTTTCAGTAAACATATTTGGGGTTTGAGAAAGTGTGTTAACTTCTCTTTTTAAGGTCTGTTAATAATTTTTATCAAATAAAAGGCGAACGAGTGATAAAACTGAAAGATTTGACCTCTGTACTCATCTGTGCTAAACTGCTATGAGATGTGGTGTATAATATTTTTTTATCTTAAAAGGACACCAGTTTTGTTCAATGTGTGTTTAAAATTTTTCTTATGACTAATTTAACTATTGTGTCATGAATCTTGTAGTACTGAAGAACAAATTTATTGACCTTATTTATATGTTTATATCTTCTCTTTCCCCCCCCCCCCCTCTCTCTCTCTCTCTGAACCTAAGTGCCCAAGGCACATGGGGACCACGAAAGGGTTTTTCACAAACGCCTGTCCTTTGATTTTTTTCCGTTCTTGCCCTCTATTGCTCAGTATCATCTCTGTTGTTATCTTCTTTCCAGTCAACAAAAATTGCGTCGTATCAGAATATGAACACTCACAGATAGGACTGTCTTATTTACTTTACTTTATCCTTCCTCCTGTACTGTGAGGTGTCGAGGGAAGATATTTACTTTACTTTATCCTTCCTCCTGTACTGTGAGGTGTCGAGGGAAGATATTTACTTTACTTTATCCTTCCTCCTGTACCGTGAGGTGTCGAGGGAAGATATTTACTTTACTTTATCCTTCCTCCTGTACTGTGAGGTGTCGAGGGAAGATATTTACTTTACTTTATCCTTCCTCCTGTACCGTGAGGTGTCGAGGGAAGATATTTACTTTATCCTTCCTCCTGTACTGTGAGGTGTCGAGGGAAGATATTTACTTTACTTTATCCTTCCTCCTGTACTGTGAGGTGTCGAGGGAAGATATTTACTTTACTTTATCCTTCCTCCTGTACCGTGAGGTGTCGAGGGAAGATGCAGTTGGCGTTTTTTTTTTTGGGCCATAATAGTGGCCTCTGTGATGCTCATACCGTAATTCATGAGTGTTTCTATAGCACGATCTTTTCATTTTTTTTCGGAGTCTTCCTCTTGATCTGTGTCTTGCAGTTCTTTGGATGAAGGCCATCGCGATTGTCTGTTTCTCTTTCAAAGTCCCTGTCGAGAGGCGTAGAATATCATGACCTTCCATAACCCTCGACCTCTTTGGTATCCCAACAGGCTTATCACGGAGCATTTCCGGTGCCAGGATGCCAGACCATCAAACATCTTTTCTCTCCGTCTACCTCTTGTCTCTTCTACCTTCGATCTTCTCTGTTGCCATTAAGTGCTCTAGCCCGCCTCTCCTCCAAATATGCCCAACAAATCTGGATTGTCGCTTTCTGATCTTTGTTATAATTTTCTTAGTTTCTTGTTCCTCTTTCAGAACTTCCTCGTTTGACTTTGTCTTGGCTGTTATTGGTACCTTCAGCATTCTTCTGAAGAACCACATTTTAGCTGATTCCAACTTTATCATGGATGATCACAATCGGTACCTTTGACTGGCTGTAAGTACATCATTCTCATTTAGTGACTAGATCATTTAATTCTTTGTTCCTCTATATAGTGTAGGCATGGTGTAGTTTCTACCAATTGTTTTACGTCGCCATTTCTTAGCTCCCCAACCCAGTGACATTCGCTACTTTTCTTTTCATTTCTCATCTCATTTCACATATGGATATTTTATATTGTTGTTTCTTGGTTAGTGCCCATGTTTGGCACTGGTAGCACAACGCTGATATAAATATATCGCAAATTAGTTGTTTCTGAGTTTTGAGTGGTATGAGTGAGAAAGCAGCCATATCTTTATGACTTTGGCTAATTCAAAAGTTTGCCTACCCCTGCGCCAGTGTTTCTGACCATGACCTCTAGAGGTTGTTCTTTGGACTGATCGGAAAAGTCGAGGGATAAAGTCCAGGTCGTGGGACACACAAAGCAAAAAAAAAATGAAAACACTGAACTGTCTAATCTTTAACGTCCCCGTGTAAAAACTGTTTGAGAGGATAAAAACAAAGAAACCCCAAGTACATTATTTAACGTGATTCTTATCGTTATGTCACAACCATTGCTATCACAGGATTAATCCTGACCCAACTACTTGCTATATTTCCAGATGCAAAGTCACCAACTATCGGAACCAAAAATTAATTCAGGTTGCTTATTATATTTCAATATTTACTCAGTAGTTTTCATCAACCTCCCCCTACCAAATGCTTTTAATTTCTAACGTTGCCATCACACTATATATTTTTACAGAAAGGAAACAAAGAGGCTTTCGCACATTTAAGTAATATATTAACACAAATACTGTATGGTGAGACCTCGGGGGAAAAATCGCAGTCAAAGCACTTGTAGACGTAAGAGAAAGAAAAATGACAAGAGAATTATCCGGGTCTTGAACTAGGGCTCCTTGTTATTTCTTTTCCTTTTAGTCTAAAAGTTCTTTGACTATGATTTTTTTTTAAAAACCATACAAACACACAATATACATACTTTAAAAAAAACGCATTTTCGCTGAGTATTGGTGTCTTGGCTATAGTTCTCTTATTTGCTGAGATTTCTAGATTTCAAGAGCTTTATGTTCCTGAAGTAGAAATCTCACTGGTTACTTATCAACTCCATCACCTTTCTTATTTGCTCATCTCACTGGTTACTTATCAACTCCATCATCTTTCATATTCGTTAATCTCACTGGTTACTTATCTACTCCATCATCTTTCTTATTCGTTAATCTCACTGGTTACTTATCTACTCCATCATCTTTCATATTTGCTCTTCATGTGAAGTTGATGTCAAAGGACTGAAGACTGTGTCAGAACAGACAGTCATAACAGACCATGTTCCATTTGTGGGTGAGCCATTTCTGGTTATAATCCAGTCTTAATGAATGTAATTCAATTAAATTCTGGTCACGGTGAGCCATATCTGGTTATAATTCAGTCTTAGTGAACCTTGCCTGACAAAGTTCCAGTTGGGGTGAATCATATCAAACTATAATTCAGTCTTAGTGAACCTAACCCAACCAAGTTTCAGTTGGGGTGAATCATATCCAACTGTAGTTCAGTATTAGTGAACCTAACCCAACCAAGTTTCAGCTGGGGTGAGCCACATCTGCCTACAATCCAGTGTTCGTGAACTGTACCCACATGAAGCTCTAGTGGGAGGAGGCATACCTGGCTACATTCCAATCCCAGTGAACCTTATTGAAATAAGTTCCAGTTGGGATGAATCATATCCAGCTACAATTCAGTCTTAGTGAACCTCACCCAACCAAAACCCAGCCCTGAACCTGACCAAGACCCAGTCATGATGAAATAAACCCACCCAAACCTAAGTCTGGTGAGATGGACCCAACCAAATACAATCATGATGAGCTAAACTCAACAAAATCCAGTCATGGTTAGCTATACCTGGCCAAAACCCAGTTCTGTGGAGCTAAACTGACCAAGATATAGTCCTCACCTTCCACGGTGCTTGTGAAAACAGCCTGCTGTTGTGTTACTTATGTGGTAGAAACTGACATATACTTAAAGGTGGTGAATCATGTCAAAAAATCTGCACATTTCATCCACTTAGAAGCTGAATCTTACACTGGGCAAGAATAGCTATTTCCACTCTAGGAAATGATGAAAATCACCAAGACAACTTTCCATATCCACATTAGGAAATGATGAAAGCCACCAAGACAACTTTTCATATCCACATTAGGAAATGATGAAAGCCACCTACACTACTTTCCATATCCACTCTAGGAACTGATGAAAGCCACCTACACTACTTTCCATATCCACTCTAGGAACTGATGAAAGCCACCTACACTACTTTCCATATCCACTCTAGGAACCAATGAAAACCACCAAGACAACTTTCCATACCCACTCTAGGAACTGATGAAAGTCACAAAGATAAAGTTGTCTTTCCATATCCACTCTAGGAACCAAGACAACTTTCCATATCCACTCTAGGAAATGATGAGTCACCTACACTACTTTCCATATCCATTCTAGGGGGAGAAGATGCTGTCCATTTTGGCAATCACTGATCCATAGCTGACATGCTAGCATCAGGGTCAATGAACTATAGCTGACATGCTAACATCAGGGTCAACTACTTATCAACATAGCTGACATGCTAGCATCAGGGTCAATGAACCATAGCTGACATGCTAACATCAGGGTCAATGAACCATAGCTGACATGCTAGCATCAGGGTCAACTACTTATCAACATAGCTGACATGCTAGCATCAGGGTCAATGAACCATAGCTGACATGCTAGCATCAGGGTCAATGAACCATAGCTGACATGCTAGCATCAGGGTCAATGAACCATAGCTGACATGCTAGCATCAGGGTCAACAAACCATAGCTGACATGCTAGCATCAGGGTCAATGAACCATAGTTGACATGTTAGCATCAAGGTCAATGAACCATAGCTGACATGCTAGCATCAGGGTCAACAAACCATAGCTGACATGCTAGCATCAGGGTCAATGAACCATAGTTGACATGCTAGTGTCAGGGTCAATGAACTGACCATAGTTGACCAAAACACTGACTCGCCTTTCCATTGGTACCTCTACTAACAGGCTTAGCCTGGCTAATGCAGCAGGAATCACCATAGTCCCATGGTAGTGGAGTCTGCTAAAGAAGTATATCACATGCCCTGTTTTTCTTAGCTGCACTTGAGAACTGAAAAACTTGGTGCTGTGACCTGCTCCCAAGCTGACAGTGATGCTGTGCCCCAACATCTTCACCACATCGCCTGCAAAGGACACCAGCTCACAGTTCCAAGGAAATTGAAGAAGATCCATTCTAGGAACTGCAGAGAGCCACAAAGATCACTTTCGATATCCACTCTATGAATTGAAGAAAGCCACCAAGGCCACTTTCCATATCCACTATAGGAAATGAAGAAAGCAACCAAGACCACTTTCCATATCCACTATAGGAAATGAAGAAAGCCACCAAGACCACTTCAGATATCACACTCTGAAAAAAACATAATAAAACCACCAGGAAAACCTCTTCCCATTCCACACTCTGGGTACCAAGCCCACTCATTATCTGACTTGATGCTTTGTTTCAAAGTCTTCATCACATCATGAGGTACCTTTTTGCTGCTGTGTGCAGATACAACAATAGCAACCTTGTGCAGGTGTTTCTTAATGATGAGACATACTGTATTTTAAACACAGTTACTGGAACAAACACATTTAATATAGAATGTGTGTAATGCATACCCAAGATACAGGAGTTCATAACAATGTTCGAAGTTTGAATACACCATCCCTTAGATGTTCACCACCACGAAGAAAACATTCTTTGTCTCTGTTTATCATTCCTCTCATAGCATGGTTCAACACATCAGCTGGAATGGCCATTATCTCCCTCTGGATGCTTTGTCTGAGTTCCAGAGCTGTATGGGGCTTCTCAACACACATCTTTTCTATTAGATAATCCCACAGAAAGTAGTCCAGTGGAGTCAGATCCATTGATATGGATGGCCAGTGGATACCACCAAATATGGAATTGAGGCATCCTGGGATTTGCTGTTGAAGGGTTGCCATTGGCGGTTGTGCTGTATGACAAGTGGCACCACATTGCTGCATTCAAATTTGTGTAAAACCAAGTTGTTGTAGCTCAGGAATAAATTGTTTAGCATGTGGGTGTAATGCTCAGCAGTAACAATTTCAGCCGCACCATGTTTGTCCTCCAGATCTTTACTCTAAGAATAATACTTGAAGAACATATTGAAAAGCAGAAACCATTAATCCTGAACTTCATAGACTTTAAACAAGCATTTGATAGCATACACAAGGATTGGTTGTGGAGAATTTTAAGACTATATGGAATACCATCTAAAATTGTCAACATCATTAAGGATCTCTACAACGGATATGTTTGTGCAGTCAAGACAGAAGAAGGAATGAGCGAATGGTTTCAAATTGAAACAGGCGTGAAACAAGGATGTATATTATCTCCCTTGCTTTTTGCAATTGCCATAAACTTTATAATGAAAAGATGCTGTACAGGTAAAACAGGCATTGATTGGGTAAATGGGTCCCAAATAGAAGATCTTGATTTTGCAGATGACATAACTCTTATCAGTGACAATGTGAAATTGATGCAAGAAAAAGCAGATTCCCTGTCTTCCTTGGCAAGCAAAAAAGGTCTTGAAGTTAATACAGGCAAAACAAAAATAATGAAACTTCTCATTAATCAAGAAGGAAAAATATATGTAGAAGGAACAGCTGTTGATGAAGTAAACCAATTTTCATACCTTGGCAGCTACACAGACCAAGATGGCGACACCAGGAAGGAAGTTAGAACTGCAAAAGTAGCATCGATCTTCAAGAATCTTGAGAACATATGGAATTCAAAAGTTATAAGCACAAAAACCAAGTTAAGATTATTCAGTTCAAATGTGATATCCACCTTCATTTATGCATGTGAAAGCTGGAAAACAACTAAAGAAATAGACAAGAAATTAGACTCTTTTGAAAACAAATGCCTAAGGGAAAATACTCAGCATCAGGTGGAACGAATTCAAGAAGAATGCAGAGATAAAACAGATGAGCAAACAACAACCTGCCTCATGGGTGATCAGAAAAAAAAGATGGACATATGCAGGCCATGTGATGAGAAGAAACAATCAAAGAATACCAAAACAAGCTATCAAGTGGAGCACAACAGGCCAAAGAAAAAGAGGTCGACCACATGAAACTCTAAAGAGGACATTGTTAAGAGAGGCCAGTTTAGTGGGCATAACATCCCTTGATGGAATTGAAAGACTCACAGAGAACAGGAAAACTTGGCAAACAACTATGCGAGCCCTTTGTGATGTTTAACGGCACGGAAAGGATGTAAGGTGTAAGATGTTTGTCCTCAAAAAAGGTGAGAACCAATCACACATGCATGAGTCACTGTACACCATTCTGTTGCCTTGACAGTATGCAAGGGCTTTTCATGTAAGACTTGTTTCCATACTCTAAAACCAGCATTAACTCCAAAGGACAGAATACGGAAATACAAGAATTTTAAAAATGACTGACTAAAATAAATAAGAAATGAAATGTGTCCCATTATTATGAAACACCCTGCATATGAACAACATTAAGAAAAAACAAATAAAATAAAACTGACAAACATTATACACTCATAATTTATTTGTAAAAATAATGGAATGCATCAATCTCTGTTTCCACATCTACAATTTGGGAATTAAAACTTTAGAAATAAAAGTACAAGCACTGCCTGCCAATCATATATGAATTTTAGTACATTTTAACAAGGTTCAGAAAAACTGTACATGAAAAACTACAAAAATGTTGTATATCAATCATGGTCTTGTGGTACATGTAATATGATGACTTGGCATTGAAAGGTGGTCAAATGTAACACTTCATATTTAGCATTGGTAAACATTTTACAATAATGAGCTAAAACAAAACAAAAAGGTTATAGTTCACCAAGCACTTGTGTATATAATAAATAAGAATGTTCACATAAAAAGGTAAAATTTCCCATTTCCATGCCATTAAGCCATGTTGGGGAATACTGTGTTAAGCCCATAATTTCCATGACCTTTGGCACATGAAAATGTGATGTTGCCATTATCAAGCCTGGGCACTTTACCGTCCCAGATTTCTCTGGCACCCATTTTTTTAGAGGCTGGGTGGACCCCGGGGCCTTTTTCGGTGTGTGCCAGAAAGAATCCCACTGCTGGGACTGAACCCAGTACAATCAGATTAGTAAACTGAGTGTCTAACCACTCAGCTAACCAGACTGCAGATCATGTTAATAAGAGATTGTATACAAATTAAATGTAAAGGATCTTTCTTTCTTCCATTTTCAAATACACTTTATTTACTCTTTTACTCAGTGTTCTCTCTTACTCCATGCTCTTACTGTGTGGCAAGATGTGACAAGTGAGCAGTCAATATCTACACTGGCTTTCGGCATTTATAAGGCAAATAGTGGCCTTGTCTCACTTTGCTCAGTTCTTGGATTTTGGATGGTGAGTCAGTTGAAGTTTATTTTCTGTACAACAAAACCAGCTGAAGTTTATTTTCTGTACAACAAAACCAGCCGAAGTTTAGTTTCTGTATAGCAAAACCAGCTGAAGTTTATTTTCTGTACAACAAAACCAGCCGAAGTTTAGTTTCTGCACAACAAAACCAGCTGAAGCTTAGTTTCTGTATGCTAACATAGCTAAAGTTTAGTTTCTATATGCCAACATAGCTAAAGTTTAGTTTTCTGTATGACAACTCAATTTGTTGAATAAAGTTGTATTATTTGTATATACATTTCACAAGAATTCAAAACATTACTGTACAAAACTGTTGAGGATTACATAAGTTTTAACAGATTAAATTATTACAAGAACATATAATTAACTTATATTAATACAATTTGGTCCAGCTCTGATGTGGCTCAATGGTTGCATTAGTAAGAAATTATATAAAATATGCAAAAACACAAAATTATAAGGAGAATACTGTGATATTCTTTAATAAATAAGGTTTTTCTTGTCCATGTCTAATTCTGAATATTTTATCAATATAACAGTACAAGGATAACAGGATTATGGTTACACATGATGCAATAACATAACAAACATAACAGATAATATTAATTATTGCTTGTTTTCTTGATGCAATAACATAACAAATGTAACGGATAATATTAATTATAGATTGTTTTCTTTTGTGTTGTTGTTTAAATGGAATCTTATGTTTGTCTGGTCATGTACATTTCAAAACTTTTTGAGCAAGAAGGCAGATGAAGGTTCTACAAGACTGGTTATCTTCATGCTTTTCAATTGCTGAAAATTATTACTGAAATACCACAATAAAGTCTGATCACATGTTCTTCTGAACTTCATCTTTGCTTTGACTATAACTTTCTGTTACATGGTTTGCTAATATGAGTGTGTTTACTATATCTGACTGACACAAATACCCAATCTTCTCAAAATGTCTTTGTTTTGTTATATTAATAAAAGTTGAACATATATATATATATAAAATGTAATATATGTATCAGTATATAACAACAACCTGTCTCATGGGTGATCATAAAAAGAAGATGGACATATGTCAGTCATGTGATGAGAAGAAACAATCAAAGGATCTCCAAACAATCTATCAAGTGGAACACAACAGGCTGAAGAAAAAGAGGTCAACCACATGAAATTCTAAAGAGGACAATGTTAAGAGAGGCCAGTTCAGTGGGCATAACATCCCTTGATGAGATTTAAAAACTCGCTGAAGACAGAAAATCTTGGCGAATTACCATGCGAGCCCTATGTGACGTTTAGCAGCATGGGAAGGATGTAAGATGTAAGATGCAAGAATATGTATCACATTGCAAGTACACATACAACACTTGTGTTACTGGAATGGGTGGCAGCACAGATATGGGAATTTCCTGACAGCAGTGATGTCATCTCTTGATATCACTCAGTCAACCAATCTGCAGAGTTTTGCCTCATGTTTTGATATCATGTGTGACTTTGTGATGCAATGGCTAATGCACTTTCCTGACAACCACACCTTCCAAGATCTGATTTCAGATTTTGTTGGAAATTTTACTCAGACCAGCTTGCTCTGAAGTTGACTTAGCTTCAAGAAATAGGTACTCTGAGCTTCCCTTGGAAAAAAAAGCCTGCAAAGACATGCACTGTCCTCCCAACCTCACATGTGAAGGCACTAACACTTCTTATCCATTTGACATGCAAATGCCAAAGGACATTTTCTTTTTAAATATCAAGCTGAAACAAACTGACCATTTATCTTTTCCTATACATTTTTTTAAAAAAATGAAAGTGAACTTCTACTGTATTTTACTATTTATTTACACCTTTGTTTGCCAATTTTGTTTCATTTAAATATTAAAAAAATAATTATATGAAATGTATGCTGTAAGGTCAAACTTATATAGCACCCATACCTGCTAAAAAGTGAAAATTAAAGAAATGTAGAACATAATATTTTGTATACTTGCGCATATATATTAATAAGCTTGACAAGATGTTTACAGCTATCATATATTAGGTGTATAGTACAGCTGGGTGGGATAAATCAGTTATAATTATGGACTCAGATATCTGGCTGCAATAGCATGAAAGCACTGAACATGAAAGTAACTGAAACAACCAAATTAATTAGTGGAATGCTGAAAGTAGGATGCCTACTTTAGATACAATTTAATATGAAAACTGAAGAGTAACCTGCATTCTTTTGTCCATATTTAGTTAATAATCAAATTAGAATTTGAAAATGACCCACTAATCTCAAGTAAAAGACAAGTTAAGAACACTCTGTTTTTGAATTGTAAGCTCCAAGTTATCTAATCTCATCTACTCCTGGTCATTTTCACAGACATCTATTAACATCCTATATTAAAGTATAGCAGCATCCTATATTATAGCAACATGCTATGTTAAGAGTATAGCAGCATCCTATATTATAGCAACATCATATGTTAAGATTATAGCAGTATCCTATATTATAGCAACATCATATGTTAGATTATAGCAGTATCCTATATTAAGGTATAGCAGAATCCTATATTAGAGTATAGCAGCATCCTAGACTATAGCACATCCTATATTAGAATGTACCAATACCCTATGTTAGAGTATAGCAACTGAGCCAAAATGATAAGTTAAATTTTAGCTGTCCTGTTTTGTCATTAAAACTGAGAGGGTAAGTTTAAGTGGCTGGTCTAACAGGAATAAAATAGTGTACTTTTATTTAAGAATGTATAAATAGCTCCTTTCACTGTGAGCATTTAAATTGCTTTATAAAACATTTGAAAAAAAGCTGCATTTATCTGGTTTCATTCTTTGCTTTGTGGATTCAAGTTTTAAAGTACTATATAAGATATAACTAGTCCTCTGATCATTTTTTGATTAAAACAAGTCAACATTAACATTTGAGAAGTGTGTTTATTTATAATTTTTTGTGTGGTCTTGAAATTTTTGTCTGGTGGTGAAAGATAAGAAAATTTAAATATTTTGGACACATTAAACATAATTTAGGGAAGACCATCTTGGAAGGGTACATAATGGGAAAAAGAAAGAGAGGAAGACCAAGGCAAAGATGGCTGCAAGACATCGTTGATAATCTGCAAATGGATGCATCAGCAGCAGGGCATCTTGCTTACAACAGAGAGGCCTACAGGAGAGCTGTTAGGGAGGCAGAGTTCTGCAAGGGACATGCAAATGACTGACTGGCTGGTGAAAGATACAAAGCATATAAGGAGAACTTAATAATATATATTGTTCATTCCACATGAGATAAATTTTTTTAAAAAAGACTCACATTTTGTGTGTATGTGTGTGTGTGTGTGTATTTTTGTGATACATGCTGTACTGAGATACAGAATAACTGAAATAGTCTACTAAAAAACTGAAGAAATCTCCTGATTATCTAGGCAGTCATAAAATAGCAAAAACTGCATAATAAAAGTTAACAAGTGCAGTCATTAGAGAAATGCAAAATGGTAGAAATATTATTGATTTTGATTATCAAAATGACCCAGTTTGACACAAATCAGTGAAAAATGTTAACAATCAAGGCCACCACAAGAAAATGTGAAATGATATAAAAATAATTAATAATCAACCACAAGAGCCATAGAAACCTTTGGCCAAAATGATAACATAGAAATATTGCTGAAAGTTGGAAAAAGATTTTCAAGGAACTCATGAGATGATGAGACTCTACTGAAAGATTTTATCATCAAGGAGTTCATAAGATGTGACCATACAAATTACCTGATATTGAAGGCTATCTGAAGTAGAAATTTTGTACTAATATAAGATCTAACACATGTCCATTTTTAAAAAATACAGATGCTCTTTAATTTACAGAGGTTTGACATTAAGATATTTTAACTTTACAGTGGTACATTAGTGATATACATTTAGCAGTCATCAGACTTTGAATTTTTATCTTTTCTTGAGCAATATGCCATATTTTTAAACATGTCCTCTGTCAAGCCAATCAGATTTAAGCTGATTAAACAACCAACTATTGCAAATCATCAGAAGAAAGAGAAACTGATGAACCATTTGCTGTAATCTCCTCCATAGCATCATCTTCCAGCTATTAGTGTTAGTTCTATGTGCAGTGTCATATAGCTAGACAACGTGGGGCCCATGTGAGTGTTTTGTGTGGCCCCCACCCCACCCCTCAAATGTTGATTTATTACAGTGTTTTTATAAATGTGGTTTTGGCTTCGTGGCAGAAGATGAAATATACATAAATCTTACAATGTAATTTAAGCAAAATAGAATAAAGATAATAAATTTTGCATGTAAATGCAGGAGAAACATCATATAGAGCAAAAGTGTGATATATATTATTATTATTTTGAAGAGAAATGCAAGCAAAAGTATGAATATATGTTATTATTATTATTATTATTCTGAAGAGTAAATTGAAATCGCAAGAAGCACTATTAGCATTTTCTATGAAAATATATTAAAGTAGTTTATACTGAACAACAAGGTTATGTTTTGTAATGAAAAGTTAACTATAATTTAATATTCAATGAAACTTATAAGTTTCTTCATGCTTAACATTAAATAAGAAATCATTTTGTAGTAATCACATTTATGAGATTATTATATTTTCTTGTGAAATCAAATAATTATTAAATATTCACTTAAAGTATCAATAATCACAGGAAATTTTAATCATCACATTTATGAACCATGATCATTTTTAATGTTAATGCAAGCCACATTTATGCAAAAGCTTTTAATGATTTCTTCATTCAAAGTATTTCTCTCTTTCGAGCTTTTACTTTGGCACAATCTTTGACTAGTCTGTTTACATTCAGATTTGGTTTTTAAAATTTTTTTTGCTCTTTTCTTCTTGAATGACAGAACAGCCAAACTTTTCTTACTATATTTAAGTTTGCTAAGCGCGGGTCCTGATCTGTATAGGGGTATAGTTGTAAAATGGAATGGAAAACAGTATTTACATGTACTTCCGTATACTTATTATGTTTCAAAATATAACTAAATGTATGAAAATTTCATAAATGCAGAGTTTTTTAAAGTCTCATTTGAGGCATACTTGATCTCAGATAATTTTTTTTAATCAGTCTAAGCTCGTTGAATGGGCTCTTGGATCTTGCTATCGTGTCTGGAACTATCAGAATAAAATGCAAGCACAGCACGTCTTGAAAGCTTCGTATGATCATGTTGTTTGTCATCACATCTTTCTACATAAAGCTTAGTGCATTCATTGCATCATTTGTCATATAATTAGTTTGGCATCAATACCTTGTATTTATGTATATTTCAGAGTAATGTTCTAAGTGTACTACTCTGTGGAAGTGAATGCTGGAAAATCACCAAAACTGTAGAAAACAAGCTGAATTCTTTCCAGACTAAGTGTTTACAAAGAATTAGAAGAATATTTTGGCTAAACACAGTAAGAAATAACATCTTATTGGCAAAAAATCCAAATGAAGCCACTGACAACAATTATTCAGGAAAGACGCTGGCAATGGTTGGGACATATGCTCCGGATGACTGACAACTCACTACCAAAAATAGCACTAAGATAGACACCACAGGTGAACAGAAGTAAAGGTAGGCCAAAGGAGACATGGAGAAGAACAACATAGAGGATGTTGAGGGCTCACCTGGGCAAGAGCAGAAAAAAAAGGCAAAGGACAGGCGTTTGTGGAAAATCCTTGCAGAAGCCCCATGTGCCTTGGGCACTTAGGTTCAGAGAGAGAGGGATTTATGTATATTTAGCAGTTTAAAAAAAAAGAATCGGCAGAAGTAATGAATGTATATTAAATACACCCTCAACAGTCATGAAGAACCTTCAGTAACTGGGTTGTCAATCAACTTCAGTTTTCACTTTCTTATTGTGTTGATCACTGTTTGCTGCCTGCCTGCCAAGGTTGCATCCACAGCACACATACTTGATGTAAATGATGTAAACTTGATGTATGGATGTGTAGTGACTTCAGCTCCACTGATGGCAGATATGAGACTTTTCTTGAACAAGAAAAGATTTTAAAAGTCCACAACAAAAAATTTATAGGGAAAAAGGACTATTTCAAAACTATGCCAGGGGCCTATGTATCTTCTTACCCTCATTCATTCATTAGCATGTCCCTTGCAGAACTTTGCTTCTCTAACAGCTCTCTTGCAGGCCTCTCAGATGTAAGCAAGATGCCTTGCTACAGATGCATCCTTTTGCAAAACATCAACAATGTCTTGTTGCCATCTTCATGTTGATCTTCCTCTCTTTCTTTTTCCCATTATGTACCCTTTCGAGACTTTACACCCTGCACACCCTATATATACACCACTGGTTCAGTTTTTCACGTTATTCAGGCTTGATATATGTTGGCGTGTGAGATATTGTCTAGATATCAAAAGCGTGAGCAACATATGTGCAAGATATAGAAGGAAGAGAGAGGAACACAGCGCTATAATGACATAACACAGTCAGGCATTGATCTCTCCTTCAAGGAGTTCTTGGAACAAAATGAATCCAAGTTTTAATTCAAATCTTTTTCTAAATGAAGCAAAGTCTTAAACCAAAAGCATTATGTAGAAGTTGTCTCTGATCTTCCACCAAACACAGCTGTCAGTCAACTCTAAACCTTTACCAAAACACTGGAAAATGTTTATGATCACTTGGAGGTTACTGTTCATTAACATTAACAACTTGTTAAGCCAGTGATCCTATCCTAGTGGATACTTCTGATGTTAGTGACCTATAATACCTACAGCACGATAAAGTTCAAATGCAAGTCTCTTTAGAGCCAGCTCAAAGTTTCTTTAATTCTCCACAGGTCATCCTTCATACGAAACACTTGTTCATACCTCTGGTGGGAGGATCATTCTTATTGTTCAGGGACTTTTGTAGATTTCAACTACAGTGCGACATATATCTTCATAATTCCATGATTACTCATCAGAGTAGTTCTACATCTCTTCCTCTTCTCTAACTGTCTCTATGTCTCTACCTCTTATGTCTGTCTCCAACTCTGATGTCACCCCATTCCTTCCTGACTCACCAAATTTCACTCTGGAAAAAGTGTCATTCCTTTAGGGTCCAAGAGTACCAAAGAGCTGACATATCATCCCTTTCTCTCCAAGATTTAAACTGAGAATTTTAAATCTGATGATTAACTCTCTTACTCCTCCCCTTTTTCCTCCTTGGGGGTGTTGGGGAATGGACTGATGTACTCGTTGGGTATCACATGACTTCAGTTGACTCACTAAGGGTGAGTATATGTACAACATATCATTACATTTGCCGTAACTATCATCCTTAAGTAATCCAAGTCAGTGTAGTGTACAACTTTTTTGTAATGTACAGTACTGTAATTTATTTATAGGACAAGCTTCTACTAATTTATTTATTTGTCAATTGCTGGTATTTAATTAGTTACAGTAATTATTTGTTTATTTATTTATTCAGTGACAATGGCTATTTCTTTATTTATTAATCATCTCTCTCTCTCTCTGAACCTTAAGTGCCCAGGGCACATGGGGCTTCCGCAAGGGTTTTCCACAAATGCCTGTCTTTTGCCTTTTTTTCTGCTCTTGCCCAGGTGAGCCCTCTATTGCTCAACATCCTTTCTGTTGTTCTTCTCCATGTCTCTTTTGGTCTACCCTTACTTCTGCTCCCCTGTGGTGTCCATCTTAGTGCTATTTTTGGTAGTGAGTTGTCAGTCATTCGGAGCACATGTCCCAACCATCGCCAGCGTCTTTCCTCAATAATTGTTGTCAGTGGTTTCATCTGCATTTCTGCCAATAAGATGTTATTTCTTATGGTGATTTATTAATCATATATCTGACTTAATTCTTTTCTATCCTGAATAATTATCACTTATTTATAGCTATGTATGCTTATAATTTTTTAATTGGCTGCAAACTCCTCACTTTTCTAACATCAAGGTTAAATTTATGAAGAAAATTTATTGATGAATATGTCAGCTAATTTTAATAAATTTTACCTTTTCTATTTAGTCATTAATAAAATGTGTAACAAATGTCCAAAGCTTGGTTAATAAATCTTTGACAAAGGATAGTAAAAGGGTTAAAGTGCTTTCAGCTTACAGTGAATTCATCAAAACATAACCCCACTGCTGGGGGGAGGGGGGCATCTGTACAGAACTGACAGCAGCAGAAAAGGTATTCAATGACAGTTATGATAATGAAACAGACAAAACATTCAATTTTTTAAAACAAAAAATGATAAAAACATATTAGGGTATTTAAATACTTTTACAAATATGAAAATAAGAAATGGGAAAGTGTCATTTTGTTGGTACAAACAATGAAAATGATAAAATATTATAATATTGTTATGACGGCAATAATAATAGTCTTGCTTCTTCAGACTTGTAACAGATGAAAGACACTTCCAAATCTTTGTTATTTATTACTATCTCTTCAAATCTTTGCAATAGTGCAAAAAAAAACAAAACAAGAGACAAAAATGTGTAGGACAGAGAATATAAAATGTAAAATATGTGATAGGGTGAAAATAACCTGATATAAATGCCTCTCTCGAGAATATTAATACAGCAAAAGGAATGTGAACAATTTTTATAAAGCTGATGGCAATAAAAAGGCATTAGAAGATTTTTTTTTTTTTTTGTGGTAGCGAATAATATTCATTTAAGGGAAGGGAATTTTTTGCAATAAAAAAAATGTGACAAATTGAGATAAGTTCTGATAAAATTAAAAAATCATGTAGGTTTTTCACAGCATTAGAATTTGTACATATTTCAATATACAAAATACATATTTATAAAAGAGCCATCTTCCAGTCTTCAAACAACACTTTTCCATAAAAAATAGAAAACAGTTCACTGCAACTCACAGATTCAAGGTTTGAACTATAAAACTAAATGAAATTTTGATGTATTAAATTGCTCTATAGAACTCACCAAGTTTAGGCTTCAGCACATCTGGCGAAGTGGTTAGTGCACTGGTCTCTCATGGCAAAGGTCGAGGGTTTGAATCTGGCTGCAGGCACCCCAGTCACCCAGCTGTAGAAATGGGTACCGGACTTTTTCTGGAGTTGGGGAAGGAAAGGCGGCCAGGAGTGATGCTGACCGTATCACCCTCTAGTGTGTTGACAGGTCAAGGAAAATATGGCCACTAACACCATATCCCTATGTGCCTCTAAGGCATGACAGAATTTTTTAAAGGGTACTTTTTACTTTTTATATCTGGACATGTCCTGATTGCAGTGATGATGATCCAGCCATAAACCACAAACCACATCTGGATAACCTTATAACATGCAGCTGAGCTATGAAGCATAAAGGCTTTCACAAAAGAGACATGGAGGATCTATTAAGTGTCTTTAATTAACTAAAAGATTCCCCTCTTCTTTTGGAAAAAGATAATTAAATTTGTGAGAGACAGAACAAGTGCACAGTTTTTTTTCATTCTAATTTGTACTTCTGACGCTGGTAAACTCATTTGTACTACTGCTGATGCTGAATTCAGTTGTATTGCTATTGCTGGTGGACTTTTTTTTTTATACCATTGCTGCTGGATAAACTTGTACTGATATTGCAGCTGAATTCATTTGTGCTGATATCACTCATGAATTTGTGCTGTTATTGTTGTTGAAGTCACCTGTACTACTACTGCTGCTGAACTCACTTGTACTGGTACTGCTGGAGAATGCTAGTTATGTTTAGCACAAGTGACAGTTCCAGGAAGTGGAACAAATTGCTTTTCATACTGGCAAAATAGAAACTTGAACAAAATATTCTCATTGGTGGAAAAATATTAGTTTATACACATGAACAGTTTATATATATATATATATATATAGTATAACAAAACGTCGACCATGTGAAACTCTAAAGAGGACACTGCTGAGAAAGGTCAGTTCAGTGGGCATAACATCCCTTGATGAGATTGAAAAACTTGCTGAAGACAGGAAATCTTGGCGAACTACCATATGGGCCCTATGTAACGTTTAGCGGCATGAGAAGGGTGATGATGATGATGCGAGTATAACAACAGCTGTTAATCTTATTGTGTTGAAAAAAAAATAAAGCAAAACTACTGGCTCACTTTTTTTAAATGAAAGATACTTCTTGAATCATTTATGGTAAAGACTATGGCACTTCCTAATCATCACAGAAACTTGAGAGGCTATTACCATTCTAAGTGCAGGCACGGTGCTCAGATGATGGAGAAAAAAAAATATCACAGAAACATGACAAACCTTAATTTGCCAGTTATGACGGGTGAAAGCTGCTACCCTCTTGCTCTTCTCTCTGATATGTTTTTATTCCCTAAGAGTTCGTATTCTAAGTTCGAAGTTCCGGACTTTGTACTTTGGCCAAGTCTTATGCCTTTCAACAAACTCCAGCATAGATGATAGGGTTTTAAAACTGCGTTTATTTCAAGTCAAAGCTAGGCCTGAGTGTCCTTATTTCTGTTGTCGTTGTTCACATTGTAGAACCTGTACTGTGCTGGTGAAGGCTCTCTTACGACCTCGGTTTCGTGGTGATCAATGGGTGCAGTTTCTTCTTCTTTTTCTTCCCTCTCTTCCGCCTCAAGGGCTGGAGCCGTCACCTTCTTCTTCCCGTCGCCCTGAAGTTCAATCTCACCCTGAATTGCAACTCTTAACTGTTGGAAACAAACAAAATGTGACTGTAACATACAGTTATTAAAGAGCAGAATTCTGACATCATTTGCTATTTCATTATTAATTATACATTCATGACGTTATATTTGTAAGTAAGTAACAAATATATTCACTTACTCTGTCATCACATCTGTATAACAGCGCTAGGGGTAAACATAAAATAAATTGATCATCTTTTCTACGTTCGAATATAGGGCGTTGATTAATTCAAGTGGGGGGGGGGGGGGGGTGCGGTGGGTGGTGCAAATTTACATTTAAATTTTAACTCAGAATTGTAATCAGTAAGCTAGGCTAGCTTTGTCTGCTTGTTTTGTATTTCACTATAGAGAGAATTCTCTTCAAAATAGTAACTTACTCACTAAGATAATTTTAAAATTCTGAGCATTTCTGAACATGCCACAGTCAAAGATGGGAATATGGGACAATATGAGACACAAGTTTTAAAATAGGGAACATTTCAGGGGAAGTGATACAATTCCCAGGAAAACCCTTAATATATGGGACTGCCCTGTACGATATGCTAACAGTTGGTCACTTTACATAAAAATATGTACTTTTCAAAATATTTCCACAAATGCACAGAAATACATAATAAATGTTTAAATGTATCAAATATATTTCTCATATTCATATCTACTGGAATAAGTTTTCAGATTCTGTGGAGTTTGCCATTATTTGGCACTATCAGTAAAGTCTCAAATGCGCTCTAGTGAAACATGGGCAAGACATTCTCTTCATAATAATTATCCAGATTAAGCAGGAAATGCACTCAGTTAATGTAGAAAGGCTGAAATTTGCAAATTGAATGTGGCTTGTGAATATTTACATTGATCAAATGGTGGAATCAACCATGAGTTAAACTTTCCAGATAAATGATCCTTCCAGAAAAAAAGCTTAGCCACCTGTCACCTTACATCCTTCCCATGCCATTAAATGTCATGTAGGGCTGGCATTTGCAGATGACATTTGTCTACTATCAAGCAGCCACAAAGATATGCAAGATAAAATAAACAAGCTAACTCAGAATGCAAACAACATAGGACTAAAGATCAACGTAGGAAAGACAAAGTTAATGAAGCAAAATGTGAAGAACAGAAATGTACTCAGAGTAGATAACAAGTTAGTGGAGGAGGTCAACGAATTTGTATACCTTGGCAGCAGAGTAGTAGAAAATGGAGACAGCACAGAGGACATCAACAGCAGACTTACTAGAGCAAACCAGGCTTTTGCAATGCATAAATAAGCATAAACATGAAACTCAGGATATTTAAGAGTAATGTTCTAAGTGTACTACTCTATGGAAGTGAATGCTGGAAAATCACCAAAACAATAGAAAACAAGTTGAATTCTTTCCAGACTAAATGTTTATGAAGAATTAGAAAAATATTTTGGCCAAACACCATAAGAAATAACATCTTGTTGGCAGAAATGCAGATGAAGCTACTGACAGCAATTATTGAGGAAAGACGCTGGCGATGGTTGGGACATGTGCTCCGAATGACTGACAACTCATCAAAAATAGCACTAAGATGGACACCACAGGGGAACAGAAGTAAGGGTAGACCAAAAGAAACATGGAGAAGAACAACAGAAAGGATGTTGAGTAATAGAGGGCTCACCTGGGCAAGAGCAGAAAAAAAGGCAAAGGACAGGCATTTGTGGAAAACCCTTGCGGAAACCCCATGTGCCCTGGGCACTTAAGGTTCAGAGAGAGAGAGAGAGAGAGGGTTGGCATTGTAGTTCACCTTCTTTTTATGTTTTTGGCAAGTTCTTCAATCTCAATGAGGGATCTTATGCCCATCATTTTAGTCTCTTTCAGCAACGTTCTTTT
This sequence comes from Achatina immaculata, assembly GCA_009760885.1. Lineage (NCBI taxonomy): Eukaryota > Metazoa > Mollusca > Gastropoda > Stylommatophora > Achatinidae > Lissachatina > Lissachatina immaculata. Next base: position 20,138,546 of record CM019712.1, read on the forward strand.
TAGAATTTAACATGGTGAAGGTTTTTTTTTGTCTATTGTGTTCAATTTGATAGTTTATTTTGGGATTCTCTGATTGTTTCTTCTCATCATGGATTGATATATGTCCATCTCTTTTTTTTTATCACTGATGAGACAGGTTGTTGTGTGGTGATCTTCCTTATATCTGTGTTGGTCCTGAATTCATTCCATTGTATAGAGAATATTTTCCATATACATTTGTTTTCAAGTGTACCTAATTTGTTTTCTATTCTTTAGTTGTTTTCCAGCTTTTGCTTGCATAAATAAGGGTGAATATTACATCTGAGTAATATATTTTCCTGCTTATAACTTTTGATTGCCATATTTTCTCAACATTTTTAAATGCAGTGCTGCCTTTGCAACTGTAACTTCTTCTCTGGTGTCACCATCTTAGTCACATGCAATGCTGTCTAAATCAGAAGGATCTCCTAGATGAAGTGAACCATCATCTATTACTCATGTTTAAAGATAAATTACCGAGTCCACAGTGGACTATACAGGTTGACACTTAAACTGTTCAATGCCAGTCTCTTGTGATATGCTAACTGACAAGGAATGATAAAAACGGAAAGCAATCTCACTGCAACTCTTAAGCCATAAAAGCACCTAGGGGATATGGTATTACAGTACTTGTTCATGTTTTCCTTGATCTGTCAGCACTCTAGAGGATCAGCGTAACACCCAGCCATCTTTCCATCTTTCCCCAACACCAGAAAAAGCCAGGTACTCATTTCTACAGCTGGACGACTGAGGTTTTTCCAACCAGATTTGAAACACCAGTCTTCACCACGAGAGACTAGTGCACTAACAGCTTTGCCACCCAGGTGCCCAATTAACATGGGCTGTGAGATCTATGGTGTATCCAATAAGATTCAGTTGCCTTTCTTTCTCTGTGCTACTTGGCCAGTCCCTCCAGATACTGTGCTCTTAGTCTCCCTTGTTTTCTTTTTTTGCCTTGGGTTTTCCAGTGACTATCATTTTCTTTAATTGCCATCCTCTTACAATATATCTAAATTATTTTGAATGATTTTGCTTTGTGGTTCTTATTAGAATGTGAAGTTATGCAACTTCCATGAACTTCATGTTTTCCTGCATGTCAGGGTGTATGCTGAATTTTTCTCCAAAATGGAGTTTCTATTTAATTTGTTCACTGTTTATATTTCACAAACACAAAACAATATTTGAGCTTTATATAAAACTATAGTACCATTTTTCTCATTGTTGAGGGCATTCTTTGATTTATAAATCACATATTTGTGTCTTTTTTCATGGCACATACAAAAGCACAAGACACTAAGACTATTTTCCAACAAAATTTAGTTCATTGCCTGATGTAAACTGATTATCCACTAAAGATTATTGACAAAATGTCCATAAGAAGATTAATAGTAAAATCAAATACCTCCTTCAAGCCAACCACTCCAACCAGGCGACCTGTGCTTGTTACATAAGCATGATTCAACCCTAATAGTGAGAACAGGGAATGTACCTAAGAGTAAATCAAAACATAAACAGGTAAAAGAAATGACACAGCAGCTTTCATGTTTATTAAATACCTGAGATAATTAGTGTCCTGCTGTTCAACACATTCAAAATTAGTCAAAGTGTTTAAAACATACAAAATTGTTGTGTCTTTACCATATAAAAGGAAGTCAATGGAAAAAAAAAACCATGAAAACTTTTGCATTTTTGTTCCTTGCAAAAATTATTTGAGAGAAACAAGACTTACTAAATGTGTAAAGTTAAAAATAGGGATAAGAATAATTTAGCTATTTCCTACCACTAGTCATCTGAATGAGTTTGTAAGAAAAGTAAAACAAAAATATAGTCATCTACAAAGTTTGTTCTGCTGTTTGGAGCCGGTAATTTTAAACTGCTAGTCACTCAGTCATTTGGAACTTTGCCTCCCTAACAGCTCTCCTGTAGGCCTCTCGGTAGTAAGCAAGATGGCCTGCTGCTGATGCATCCATTTGCAGATTATCAACGATGTCTTGCAGTCATCTTCACCTTGGTCTTCTTCTCTTTCTTTTTCCCATTATGTACCCTTCCAAGATGGTTTTCTCTAAATTCTCATGATGTTTAATGTGTCCAAAATATTTAAATTTAATCCTTTTTACTAGCCAACCTCCTTCTTCAATATTAAGTTCTTGTAGTATGGATATATTTGTTCCTTCTTGTGTCCATGATATTTGAGGAACATATCCATACGGCTATGGAAGCCAAAATTAACAACAGTGGGATTTGAACTCCAGTGACCTGATGTGATCTTTCCAGAAGTCGGAACTCAGGGCAAGAGGTATGCTGGGCCTTTACAGTCAACTCAAATGGCAGATCAGTGAAAGAAGCCGCACTGCTTTTGCTGCAACTTCAAGCAGCCTCACAATGGAAACCATGGCCACGACAAAAGCTTTGAGTTGGGTCAAGTCACAAAACATAACTATACACAAGCATGGCTCTTGAGCAACTCAATGAAGAAAATTCAGGCTCGCTCTCTAAGGCAAGAGTGGTTCAAATCCCTACAGTGGTCACATATCCTTCAATTCACCTTCATTTTTGTACCAGGCCATACAGGCATCAGGGGAAAATAAAAAAAAACAGATAAATTGTCTGTCTCAGGTGTCATGGAGGAAGAGCAGGCAGTGGACTGAGCAGACATCGTCAGTGCTATAAGAGAAGCTGGTTGAACGAAGGACTTCACTGACAGCTGTGAATCAGCGTCAAAAATGAAGGAATTGGGGGTGAAACTTGGGGTGGCAGAAAAAGAACAATTCATTGAAAGTTTCAGACAGATGGTCAACCAAAAAAGAACATCAATTATTGAATGCTGAAGGAGAATCTGAAGAGGAGATCAGCACCTAAGGATGTGTTCAGAGTGCATGGATGATGGTCCTATTTCCCACTATGCCTTAGAGAAAGAAGCATAAAAATTAATGTCAGGAGTCAGATTTGAACATACACTCACAAGAGTGGACTGAGATCTAAACACAGCACTTCAGACTTTACGCAAATTCAACATTCTCAGAATCAGTCATTATGGAAGCTGCTTAACAAAACAATGCATGACAAAACCGAAAACAGCAAACACCTACCAGGTTCTAGGACAAAAATAGGCAGAGCATCATTTTAAAATATGTTAAAAATAAGAAATATGAAGTGTAGTCCTAATGCCACATGTGATATTTCATTTTCAAATAAAATTGTGAAAAGATAAATAACTTTTGTGCAGTGATTTTTTTAAGGCTTTAAAAAAAAAGAATAATATATGAGCTAAAATTGCATCAGAGAACCCCAAAACAAGCTATAAAATGGAACACAACAGGTTGAAGAAAAAGAGGTGGATCACATGAAACTCTAAAGAGGACATTGTTAAGAGAGGCCAAATTAGTAGGCTTAAAATCCCTTGATAAGGTTTAAAAGCTTGCCAAAAACAGGAAAACTTGGCAAACTACCATGCGAGCCTATGTGACATTTAACAGCATGGGAAGGATGTAAGATGTCGAATTGCATCAGTTTTTTTTTTCTCTTATCTGAGACTAGATTTATGATTAGGATTAGATCTTCTGTTCTCTCTCTGAGTCTGTAAAAGAGAAATCTACTCATTTCACAAATGTACAATTTTACTAATACCTTTCAAATATGGAAATTTAAACACATAATGTTTTGTGTCAAGTTCCAGAGTGACATATACATAAATCTGGTACTGGTTTTAAACTTCATATAGTGAAAAAAAGGCTCACTTTCCTGTATATAAATATGGCTCTAGTTTCATTCACAAACTTTATAGAGCAGAAAAAAATTACTTTCCTTAATATAAATCTCTCTCTCTCTCTGAACCTTAAGTGTCCAGAGCACGTGGGGTTTCCGCAAGGGATCTGCAGTCGGGCTGGGGACTTCCAGTGGCTGGCTTTCATCCACAACCTTCATGGGCTCAGTTTCCTGATAAGCATTTCTCCTTCCACCTGCATTTGTTATTTCCCTTGCTTCTGTTTCTGTAGCAGTCTGATAGTTTTTTTACCAGCTATGGTTGCTGGCCCTATGCCGAACCCTCCTTAGTCGCCTTTTACGATCATGCGTGGTAGGGTACAGTGGTCCTACTCTTTGCAGATCCTGGGTACCACACGAATATAAATCTGATCCTGGTTTTATTTATAAACTTTACAGAACAAACAAGACTTACTTTAGTGTGTATTAATCTGGCTCTGATTATATTTACAAAATTTACGGAACAAATAAAAAGCTCACTTTGTGAAGAGATGTTCTTTCCACGAGCTGAAATGGTGCTGGGTCAATCTGAACACCTTCCCAGTCGATAGATTTCTGGAGTCGTTCTTGCTCCCATGCTTCTTGCTGGATTGCAGAAAAAAAAGGACAAGATATTTTTAAATTTAGAAGAACAATCATTCATATTTTTTTAAAAATCCACATCTTCACAACAAATTCAACTCAGCTTCAGTATTATGTCCAGATTTTTTTGTTTACGCTTGTTTTACAGGTAAGGTAAGTTAAAATCCTCATTTCCACGCCATTAAGGCATACTGGGGATACAGTTTTAGCCCTCTATTTCCAAGACGTGAAAGTGTGATGTGGTCAGTATTCACATCTGGCGGCATTTACCCTCCCAGATTTCTCTGGTATTCATTATTAGAGGCTGGGTGGATCCTGGGGCCTTTCTGGTGTGGTGCTAATGAGACTTGAACCAGCGCCACTGGATTAGTTGACAGAGTAGACTGACATTTCTTTTATAGATAAAATATTTATGAACACTTATAACTTGGCATAAAAATTCTGGCTAGTTTTTTCAAAATTTATTACATCTAGTGAATATAATTACATTTGTCCTTACAAACCAAACATGGAAAGTAAATGTGATTTCATACTGCTTTTGACAAAGATAATACCCTAGAATATTTTGCAAACAAAAAGATTAAATGGAACAAATACTCCTCGGTACTCACATCTTCGATAGGTAGATTCTTAATTTTGGTTGGTTTTGGTTCTCCAGACTGAAAGCAAAAGACCGCATAAAAATAATCTACTACATGGAAATATTAAGCATAAGTTCATAGAGTCTAAAACATGCAAAAAAAACAAACTATGAAATGCTGAGATGAACCTACTGGCCTGGTGAAACCACCCTTGAACAAAGTTGTGTGGTTCCATACGGGAACTATAAGAAAAGCTATCCCTCTTATTCAATATAAAGAACTAGATATGCAAGCAGACAGTAAATATGTACATAGAAGATGAAGAAAGTTCACTGTAATGCTACTTTGCCAATGTTGGTGTGTTCATGTATATGGTCCTGTGGTTCATAATACTTTTATAATAACTATTTCTGCCAGTTTTAAAATATTTATGAACTATTAAGTTACTTCACAGCATATGAAGACTAATATGCAAAAAGGAAAGAAAAAAACCAGAATAGATAAAACTGAACTGACATCTCTGTGGTATTAGCTATAACACTTATATATTAAGAGAAAACTTAAATACTTTGGATACATTAAATATCATGAGAATTTAGAGAAGACCGTCTTAGAAGGGTACATAATGGGAAAATGAAAGAGAGGAAGACCAAAGCAAAGATGGCTGCAAGACATTGTTGATAATCTGCAAATGGATGCATCAGCAGCAGGGCATATAGCTTACAATGCAGAAGCCTACAGGAGAGCTGTTCGGGAGGTAAAGTTCCACAAGGGACATGCAAATAACTGACTGATAATACTTATGTAAGGGTTTTTTTAAAAATAACCAATGTGAAAACTGAAGTGAAGCCATATAAAACAATGGCTACTCATCAGTACATATTTTGGAAGCAATGTTGTCTGCACTAGTTGCTACTCTCAGTTACTAAGCTGACATTTCAGAGCTGGCCAAGACCCTGACCTACATCTACAATGTAGTCCTAGAAACAGGCTGCATTGTTCCTTTGGTCTGGTTTACATGACTGGACTTAATATGGTCCCTTTGGGTTGAAGTCTGCTGAGACAACTTTTTGAGTTCACTTTAGAACTTAAAGGAAGCCACTTTCTGTTGAACTTTATGCCTACACTTTAAGTTCATAGCACTAGCAACCAAAACCTAGACCCAGTCAGTCAGTCAGTCATTTGCATGTCCCTTGTGGAACTTTGCCTCCCTAACAGCTCTCCTGTAGGCCTCTCAGTTGTAAGCAAGATGCCCTGCTGCTGATCATGTTGCTGTTTGGGTTTCTTGGTATATTTTCAGAAGGTAGTTTACCAATTTCTTTCCTTCCTGGCAGTGACTGTGCTAGTCAGTGATCATAGCCATTGTCCCTACATCGAGATCATCTGCCTACCATCAAAGATTGGTGACCATAACCAACATTATCTGTCGGCTGCTCTCCCATTTCATGTGCCACCTGCTCCCATGGCTTGACATCACCCTGATTAGGGTACTCCACCTTGTCCAAGGGTGTCCCATAGACTCACCGAGGTAAGGAAATCTAAACCCATCTCTGCAGTTATACAGAGGACGTCACATAATCAGTGCATATTTCCAGCTCTCAAATTATTGTGTACAAGTTCAAATAAAACAACACAATTTGATATTTATTCAGTTACATTTATTCTGCATTATTGAAAAGTTTGTGTACAGACTGTACATACCATTTTGACTTTCTTGTAAAGGCTTGACAAACTTCCTTTCTGTTCAGATAACAACACAGCAAGTCTTAATAAAACAAGCATGGGCAAATACTGATATAATTTTGAATAGTGTTTATTAAGTAAAGGTAACATTCCTATTTCCATGCCATTAAGGCTAACTGAGGTTACAGTGTTAGGCCCATATTTTTTAGAAAATATATGCAGAAAAAAACAACCTTCAATACCAGTCTTCTTACGAAGAGGGATATCATAAAATGGCTGAAGCAAAAGACTGAAATGACAGATTATACAAATAAGATTATACAAATACAATAAATTTAACTGATCTTATATTGATTGCCAAAACAACAAAAAGGAATGGAAAAACTAATTATGTCAGTCCGCAAGAACAGCGAAGAGCAGAACATCTATCTTAATGCAAAGAAAACTAAATTGATAACAACTGACAAAACAAACAAGGCAACTGAAATATGTATCAATGAGGAAAAACTGGAAGAAGTGGAGAGTTTTGAATATCTTGGATCGCTACTAACTAATAATGGAGATACAATGAGGGAAATTAAAAGGAGGACATCTATCACTCTTCAGAAAGTAAAACAACTAAAGAATCTGTGGAGAGGAACAGACAGAACTACAAAAATAAGATTTTTAAGGACATGCATCTTTCCCGTCATAACGTATGCCTGTGAGACCTGGACACTTAACAAAACAGCTGAGAAACGCATATATGCCTTTGAATGTACATGCTACAGAAGAGTTCTTCAAATATCATGGACATAAAAATGAACAAATATATCCATACTACAAGAACTTAATATTGAAGAAGTCTGGCTAGTAAAGAGTATTAAAGAGAGAAAACTTATATATTTTGGACACATTAAACATCTTGATAATCTAGAGAAGACTGTCTTGGAAGGGTACATAATGGGAAAAAGAAAGAGAGGAAGACCAAGGCGAAGGTGGCTGCAAGACATCGTTGATGATCTGTAAATGGATGCATCAGCAGCAGGCCATCTTACTCGCAACTGAGAGGCCTACAGGAGAGCTGTTAGGGAGGCAAAGTTCCGCAAGGGACATGCAAATGAATGAATGAATGACCCAGAGTTACTCAAAATACCCAGGGTATATTCACATTGTTCACAAATAAAGATAGGCCAACAATGCCACTCACTCACACAGGTTATCAAGAAACTGTCAGTCATTGGACTGTTTCAGATTTATGTACTTTCATCAAGTTCTGAATAAGTTCAGAGTTGACACATAACATATACTCTATCATCATATATACATAGTAGTTCTTCGAATCAACATAAAAATGTATTCTTCTCAAATTTCCATTTCTATTTCTATTACTTTGTAAAAAACATGAAGACACAGTATAGACTCATTATCCACAAAACATTAAAAACTAAACACAAACCACAGATTAGAAGTAGTTTCATTGTTCAGAAATAGCTTCATTGCAGTGAGGACATTTCCATATCTGCCCAGGCACATTCCAGTTAGGACCTCATATCATAGGCACATTCTAGTTAGGACCTCATATCATAGGCACATTCCAGTTAGGACCTCATATCATAGGCACATTCCATCCAGTTAGGACCTCATATCATAGGCACATTCCAGTTATGACCTCATATCATAGCCGCATTCTATTTAGGACCTCATATCATAGCCACATTCCAGTTAAGACCTCATATCATAGCCACATTCTAGTTAGGACCTCATATCATAGGCATATTTCAAGTGCTAGTGACAATTTCTGTAATTTTTTACTTGAATATTGCCCATGCAGTGGCCAGTCACCCAGCTGTAGAAATGGGCACCTGACTTCTTCTGGAGTTGGGGAAGGAAAGGTGGCCAGGCATGATACTGACCACATCACCCTCTAGTGTGCTGACAGGTCAAGGAAAATATGGGCGCTATGTGCCTCTAAGGCATGACAGGACTGCCTTTACCTTTTTTTTTTTTTTAGTGGCCGTCTGTCCTACTCTTTTTATGACTCCCAACTGCCAATGGATTTTTAACATGCATAACAATGCACATGCATGTTTGGTCCCACTACATAGAGATCAGGGGAATTTTACCACTGGAGGATTCATGAGAAAAAAAAATCCCTGCTATTTCTGACTGGATCTGGACACTAAAAGTGAAGGCCTAACTCTGAGACCACACAGCCCCCAGATTAAAATTTACAAGTATACTTTGTTGTCTTTTTAACCTCTTTACTTACTTTCACAGCTATATAGCCGTGACTATTATATTATTTTTTCACAATTTTGTAGGCATACATAAACATAAAGAAAAGTCCATTACTAGTCTTTGAATGAGAAGTTATGTAAAGTGTTTTTGGAATGTAACTAATACTCTCTTAAAATACATGTCAGTTTTTATTTCTGACTTCTCTCAATGCTCACTAGTGGTTTTTCTACAGTCTTCTTCATAACAAGAGAAGTTGAAAACCACTACATTATTTTAATAAAATGCAGGGGGTCAAAGACTCTTGACACCAAAAGCATGGAGGTGATAGGTCATATCAGATACTTACACTGAGAGTTAATGGCCTGTCCTCTAGGATACTTTCTCTTCTTTGCTGTGAGAGCCTTCTGTAAAAGTTGTTCATTTCTTCTGAAAAAAAAATAATATGAACAAAGTGATGTATTACGCCATGTTACAATGAATATTACGACACATTCCATGCATCCGCTTCTTTAGTTGGCAATTGGCTAAGCAATCACCACCCAGTATGCCCTGTGGCATCTTGCAGTGCAGCACAAGTTCTCTCCACCTCTCACAGTCTGCAGCCAGCTTTTGTAATGTGCCTCAGCTGTGCTGCATGCTACTCATTTCCACTTCTACAGTTCTCCATTAGGTAGCCTTTGGTCATCTTCTCTTTCTTTCTCCCTCAGGTGTCCATCACATGGCTGTTTTAGTGATGTTGCTGGGGTCTCTTTGGACACATGACCAATCCATTTCCAGCATTTTTTTGCTGTTATCACGTGCATGTCTTCTAGTTCACATGGGGCAAGTAGGTCTCTATTATTTCTTGTCTATAGCCAGTAAATATTTACAATCTTTCTCAGGCAGGTAGTGTGGAATGAGGATAATTTTCCAACTTCCTTTTCAGTTGTTTTCATGCATTCTATGACATGTTGTAACATGTTGAAACACATTATGACATATTACAACATGCTAAGACACATTATTACATGTTAGGTAAAAACCTGAGAGATGAGAAGAATGACAATTGCAGTAAAACTGGTTCTACAGATAAAGCTAGACAGAGGTGTATGGTTCATTTTTTACAAAATGACAGAAAGAGTTGGGAAACGGGTAGAGCTGGGAGTGGCAGAGAAAAAAAAAGATGGCCAGGTAAATGAACAACTTAGGACAATTCAATCCTTCTTCAAGTAGTTAGGCACAATTTTGTGCCAGTCTTTCTCAGATTTCCTCTTATCTCTCACAAATCTGCATACATCTTTCTTATGTGGACGATACCAAAAACTTAAATATTAATTTCTTTCTTTATTTTTTTATGCTTTTATCTGTTGTGTTAATTCTGTACGTGGTCTTTGACAAAAACATGTGCCAAAATGCTGGATTGTTGTGTGTTCCTCATTTATATCTCTCTCTCTCTGAACCTTAAGTGCCCAGGGCACATGGGGCTTCCGCAAGGGTTTTCCACAAATGCCTGTCTTTCGCCTTTTTTTCTGCTCTTGCCCAGGTGAGCCCTCTATTGCTCAACATCCTTTCTGTTGTTCTTCTCCATGTCTCTTTTGGTCTACCCTTACTTCTGCTCCCCTGTGGTGTCCATCACATGGCTGTTTTAGCGATGTTGCTGGGGTCTCTTTGGACACATGACCAATCCATTTCCAGCATTTTTTTGCTGTTATCACGTGCATGTCTTCTAGTTCACATGGGGCAAGTAGGTCTCTATTATTTAATGTCTATGGCCAGTAAATATTTACAATCTTTCTCAGGCAGGTTGTGTGGAATGAGGATAATTTTCCAACTTCCTTTTCGCTTGTTTTCATGCATTCTATGACATGTTGTAACATGTTGAAACACATTATGACATATTACAACATGTTAAAACACATTATGACATATTACAACATGTTAAGACACATTATGACATGTTAGGTAAAAACCTGAGAGATGAGAAGAATGACAATTGCAGTAAAACTGGTTCTACAGATAAAGCTAGACAGAGGTGTATGGTTCATTTTTTACAAAATGACAGAAAGAGTTGGGAAACGGGTAGAGGTGGGAGTGGCAGAGAAAAAAAAAGATGGCCAGGTAAATGAACAACTTAGGACAATTCAATCCTTCTTCAAGTAGTTAGGCACAATTTTGTGCCAGTCTTTCTCAGATTTCCTCTAATCTCTCACAAATTTGCATACATCTTTCTTATGTGGACGATACCAAAAACTTAACTGTTAATTTCTTTCTTGATTTTTTCATGCTTTTATCTGTTGTGTTAATTCTGTACGTGGTCTTTGACAAAAACATGTGCCAAAATGCTGGATTGTTGTGTGTTCCTCATTTATATATCCTCATCTTATTTTCTGCCACTCTTCCTCCTGCCCACTTTCCTCACTCTTTCTAATCTTTTGCAAAACTGAAGGTGTATGGTTCAGTTCAATATACATCAATATTGTATTAAAAGAAATGTAATCTGAAAACAGTGTTACATTTATCAGAAATTTGTAATATTTATTTATGAGAAACATATGCCTGTAAGGTCTGAACACTTAACAAAACAACTGAGAAAGACATAAATGCCTTTGAATGTAAATGAAAAGTAAATGAAGAGAAGGGTTCTTCAAATATCACAGATACAAAAAAAGAACAAATATATCCATACTCATTCATTCATTTGCATGTCCCTTGTGGAACTTTGCCTCCCTAACAGCATTCCTGTAGGCCTCTTGGTTGTGAGCAAGATGGCCTGCTGCTGATGCATCCATTTGCAGATCATCAACGATGTCTTGTAGCCATCTTCACCTTGGTCTTCCTCTCTTTCTTTTTCCCATTATGTACCCTTCCAAGATGGTCTTCTCTAGGTGATCATGACGTTTAATGTGTCCAAAATATTTGCCCAAAATATATCCAAAATGTGTCCAAAATATCCGTTCTATAAAAGTTAATATTGAAGAAGGATGGTTAGTAAAGAAGATTAAACAGAAAACTTAAGATTTTGAAGATGTTATGCCCACAAAACTCCTCTCTTAACAATGTACTCTTTAGAGTTTCACGTGGTTGACCTCTTATTCTTCTGCCTGTTGTGCTCCACTTGATAGCTTGATTTGGGATTCTCTGACTGTTTCTTCTCATCACGTGACTGACATATGTCCATCTTCTTTTTCTGATCACCCATGAGACAGGTTAAGAGAGCTGTTAGGGAGTCAAATTTCTGCAAGTGACATGCTAATGAATGAATATACAAGAAAATTGTACAAGTACTTTATTTTTACTTGTAGGAAATTTATAAATTTGCTTTTACTTGTAGGAAATTTATAAATTTGCTTATAAGATAGCTGTACAATTTTTTTTTGGTTTATAAGAAAGTTGCAAAACTTGCAAATCATGGTAAAAAGGTAAAATCTCCATTTCCATGCCATTAAGGCATATTGGGGAATACAGTATTAGGCCTGCATTTTCCATGACCTTCAGCACATGAAAGTGTGATGTGGTCAGTATCATGCCTGGCCGCTTTACCTGCCCAGATTTCTCTGGTACCCATTTTTAGAGTCTGGGTGAACCCCAGGGCCTTTTTGGTGTGTACCAGGAAAAAATCCCACTGAAAATCATGGACGGTAAGGAAATATTTTATAATTCATTAAAAACAGGAAACTCATAAAACACACACATACGTTTGAGATCACCAGTGCTGTGTGCTCTTTGGAGGTTGGATGTTGATGAGGATTTCTTGAGTATAGACCTCAGAGGTGCGTGAATTGTGTAATAACTGTTCTGGCTGTCTGTGGTTCCATGATAATTTGTTCTTTGTCCAGGCTAATATTGAAAAAAAAAAAAAACCAAACATTTTCACTTGTATATCAATACAGAAAAATTAAGATAAGATAAGGCAAGCTTTTTACCTCCAAAGCTGTTTTCCTTCAGTTTATGTATATGTATTTTTTTCCCTTTACAATATTAAAGTTTACGAGCAAACAGCACAAAAACCAAGTTAAGATTATTCAATTCAAATGTGATATCCACCCTCATTTAAGCATGTGAAAGCTGGAAAACAACTAAAGAAATAGACAAGAAATTAGACTCTTTCGAAAACAAATGCATAAGGAAAATACTCAGTATAAAGTGGAACAAATTCAAGAACAACATAGAGATAAGACAGATGAGCAAACAACAACTTATCTCATGGATGATCAGAAAAAAGAAGATGGACATATGTAGGTCATGTGATGAGAAGAAACAATCAGAGAATCCCAAAACAAGCTATCAAGTGGAACACAACGGGCCAAAGAAAAAGAGGTCGACCACGTGAAACTCTAAAGAGGACATTATTAAGAGAGGCCAGTTCAGTGGACATAAAATCCCTTGATGAGATTGAAAAACTTGCAGAAGACAGGAAAACTTGGCTAACTACCATGCGGGCCCTATGTGACGTTTAGCGGCACGGGAAGGATGCAAGATGTAAGAAGCAAACAGCAATTACTCATGCATCAGAGTATGTCTACTGAGTCTGAAACACATGAATATACATGTACATGGATCCACCAAAATATTGGGTGGAAATAAATTATGGAACACGCATGTGAATCCCTCATGGAGAATGAGGATAGTTCTGGGAAATGTGATCATTTTCATTTCCCAGACTACAGAGGAGGTAACACAGTGAGGGCAGTTAGATTTTTCAGGTGCCAACATATGCTAGATTCTGCTTCAGGTGGCTGTGGACGAGGATGTCCTTAAGATTTGGTTCCCATTTGTATGCTAATAATGGCAGATCAGAGAAGATGTCGTGAGCATCAGGGCTGAGTTGGAGTGGCAGATGGCGATAAAGAATTTTCTTAACCATCTGACCAAGTGGGTGAAATGGAGCTACTAATTTGACTCTGTTGGATGAGGTTACAGGTTTTTTTTTCTCAGTGCCTCTTCACCGCTCACTGGTTGGTTATGGTTAAATGCTTTCCGAAGGACATTTTCTGAATAGTGGCGATGATGAAGAAATTCTAATAATTTGTTGGACTGATCCATAAAGTCCAAGTTATTCTGATTTAGGTACAAAGACGGAGGAGTTGGGAGTATGGGATGGAGTTCTTACAAGTTTCAGGATGTGAGAAGGTGTAAAGTAAATATGTGTGGCTGTCGGTGGCTGTAAAATACAGAGGTGACTAGACTGTCTGTGCCAATAGATATTTTGATGTTTATAAAGTTGACAGACTTGTCAGAAATTTCATAGGTGAATTTGATGTTCTCATTAAGTGAGTTGGCGAATTTGATGAAACTTTTTAGACCCTCCTTTGGTATACTGGTGGCTCCAATGCCATCATCAATGTACCTTTTATAGAATTCTGGGAGTCTGCCAGTGTAGGTTTCCCATAATTTGACTTCCAGGGAACCTATAAATAAGCATGCATAACTGGGACCCATTTTCGTTCCCATGGTGACATCACAGATTTGCTCAGAGTATTCGCCGTTGAATTCAAAGGAATTTAGGTTGAGCATCAGCTCTGCCAGTCTTATTATGGTATCAGTGTTAGATGTGGGGTGAGGGCCTTTATCAAGAAAATAGTGGGGTGCTAAGAGTCCTTCCTTATGGGGATAGAGGTGTAAAGAAAGAAGACATCAAGGAGAAGGACGTGATAGGTGTGGTGCTGACTGAGTTTGTTGTTAAGGCGTGGTTGGTATCGTTCAAATAAAAGGTCAGTTTGAGTACTTTTTCTTCTTCTTCTTCTTCGTTCACGTCTATCACCAAGACCGCCCCGTGATCCTACTGAGTTTACTCCTGTGGTCCTCGATAGGTCCCGTGGTCCTTTCAAGGACCACACAAGATCCCCGAGAGGACCACAAGAGGTTTTCGTTGCACCAATTTAATCTAGAGTTGGACTTTCTCACCGGAAACCTCAGCGTGATTAGGATACGCAAACATCCCCGCCGGGTGAGAGGTGGTTGCTATCTAGACTGCACTAAGTGTCTCTGACTTCAGCATTTTGTGGTCGTGGCCACTACCCTTCCTAGCTGTGACCGAGATGGAGCTTTTGTCCAGGAGGACAAATCCTCGTCACTAGTAAGTTTCACCCCTGGGTTGAGCCGGTTTAGGCATATTATCCCAGTATGGGTGTGTTTAGGACGTGATCGACCTCTAGAGCGGAGGTACCGCGACATATGTAGCCATCAAGTTTCACCCGTGGTTTAAGCCGGTTTTGGCGTATTTTACCAGTATGGGTTATATCGGACGTGGCTGGCCTCTGAAGTAGAGGTGCCGTGATATGAGTAGCTCTCACCGCGAGACTACTGGACATACCGATTAAGCTTCACTTTATCCTTTCCATCACCTTTTCACATCGGCACCGCATGGCAACCCTAATTGCATTTTCGCATTTTCTTCACTGGCCGGGAGAGTTTCACTCCACGAGCAGCATTCGAAGAATCTCGCCAGCAGTGTCTTAACCCTGGGTTAAACCAGTTCAGGCAATTCGCCCGGTATGAGTGCACATAAGACATGGCCAACCTCCAGACCAGAAGTGCTGTGATTTGAGCAGTTCTAACCTCGAGATTACTGATTACTTCACTTAATCCTTTCTTTCACCTTTTTCACAGTGGCACCGAGCGGCAACCCCATTCGCACCTTTCTTCACTGGCCGGGAGGAGCCCCACTCCACGCACAGCATCTGAAGAATCCAGCCAGCAGCGGTAGATGAGCTACCAAACATGACTCTCATTTGCCCGAAGTGTCTGGTTTTCAGGCACCAGATATTCAGCTTCGCCCTTTCTCCTGTCAGTCTGAACAGTTCTGCCAAGAGAGGGTCAGGAGCTGGACTTGACTGTCAGAGGCTTTTTGAGATGCATGACTTGGAGTGGAGAGCGTATCCCCCACCCCACCTCTGGCTATAACAGTCCTTAGAACCAGTTTGAGTACTTACAGCTGGAAAATGCTGTCCAAAAAGTCAGAAATGTGCCCAGTGGGGCATGAACACACTGATACAACGGGACATCTAGGATGATTGGGTTTGTGGATTTTAGGAAGAAGATAGAATGTGTGTGGCCTAAACAGCTGTCCCTGATGTGAAGATAAACAGCTTGGGGTAGGAGGCCACTTTCATTAATAAAGTCTTTGATGGTTGCATCCACTATGGCATTGTTGAAGCAGGTGGCAACGTTTTTACATGGGGCACAGAATTTTATGTGACCATTTGTGAAGGAATACAAAGAAACAGTAAGATCATTTTTCTTCTTAAAGTTGAAATGTTGACATGTAACAGAATCTGACTGGTGTGTCAAATTCTCCTTTAATCTTGTGACTTGGACTTGAGACAAAGGACCTGGTCAAGCTTCACCAACTATGAATAAAAACTGTGGGATTCACTTGACCTGCTAATTCAGGCAGTGGGATTCACTTGACCTGCTAATTCAGACTGTTGGATTCACTTGACTAGCTACATCAGATAGTGAGATTTTTCACAGCAAACATGAGGAACACTGAATTCTTTTTCGTGTCTTCCAAAATCTGAACAATGTTATAAGAATGAAAGAAAAGCTAATAAGACATGTTATAAGAATGAAAGAAAAGCTAATAAGACATGTTATAAGAATGAAAGAAAAGCTAATAAGACATGTTATAAGAATGAAAGAAAAGCTAACAAGACATAGTGACTGATTAACTAAATATTTTGAGCTTTGGTAAGTAGTAAACTACCAATGCAAAATTAGTAAATAATACTGCAAAATAAAAAAAAAAAAGAAAATTATGAGAAAAAAAGGGATCTTTCTCATGAAACCATGTGTGAGAAGTAATGTGTAGGTCATAAGAAACTAAAATACAAAAGAAATGGGGCCGGGACAGGAGAGAAACAGAAGAATACTGATTTTAAATAACAGTGAAGCAAGATGTAACAGAATAGTTGTAAAAGGGAGATAACCAATGAGAAAATAAAAGATAACACTGATTAGCAAATTGTTACTTCCCCACGGAAGACCTCCCCGAAGAAGGTTTGGAAGCAGGGTAAAACAATGAGAGGCAGCTGATAATGAACTGACAACAATATGTAAATACAACATATTCTGTTACCACTGTCAGCAGCTGCATTGGGATGTTAGTGTCAGTTTGTCTGAAAGGGTCAGATCCCTTTGCATCATGATCCTTTAACTTTGCTTCTTCATTTGCATCCACACGTGTGACCTGGAACCTCTGCCTCCCCTCTGTCTTGCCATCAGCGGCAACATCTGCCTGGACGGCTGTACCATCTTCAGATACAACAGTGAATGAAGGCACCGAGTTAGGGCTCTGGGCCACACTGGCCTGAGCAGGCTGGATCCTCTGGTCATGGCTCCACATGATTTTCTGGTCCAGGCTCATGTGAACCAGCAGAATTCTCTCCAGCTCAAAGCGTTGTATGGAGCCAAGTAGTATCATGGAGCCTGTGAAGTCAAGCAGGTCAAGTAAACATTTTCACATGAGTTAGTGAAATCAAGCAGGTCAAGTAAACATTTTCACATGAGTTAGTGAAATCACACAAATCAAGTAAACATTTTCACATAAGTTAGTGAAATCAAACAGATCAAGTAAACATCTTCACATATATTAGTGAAATCAAACAAATCATGTAAATATTTGCACATGACTTAGGGGCATCAAACAAATCATGTAAATATTCTAACTTATAAAATCCGTTCTTAAATTTCAAGCCCACTGAAGTGACCCAGCTAAAACTGGAAACTGTTAACGGCCTATCTCTGTTGCTGGTCCTGGGAAGCTGTCTCATTACAGTCAGGGCAAGCCTAATCATGTTCAGCCTTTGATCTCAATATGTCCTTCATGTGTATAAACTACGGTGTGAGCCTTTATCAAACAAAAACATGCAGTTAAATAATAAAGCTGTTCCTACTTTCTTCCTAGTTTATACATTTTGGTATCACAGCTTTACTGCAGTGCTTTGTGTATATTTGTATTGAGCCTGTATTCTTGGTGGGTCTCAGAAGCGGGATTGCATGAAACCGTGGTTTTCATTGCACCAGTTTAATCTAGAGTTGGACTTTCTCACCGGAAAACCTTGGATATCTGTATATCCCCACTGGGTGAGAGGTGGTTGCTATACTATACACTAATTATTTGTGTGTTAATAAGATGTCCTTCAGTGTTTTTAGAGAAATGATCTCAATGTTAAGTTGGCTGCGTATTGCATGTGATCTAGCATTTAGATGGGATCTGTATCCACTGCCCTTGGCTGCATGTAACTCAGTGAGTTGTGCATGATGGTACTTTGGAGGAGATTACTTTGCATTTGTTCCTCAGTTTATTATTGGATGGATTTGTATAAGTCCAGTTTGTGGCCTTTGCTGCTAGATGGTTAGCCATGTCATTTCTATTATTCCGGCATGGCCTGGACAGCATATCCATGTGATGTTTTTGATGTTCGATTTCTCAATTACCTCCAGCCATTCAGGTCAGTTATGACTCTCTCCCACCTATGAATGTTGATCCTGATAAGACAGTTGATGTAACATTGCCATCCTATCAACAAAGTAAAGACTGTGGTGGAGCCTGAGAAAGACAGCTCCTTAAATATGCTCCAGGAGTTAAAGAAAGGCACAGCTACTAACTCCTCAAATGACATGATGGCTGTCTTACATCTGAGAGTTTCCTGCCATTTCTTCAAGTCTATCAACTATAGAGAGAGCTGCAACACATTAAGAATATTGCAAGAACTTCAGCAATTCTTTCTACTTGTTTCTTCCAGACATTATCTATCTGCTTTCCTCTCCTTCTTTACCCCTGTCTAAGTCATGGTCATTCCATGTTTCTGATTCACACACCAGGACTGATTTAATGTTTTGTGTTGAACAGTCTTAAGTTTTCTTGTTAGGGATATTCCCTTGGCCTTCCAGATGCTTCTTGGCTGTAGAAATGCTACTCTAGTCTTCCCAATTCTTGCTGTAATATCTGCTTCTGCACCATCTTCTCTGTCTATAATACTCTCTGATACTTCTCATCACATGGCCTACATATGTCCATCTTCTTTTTCTGATCATCCATGAGACGGGTTGTTGTTTGCTCATGTGTTTTATTTCTGTGTTGTTCTTGAATTCGTTCCACTTTATATCAAGTATTTTCCTGAGGCATTTGTTTTCAAAAGAGTCTAATTTCTTGTCTATTTCTTTAGTTGATTTCCAGCTTTCACATGCATAAATGAGGGTGGATATCACATTTGAATTGAATAATTTCCAACTCTAGATTAAACTAGTGCAACGAAAATCACAGTGTCACGCAGTCCCGCTTCTGTGACCCACCAAGAGTATAGGCCCAAGCCCCACGATGCTCTGAGCCTCCATCCTAAATGAGACTATCACGAGAACCACATGAGTAAATTCAGTAGGATCATGGGACGATCTTGGTGGTAGAAGTGAATGAAGAAGAAGAAGAAGAATTGAACAGTCTTAACTTGGTTTTTGTGCTTATAATTTTTGAATGCCATATGTTCTCAAGATTTTTGAAGATCGATGCTGCTTTTGCAATTCTAACTTCCTTCCTGGTGTCACCATCCTGGTCTACATAGCTGCCAAGGTATGCAAATTGGTTTCTTAGTGGCATGGAAAAAAGAAAAGCATTTGAGTTGATTAGAAACACCAAGGACTGAACAAGATGGAGAAGCATGATCTCAAGTGCTAACTGGCATGGCACATAATGAATTGAAACATAGGACACAATAAATTCTCATTTATTTCCTACACATTTCTCAGACCATTCACACACACACACTGGCTTAGGAACTGAAGATTTTACCTTTAGCATCTACAAGAGGATATGATCTATGCCTTGTTTTTATTATCAGCTCCTGAAGATCACTGTATGTGCCATCAAACGAGATATACTTGACATCCCTCACCATAAAGTCTTCCACATACAGCAACCAAGAACTGTACGAGATCATGAAAATAAGTGAACTTCTGAACACATGACTTTATTAAGGAAAGTAAATTTTCATGTAATAATCTGTCACACTCCTAAGCACATAATAGGCAAATAAATGCAAATAAAAGTCTGAAGGTGTAATGAAAACCATTAACTACTTGTGGTTATAAATATATAGGTCCATGTTAAAGGACAGTGGATCCCAAAGTTCATGATACTGCACCCTGGGATGTGATAGGAAAATTAATGGAAGGGTGGGGAAGGGGTAAAAAAAGAGAGTTGGGAGCATCAGAACCAACTGAATGAAAGTGTTTTTTGGGAGCACCAGGGATGTGGCTTTGAAGGCAAGTTGATAAAGTTTGGAGACCACTGTTACAGGACAAAATAAAATATACGTATGTGGAAAATGAGCACTAACACCATAACACTTTTATGCCTCTGAGGCATGATAGGGTTACTTTTAATGTGGAGTCTATTTGTATTAAACATGTAAAAAATTTGGGTGAATGAAAGGATAAGAAATGACATCCCCCCCCCTCCATTTTGATGTACTCGAAAGTAATCAACTTCTGACTAGGGTGATTCACAGCTGCTAGAATGGGAGGAGAGTAGATTTGTTAGTTAATTAGTTAGTCAACAGATCATCCTCACTGAACACTGGACAAGTAGTCCATAAATGCTCCAAATCCCCTCCTTAATGTCGCCCCCCCCCCCCACCCAGTGTGCAACATGATGACACCAGTTCTTTGTTGGTTTATCGGTCTTCCCTGGCTCCCTACGTATGAGTAGCCCTCTCATCTGGCCTCACCCTGTTTGACATTGTGCTCAAGCAGTCTGTCTATGGTCTCAGATTCACGATCGTCACTGGAATCTCTCACGTGCCAGTCTCATTTAGAACATCAGTACAGTCCACTGTTTGTCCAGTTTCCACAGTGGACGTGCCACTCATTCGCTGCCTTTTACTCTCACAAGTCCTGTTATAAAGATGAAACAGATTTTTGTTGGCCTTTGCCTCCTCAGAGACTCCAACCACTGCTTTCGAAAACCCACCCCGACTCGATCTTCCTGCATAGTGGGGGTCTAATTCTAAGTGCCGTGCTGCGTGGCACAGGCAATCATTTCTCTCCACAATTCCCTGTCTTTTTACTTGATTATGAGATCTACCGGTGACTTTCTTCTTACCCACACTGACAGCCCATCCAATAACTTCTCTCTCTGTCTTCCTCTGTCTCTTCTTCCCTCAGTTTTTCCATTTGCCATAATGTGTTCCAATTTTCATCTTCTTAGAAAATGTCCTATAAATCTCGCTGGCCAGCTGCTGATCTTTGCTATAATTTGCTTTTTAACTCCAGCCTCTTTTAAGACTTCTTCATTGGTTTTCTTAGCTGTCCATGGTACCTTCAACATTCTTCTTATAAACCACATTTCCATGGCCTCCATTTCTCGCTGTACTCCCTTATTCATGGACCATGCTTCACACCCATAAAACAGAAGTGGCTCGATGTAACATTTAAGTACTAGGAATCTTGTTTCCATTGATACAGATCTGTTGCACAAGATGTTTCTCATTGTCTGGAATGCTGACTTGGCCTGAGCACGTCTGCTTTTTATTTCATTGTGACATTTCCCATCAGCTGTTATAATCGTTCCTAAGTACTTGAATCTATCAACTTGTTTCATCATGGGTGTGTTCTGATTACTATGATGCTGGTTTCTTTAACTAATGCTAATACATTAACATCTATAACACAACAACTAAAAGATATGAAACTATATTCCCTTTTCTTAACACAAGATTTGCACTCTTTCTTCTTACTCTCTCTCCATAACATGACAAAATAACCATACAGCAGCCACCTCATTGTGATGACATATATATATGACATACTTGGACTTCGTTGAAATGATGTCAGGAAGATATGGCAACTTCTTCAGCTTGATAATACTGTCATAAAATGATGGTTGTAACAAATTTGCAACTGCGTTGGCTATAATTACAGATATCTGATGATAGAAAAAAGATATAACAAAGTGAGTTGAAGAAAAGAAAGCTTGATAAAGAGAGTTTATCATAGCAGGCATTAGTAAAATCATTGAATGTTGTGTCAGGTATACTATCACATGACAGGAAGCATTACAACCAGTCCCTGCCAAGTCCACTGCCTTGTAAGTGCCTCAAGAGAATCAAAGACAATGGGAGTAAACCCCAAAAGAAAAAAAAATGTAGATGGAGGGACCCTAAGGTAGTTGGTGATGAGGTTCTTTTTCTGGTATGCCTTGCAACATTGCTAGATTTTCAGATGTACTGACCCTATTTTTTTCACTGCCTTTTCAACATAGGCAGAATATTTTTAGTCTGTGGGCAGTGCACCTTCTCCTTATCAGTTGCCCAGGTGAACCAGAATGCATGCACAAGTAGCATTTGCCTGTTTCAAGATTGTTGTCTAAGGTGAAAATGTCATTATGTCCTTAATAAATGTCATATTTATCTAGTCCATCTGAAAAATGACACTACTGCACACTAGGTTTATCTAGCCCATCAGACAAATGACACCGGACACTAGTTTTCTCTAGTCCATCAGACAAATGACACTGGACACTAGTTTTTCCTAGTCCATCACACAAATGACACTGGACACTAGTTTTCTCTAGTCCATCAGACAAATGACACTGTACACTAGCTTCCTCTAGTTCATCAGACAAATGACACTGTATGCTAGCTTTCTCTAGTCATCAGACAAATGGCACTGTACACTAGCTTCCTCTAGTTCATCAGACAAATGTAGGTAGTCCCTTTCCTGTCCATTTCTTTGCTTTGTCCATATGGTGGTGTCAAGATCTGATATTATTTAACCAAATTATTTGTTGTCTCTCTCAGGTTTTTTTTATGCTAGCAGTTTGCCCATCACTCTTTCAGTATACTTTAAGAGCAGAAATTTCCAATCTGGTATCTACTGCTGATCAAGATCTTACACTGCTTCTTCACCTGATAGCAGCATGTTACATAGTGCCCCAGTAAACAAGATAGTAAGTGACATGGTCTTTGCTATACTGAGTTTACTGAAAAACCAGGCACTGCCTCTTGCTGGGAAGGCATCATCACATTTTTTTGAGTATGCCCTGAGACATGGGCAGAGCCAGGATGGTCAGGTATCACTGTCAACTATAATCAGGCACCCTTGTCATCTATCATTAGGTATCTTTGTTATCTGTCATCATGTATCATTGTCAACTATAAGGTATCCTTGTCATCTGTCATCATGAATCATTGTCAACTATCATAAGGTATCCTTGTCATCTGTTATCATGTATCATTGTCATCTATCATCAAGTATCATTGTCATCTGTCATGTATCATTGTCATCTATCATCAGATATCCTTGCCATCTGTCATCATGTATCATTGTCATCTATCATCATGTATCATTGTCATCTATCATCAGGTATCCTTGCCATCTGTCATCATGTATCATTATCATTTATCATTAGGTATCCTTGTCATCTGTCATCATGTACCACTGTTATCAGGCATTGTTGCCATCTATCATCAGGTACCCTTGTTTTCTGTAATCATTACTTATGTGCAAACTACTCAAAGAGAACCATGCTAGTGTAGTGGATTAGACACTCGCTTGATGACCAGGCAACCAGGTTCTGACTCCCACTTAATATGGTGGAGGACAAACTGTGGCTTGCAAAAAAACTCCAGGGATTCACCCAGCCTCAAGAAAAAATGGGCACTAGAGTTAATGCTCTTGGGAGGAAGAGGAATGATGTTGCTAGCTATGGATTTTATGCTAATGATGACAAAATCGGCAGTTTCTGGTCAGCTGTTGACTAGGCAGCAGAGATCTTATGATCTGACCACATAAATGACACTGGTTCATAACTCATACCTTTACTTTTATCTAAACTACTCAGAGAATTCACAATCCTGGAAAAATGGATTAAAAAACTCAGATATATGACAGTCCTGTAATGTTTTGGATGTTTAACTGCCTGAAATAGTTGCAATGAGTTTTACTCTGATAATTTGAAGTTTTTTTTTTTTCTTTGGGTTTCCTGGGTTATAAAGCAGAAACTCAGAACATGTCATGTGATGTACCCTCCCTAAAATGTTGTCCCTCTCACTTTATCCCTGAATGCAGTGCAATCTTAAGCAAGTTTACCAGTGTCTCGCTGGAGAGGTGCAACAGGGTTTGGTGATAAATGATAAATGTCATTGCATATTTAGACTTTCTGTGATGCTCTGAGTCAACCTGTAGAGAGGTCATCCCTTTTTCCTTTTGCTGGGCACTATACCTTCTGCTACCAACCTCTCCAAACCAACATGTCTCTTGATGTGGCCAAAGTATCTCAGCTTTCTAACTTTGATGGTGTTTACAAGCCAGTTTTCTACGACATCAATATCTCATTATTTGATTTTCTTTCTATTCCTGATATTCTAAGTGCCCTTCTATAACATTTCATTTCAAATGCTGTTTTTCTCTTTTCTAGTGATTTGTTAAGTGTCCATGTTTGGCATCTGTACATTGCCATTGGGAATATGTATGCTCATAGTAAACGTAGCTTTGTTTTCTTGTTGGTACCTTACTACATATTTTTCATTTGTACTAGTTTCTGTGATGCATCTGCTAGTTTCCTTTTAATTTCCACTGAGCATTCACTGTTGGATT
This sequence comes from Achatina immaculata, assembly GCA_009760885.1. Lineage (NCBI taxonomy): Eukaryota > Metazoa > Mollusca > Gastropoda > Stylommatophora > Achatinidae > Lissachatina > Lissachatina immaculata. The sequence goes on from CM019712.1 coordinate 20,162,965, forward strand.
AAAGAGAGAAAACTTAAATATTTTGGATACATTAAATGTCATGATAATCTAGAGAAGATCGTCTTGGAAGGGTTACATAATGGGAAAAAGAAAGAGAGGAAGACCAAGGTAAAGATAGCTGCAAGACATCATTGATGATCTGCAAATGGATGCATCAGCGGTAGGCCATCTTGCTCACAACCGAGAGGCCTACAGGAGTGCTGTTAGGGAGGCAAAGTTCCGCAAGGGACATAACTGAATGAATGAATGTCAGTGTTGTTGGTGATGATTCAACCTAGATATTTGAATTTATTTATGTTCCCAGCTCTTCATGGTCCATTGTAATTTTGGGTTTGCTTCTCAATTTCTCAAGAACTATCATTACTTTTGTTTTGTTCATGTTTAAAAAAAAGAGCTTCTGAGCTTCATTGCATCATTTGGTGGTGGGAATCAGTTGTTGCAGAGCTTCTGAGCTGTTTAACAGAAGGACAGTATCATCAGACAGAAGAAAAGTATGCAGTATTAATATAAATCAAGTCAGGTGCATATACTATATTATGACAGTAAATGGAACTATCTGTGGCTGTCAAACTCAATGCAATAAGGAAGAAATAGAAGAAAAAAAAAGATTTTTTTCTATAAAAAAAAAGATGAAGTTGGTCCACTGATTGTGAACACTTAATCTTTGTGTTGTGCATTTTTGTTCTGAGTGCTGCCACATACATTAGTAATGAACCATAATCAGGAATAAACAAAATATCAAATACTCACAACAGCTGGTAAGAGATGGCTTATCTGCCCAGTGACCTCAAAAACAATGACAGCCGTAGAAATGGTTCGAGTTACACTTCCTGAAAAACTGGCAGCACCTAAAGTGATATATTATATATATATAAGGGGCTGAAGATGCTGTCCATTTGGCAGTCAGCGATCCATAGCTGATATGCTAGTGTCAGGGTTAGTGAACCATAGCTGACCAAGACCTTGTTCCACCTCTCCGTTGGTACCTCCGAGCCTATCTTGGCTAACGGGGATTGCCACCTCCATGGAAGTGGAGCATTGCACACTTCCTCCTTTTTAGCTGTACTCCAGGACTGAAAAAATAGCTGCCATAACCCACTCCCAAGCCGATATGATGCTGTGCCTCAACATCTTTGCAGCATCGAGTGCAAAGAACACCAGCTTGCAGTTATAGGGAGATAGCACAAGACAAGACTATGATGTATAAACTAGGAAAAAAAAGTAGGAACAGCTTTATTTCTTAACGACTTCAAAGTTGTGACATTTCGGCATGAGCCTTAATCATTCAAAAACATACAGGACAAAGAAATAGAGAGGAGATAAAGTATAGATTCATATGTTAAAATAAAAAAGAAATAAAATGAATAGGGCACTTAGCTGAAACTTATAATAGATGTGGCATGTTCAGAAATGGGCATGGTAGAGCTTAGGGAATGTTTAAATGGAGGCTTGTGATGTGTGATAGGCGGATTGTAACTGAGGGTGGTGGGTGGGGAAACTGTTGAGGGGAGAGAGAGTAATACAATGTTAACCTAGCCAGGAGAAGGTGAAATAGCTGGGGTAGTGGGATTGTAATGTGATGCTGTGAGGAGGTTCTGAACTATGTGTAACAAGTGAGAAGGGAGTGGAGCTTAGTGGAGAGGGATTATGATAAGTAATAAAGCTGTTCCTACTTTTTTCCTAGTTTTTACATTCTGGTATCACAGCTTTACTGCAGTGCTTCGTGCATAGTTATATACTTATATACTAATTATTGTGTGTTACTAAGACAAGACTGTGTACATATAAACTGAAAATGTAGTAGTATGTTATGTACATATAAACTGAAAATGTACATATAAAATGAATATGTATTTGATGTGAAATTTGGTTCCTTTCTCTAACCTTCCTTTACACAACTATCCTTTACACAACTATCCTCTACACGCCAAGGAAAAAAAAAACATATTTCAGTGACTGCATCATAAGGGCAAAAAACTTATTTTATTCACGCAGACAAAAAGTAACATCACCAACAAAATAAATTTTTATAAATTTTTATTTTCTTCAAGTGAAAATATTTATTAGGTAAAATTAAAAGTTTTAAAAACATTTTATCAACAGTTTCAATAATATTCTGATTTACTGCAGACTTTTCATGGAATTAAAAATTTGATCAAAGTTGTATTTTCAGATTCCAGTGATATTTGGTGTATAATTTTATATTTTAAATTTCTAACCTGCATCAAAACACCAAGATGACAGTCTACACAACTATACTAAGACCAGCTGTCATGAATGGATCAGAAATGTGGAGTACAACAAAGAAAGATGAACAACAAATGCAGGTCTTTGAAAACAAGTTCCTAAGAAAAATCTTTGGTCTTATAGAGGATACCAGTAGTGGTGAATGGAGAGCTAGAAAGAACACTGAAGTTAACAGCTTATTTAAATCCCAATGAATTATAAATGTCTTGAAACTGAGCAGACTATGCTGGTTGGGTCATATAGAAAGAACGGAAGAGAACAGACAAATGAAAATGGTGTGTGTACAAGAGATGAAGGAAACAAGACCAAGAGGCAGACCAAGACAGAGATAGAGAGGCAACATAAAAGAGGATATAAATGAAACTGGTGTCACCAACTGGAAATAGAAGATTGGATATTGAGAGGAATGGAGGTGAACTTCATCTGCAACAATGAGCCTTAATGCCTCAGACAGCTGAAGAAGAATAAGATTTATATTTACAGAATAGATTTCACTTCATTCCAGAGGCTAGTTTTAACATTTCCTATTCATTTTTAGAGCAGAAAATATGTCTTAAAATTTAGCTACATTTTCTTTTGACTGCATTATTTCCATTCAACTTTATTTGTTTTGATTTTCCTGTATTCCGGTTGCTTTATTAAATAATAAAGGAATTAATATATAAATGAATTAATTATTATCTTTTATGAATAATTTTATTAGTAAATTTTATAAAACTCTGAACTGCATCTTGATTTGCTCTTTTTGACTGTCCACATTATTTTCATCATTCTCCTTAAAAATTACTTCTAGTAGTTTCAAAATCATACGCTTATTCAAAATTTGTGGAAGTGATTCAGATTTAATGCATTTTATGTTCTATTTATAGGTAGTTTTAATGATTTCTCCAGTTTCAAAAGTTTATGACCTTTTTAAATGACCTAGGCAGCTTGGTGGATTCCTGAATGTATGTACACATATAATATGTATATATATATGTACATTATGTATATGTATGTACATATAATACAGGATGATTTACTATAGCAAAACTGATTTGTGTATGAAATCTTTGATAAAAAAATAAGAAAGAATTACATCACAAGATACCACAGTGATTTTTGTCTTTTTTAAAATCTTCAGTATGCACAGTGCCTTAATAACTTCTACCAAATTATCATATGATTTATCTGCAGCAGCGCAGGATTCAGAAAGACCCACCTTCAAGATTAATACATGTAAAAAACCCTCCGATAAAGTTTAAGCACATGTTTTTACCTACAACTGCATAGCCTCCAGGTGTGATCATTTTGGTCACGTCACCTGAAGAAATCCCGTTCGGGAACCACGCTGCCATGCTTTCACCAACCAAACGTCCGAACCCAGCACCTATGGCAGAAAAGGAAAAAAAAATTAAACTGCTAGCTTCTCCTCCTACAATTCTACTTATCTGTTTAAATAAATCTATGAAGTTATGAGCAGTGAAATATACTGACAGCCAGAAGGTGTGGATGAGATAGTTATTCTGAAAGATGTACAGATATGCTGATTCTTCCAACAAAAAGCTTCATTATTCTTTTTTGTAGAAAATAGATATGTCCTTTACAAAAAAAGGGATAAAAAAAGAGAGCTTTGGTAGATTATCAAATTTTTAGACATTCTCCTCTTTCCTCTAAGCTATATCTACCATGAAATAGAATTTTGAGAAGAATTTCTGGACAGATTAAAGATCTTATATCACAAGAATGAAAAATTTTAAATAACAAAGAAATCCAAATGCAATTCCAATTTCCACTTATAACTACCATTTTGAAAAACAACAGATTGAAATGACTCAGACACTTGGAAAGGATGGATGAGAATAGACAGACAAAAAGGGCATATGCAGAAGTGATAAACAGAGATAAACCAAGAGGCAGACCACGTCAGCGGTGGCATGACAACCTACAAGCCCTTGGAATGGACAATTGGCAGGAGAAGACACAGAACAGTGAGATATAGAGACAAGTCTTGTCTGTAGCAATGAGCTGCAATGACTTAGAAAGCTGAATGAATAAAATGAATGAATATCTATCATGAAACTAACTTCACCTTAAGTCTCAGACAGATAAACATTTGTCAGTGATAAAACTCTGTGTGTAGACTTGCTTATCTGTATAATACATTTGCAAGTAATGTACATGAGGCAATTTTTCCATAAGTCAAGAAATAACTGGAAATAGCTGGTAGAAATAAGGAACAACATGGACAGTCACTAAGTGTTAGTGCAGCAGTTTATGAGGATGAAACAAGGGATACAACTGAAGACAAAAAATGCAAAGGTAAAGAGACTTGACCTTGGTACACAAACACTTTTTGCAGTTACTGTGGTTGATTACATAAATCCAGCATTAGTACAGTCAGTCATAAGAGGAGCTGTTCATCAAAATGATGCCTGGCAAGTTCTACAACTCCTAACATCAGCTTTCTAAAAACTTTCTTCTTAAACAAAGAGTGCCATTATGCACTTATACATTTTTAAAATATAAAAATATTACACAATTCTTCATGGTGGCTGAGCATACCAAACTGAAATGTCCAAGGAACTGTTAACTCTTTCAGTCTTGAATTAATTTCCATGCTTTGTTGGAATAAATTTTGACGAGAATTTTAGTAGAAAGAAACTGAAAGGAAGTTACTCAATAACTTAAAAATATGGGTTGGGTGCTACTTTTCATGTTATTGGGACTTTTCCTGGTTATTGCTCCATGAAATTGATTCACTTAGGTATCTACCAACATTGTCAGTGTTGTTCTTGGGTGAAAGAATTCATACCAACTGACCATGCACATTAACACATGCTCCCTCTGTCTTCCTTATATTTGATGACCTCATCAAGCAGTGCTGGACATGGAAATGGGTATTCATATGCAAGCCCTCATGCAAACACATTCTCTCTGCCTCTCTCTCTCTACTTTGTTCAGTACTCTCTCACTCTCTCTCTCACTCTGTCTTGCTCTCTCTCTCACTCTCTGTCTTGCTCTCTCTACTTTGTTCAGTACTCTCTCTCTCTCTATCTCTCTCTCTCTACTTTGCTCAGTACTCTCTCTCTCTCTCACTCTCTCTCTCTCTCTACTTTGTTCAGTACTCTCTCTCTCTCATTCTCTGTCTTGCTCTCTCTCATTCTTCCCACACCAGAAAACAAATGAACTCACCAATAGTAAATACAGGGACAAAAACTCCTGCTGGTATGGGCAAGGTATTAGACATAACAGCCATGAGAAACTGAAAATATTGCATAAAAAATATTACAATGCTTAATCTAGTCCATCAGATAAAATAACATCATACACTAGCTTAATCCAATCCATCAGACATATAACAATGTACATTAGATATTGGTCAAATAAAACTATTAGCAAGATTTACCTGAAAACGAATAGTTTTTTTTTTGGGTATAAGTATCTCTCTCTCTCTGAGCCTTAAGTGCCCAGGGCATATGGGGCTTCCGCAAGGATTTTCCACAAATGCCTGTCCTTTGCCTTTTTTTTTTTTGTTGCTCTTGCCCAGGTGAGCCCTCTATTGCTCAATATCCTTTCTGTTGTTCTTCTCCGTGTCTCTTTTGGTCTACCCTTACTTCTGTTCCCCTGTGGTGTCCATCTTAGTGCTGTTTTTGGTAGTGAGTTGTCAGTCATTCGGAGCACATGTCCCAACCATCGCCAGCGTCTTTCCTCAATAATTGCTGTCAGTGGCTTCATCTGCATTTTTGCCAACAAGATGTTATTTCTTATGGTGTTTAATCAAAATGTGTATAAGTATATATAGACTAAATACATAATTAAATATACACAAAGTCACTGCAGTAAAGCTGTGATAAAAAAATGTTTAAACTTTTTAAACCAAAAATAGGAACAACTTTATTAACAAATGAGCACACAGTTGTGATGTTTCATTTTATATCTTAATTGTACAAAACATAGAAGACAAAGAAATATGGAAGGAAGATAAAATATAAATTCACATAAATAATAAATAGCAAATAAGAATGGATAAAAACAACATAAAAAAAAAACAGGAGAGCCCTTAGTTGTGACTTTCAAGAAGCTGGGTTTGATACTGTGAATGGTGAAATATTGTGAATGTGATAGGTTTGTAGTAAAGAGAGAGTGGGGAAGGCAGAAAGGAGAGAGCAGCGTACAATGGTAATAAAGCTGAGTAGAGGGAGGGCATAATAGATGAATGTGGTTGGGGTGGAGGGTTTGTAATCTAGTGCATTGAGGGTTTTGGAATATAAGTTACAGATGAGGAAAGAGTAGAACTTAGTACAGAGGGAATATGATTGTGAGGAGAAGGAATATAGCTGAATTTTTAGTTCAAACTGCATCTCCAGTGCCCCATATTCCTGTATGTAGCAGATCTTAAGTGTCAGGTGGCTTCTGTCATCACAGTGACATTGCTTAATGGCTGTTACTAGAAAATTAGACTTGCCTCTGTGGTCAGGACTGTTGAAATGATTAGAGACTGGCATAGAAGCATGCTGGGAGATCATAAAGATGTTTCTGCAGTTGTCACCTAAACTGAGATTGGTCTCTCTATTATAAGTTATTCTACACTTTTTTTCACACAGTGGCATATATTATGTAGTGGGACTTGCATTTGAATCCCTTCTGGAATGTCAGGACAGTTTTTTGGGAAAAGTAATCAAATCTTTTCCCCAGACTACAGGGCAGATGACATATCAAGGACGGTTACATTTTCTAGTTCTAACAAATGCAAGTCATGGCAAAGTGCTCACTCTCCCCCTCCCCAATTTTTTTCTTTTGCCTATTAGTTTTTTTTCCGTTTTTGTTTTCATTCATATGAAGCTATATCTTATCTTCTTTCCCTGTTTTTTTGTCCTGTGTGTTTTTGTATGATTAAGGTGTAAACTAAAATGTTATAACTGTGCGCTTGTTAATAAAGCTATTCCCACTTTTGTTTTAAATAGCTTTAATATTTTGCTAGCTTAAATTTATTTAGTCCATCAGCCAAATAGCACTGCATACTGGCCAAGCACCTTCTTGTCCATTTCTTGATGTTAGTATCACTGTTAAAATTAATTGACATATTTTTGATTATTATCACATTATATGCATTATTTATCAAGCAAGCGAATGGAAATTGAGGCTGTGTTGGCAGCAGTGGAATGGTTAGTTGCTCATGATGTGGTTAATGGTGTCTTTGTGACAGATTCACGGAGTATGCTTCATAAGATTGAGAAGAATTTGCTTCAAAAAGAATGGGTTCAACTATTAAGCCAGTCAACTGTGATAAGCCTAACATTGCTTTACCGTCCAGGGTATGTGGCAGTACATGGCAATGATGTGGCAGACAGACTTACTGGACAGGCTAAAATAAATGGACAAGGGGGACATTGGCAGGGCTGTACTGGACAGACTGTGGGAAAATGAAGAGCGGGAATGGATGACCTATGTAGCTGTGAGGAGACTGCTGGAGCTAGGACAAATTAAAGGTGCTGGCAGGAAATCTGAACTGTGTGGCAGAAAACGCATCGTGAACAACCAACATTTGACAGGAACTATTAGCAAACATACTCTTGGATGAATGTTGCAGCATGCAGCGAAGCATATATGGGGTTGCCCTAAATACAGTGAAGCCAGAGTCTGAATTTTGAACTTTGAACTTTATGCATTATTTTTTGTTTAAATGTCAAAATATAGTATGTTTATCAAATATATTTGCTTTCAAAGGGATTTGCTCCTCAGCATTAATAAAATCTTAATGATAATAATTAACCTTTGCACTCACATTCATTACAACGAACATTACTAGTGTGACGTAGATGTTTGTTAAGGGGTTCTGCCAGATCTTGAGAATAATTTCATCATTTAAATTCTCAGCCTGGCCTGTAGCCCATGTGATGTTGCTGAATAGCTGGCTGATGGCTTTCTTCCCTGTTAGCTGAAAAAATTTGGAGAGAAAAGATTCAAGTCTCCGTTACTGGTAAGAATCCTTGGAGCAGATGAAAAGATTTGATAGAAGCTGTGCAGCTGGTGTGAAGGAGAGCAGGTCTTAGATATGACATTTATGTACAGACAAAAGAAGAAATATTAAACTTTGACAAAGTTAACTGTTTCAGTATAAAGTAATATGAATCATAACTGAAAACATACAAAGCTCAAATCTTGAATAAACACTCAAAGCAAAACATTCTTGCATAATAGTAACAGCATATGTGCATACATCAAAGTATATTGTATGGACCACTACAGTACTAACTATGATAACCAACAGTTTTTTTTTAAAATGAGCAACTTTATTTAGTAATAATGCACACAGTGTTGTTTTACTTCAATTTTTGTCTTATTTGTGCAAAGGATAAGAGACAAAAAGAAAAGAAAAGAAAAGAGTGAGGAAAGTAATACTACATTTTAGAAAAAGGCAAGATAATGCATAAAAAAACAAACAAAACAACAATTTTTAAGCTTATGGATTTCTATGGAAATCCTTTTAAAGAATACTAGAAAAAGCTCATTTTCACAACCATTAAGAATATAAGAATCACTAGACCCAGGTTGGAGCACTGGGCCAATGGCCCTATCTCTGAACAAAAGATTAGTGTTACAGGACAGATGAAGAAACCTCAAAATTGGGCAGATAAAAATGGATTACGACCTTAGAAAATAAAAAATATTATACTGTTAAAAAAAAAGGAACCCAACACTACTATAGTCGTAATGGACACCAAATTTCAAACTTGTATCAAAATTTTATTTTACGGAATTAATGTTTCAATCTTGGCGTGGAGAAACTTTAAGACTATAACAATTAAATTTGGTTTGGACTTTTATTCTTTGTGACTGAGGCTTTCATTTCAGTAAAGTGTATGGCCTCCTATGGCCTGTATCAGAGAACAACATCTCTTTGACATGGATCCAATTAGCCGCTGGGTCTGTTGTTGTGGGGTGGCTGCCCATTCTTCCCACAGTGCAAGAGACAGCTGTCAGAGATTGGTTGGTGCCACATCTCGCTGGCGGACTTGTCTTTTGAGTTCACCCATAAGTGTTCTATTTGGTTCATATATGATGACATGAATGGCCATGGAATGGTCTGGACGTTGTTGTTAGCGAGGAACTGGGTGGTGAGTTGTGCCACATGAGGTCGAGTGACCCTGGTGCAGTCAGAAGTGGAAGGACATGAGGACAAAGAATTTCAGTGACATATCATTGTGCATTCAGGCGTCCTTCAATTTGCACCAGGTCACTTCTTCCCATGAATTTGATTGTCCTTCACACCAGTACACCTCCACATCATGTGGAGGAGCCTCATCCACACAGTTCCGGGTGTAGTGCTCATGGATTCTGCAGTAAAATCTTCTCCATTTACCATGTTGCTGGAGCAAAAAGAATGATTCATTGCTAAACCAAACTCTTCTCCGATCATTTGCAACAGTCCATTGACGATGCTGGCTCACTCACTGCAGTTGGTTCTGGCGATGCGATCCATAAGATCTGTAGGATCTTCTAGCCCAAAGACCAGTGTCATGTAGCTGATTCCTGACTATTTGATCTGAAAATCAACAAGCTGCTGTCATTGACTAGACTGTTTAGGACACAGATATAAATCAATTCCTGAGGTGACACAGCCATATGAAGCGGTCTTCGGCAGGAGTTGTGACTATGAGCCTTCCAGTGCGCGGCAGGTCTGCAACTGAGCCGGTTTCTTGAAATCATCTCCAAAGGTGACTAATGGTGCTTCTAACCACATTAAATTGTCTGGCCACTACACTTTGTGACTGTCCAGTCTGTAAACTTCCAATGATGATGAGTCGTCGTTCCGTGGTGAGATGAGCCATACTTGTGCATTGAATGTTCAAATGAATTGATTCAAGGAGCATCAATTTTTTATAGACATTCAATAACTTGGTCAGCGAGTTTTGTGATCAGTAAGTTTCATAGGATTCTTGTGAACCTGTCATGAGTTATTGTCAAAAATGCTATTCTGACTAGTGTCGCTTTTCTGTGCTCATGAATCATCTGCTGAGTACAATTTAAGTTAGCTCGTGAAGATGATGTCCAAGTGAATGTTTCAGGCAAATTGCCCTTGTCTGATCAGCAAACTTCAGTTTAGATCGCAACATCATATTTGTTGCGTTTCTTTTTTTAACAGTATATGAAAAGCTTATACAAACAAAGGCCAGCTAAAGAACAAAAAGTATGTATGTAGAAGAGATGAGGGAAACAAGACCAAGGGGTAAATCAAGACAGAGATGGAAAGACAACATAGAAGAAGATATAAAGGAAATTGGTGTCATCAACTGGAGAGAGAAGATTAAGAATAGAGAGGAATGGAGGTGAACTTTATCTGCAGCAATGAGCTTAATGGCTTGGAAAGTTGAAGAAGAAGAAGACCCAATGGCATATTACTCATTAAGATGTACATGCCAGGAATGACATATTGAAAAACAGTAAAGACTGTCATGAGTGTATGTGTAAAGATAGTCTATGATTCTGCTACAAATATCATTTTGTATCACCATTACAGCATCATGAGTAAAAGTCATGCATATAAAAGAGGCTCACATCAGTACTCCAGATGACATTGTGATGATATTGGCACATGCTTTATTGAGAACTGAAGTATACAGGGAATGAATAGCTACCTACATCATCTATGGCATCTACTTTCCTGGAGTACAGCTAAAATGCAGGGGGTGAGCAATGCTTCTTTAACAGACTCCACCACCATGGGGACTATGGCGATCCCTGCCCTCTTAGCCAGGCTAGGCCTGTTACTGGGGGTACCAACGGAGAGCTGGGATATGGTCTTTATCAGCTATGGTTCACTAACTCTGACACTAGCATATTAGCTATGGTTCGCTAACTCTAACACTAGCATACTAGCTATGGGTTGCTGACTGCCAAATTGGACAGCGTCTTCATCCCCAAGCAGACTGTTAAGAAGAAGTTTTTAGTCATCTTGTGTCAGAATGCAAAAATGTCAGCTGCTTACTTTATGCATTCTTTAGTCTGTTTGGTTCCACTATCCACAACTGGCACCCGTTTTTAATTTGCAAATACTGATACACCTCATATGTCCTGCACATTGTCAGTCATTTTCAAGATGTTGTCTTCTGCCTTAGGATTGTCAGTCATTTTCAAGATGTTGTCTTCTGCCTTAGGAACCCACAAACTGTGATCTAAGTTTTTTATCTTTTCATATACTATAAATACTTCTCTTTCTATAATGTGCAATCAAGCTTTTTTTTTTAATCTTTCTTTTCTTTTCCTGATCTCATGTTTTTATATGAAAAATATGAAAGCTGACACATTACAGCAGTGTCTGCTTCATTATATTACTCACTCTGTAAAGAAAAATTAACAACTTATTTTGATCATCAAATGATGTTAAATCATCAAAATCAAATATGTGTATGTTTATGATTTACTGCTTCTTCTTCCAGCCATAGTTATAGAGCATCAATTTATTTTGAGGACTGAAAGCTTGAAATACTGAAATATGCTAATACAATTTTGAAATATGTCACAACACAGAACCTACCTCTCCAGCAAAAAACTGTCCAAGTCCAGGCGGGAATGTGAGTGAAGCAATGACAAAAGTGATAATACTTGGGTAAATAAAACGGCTGAAATGTCAAATATGATAAAAGTGATAATATTTTGGTAAATAAAACAGCTGAAATGTCAGATATGATAAAAGTGATAATACTCGGGTAGATATGACAAAATGATAATACCTAGGTTGATGAAATGATGAAAATGTCAGTCATGATATGGATGAAGAACAGTGAAGAGCAAAACCTTTTTTCTTAATTCACAGAAAAGTAAACTGATGACAACTGACAAAACAAACAAGGCAGTTGATATATGTATCAATGAGGAAAAATTGGAAGAAGTGGAGAGTTTTGAATATCTTGTATCACTACTAACTAATAATGGAGATACAAAAATAGGGAAATTAAAAGGAGGACATCTATCGCTATTGAAAAAATAAAACAACTAAAGAATCTGTGGAGAGGAACAGACAGATCTACAAAAATAAGATTTTTAAGGGCATACATCTTTCCCATCACAACATATGCCTGTGAGACCTGGACACTTAACAAAACAGCTGAGAAACACATAAATGCCTTTGAGTGTAAATGCTATAGAAGAGATCTTCAAATATTATGGACACAAAAAAGAACAAATATATCCATACTACAAGAACTTAATATTGAAGAAGCATGGCTAGTAAAGAGGATTAAAGAGAGAAAACTTAAATATTTTGGACATATTAAACATCATGATAATTTAGAGAAGACAGTCTCGGAAGGGTACATAATGGGAAAAATAAAGAGAGGAAGACCAAGGTGAAGATGGCTGTAAGATATTGTTGATGATCTGCAAATGGACATATCAGCAGCAGGGCATCTTGCTTACAACTGAAAGGCCTATATGAGAACTGTTAGGGAGGCAGAGTTCCACAAGGGACATGCAAATGACTGACTGACTGACTGAATATGGATGACTGGAAATGGCTGACATAGAAAGGACAGCATATTCAATAAATCATGGAATGCACGCATTATACTGATAATAATGTCCAAGTCCATAATAAAATGATGATTGAGCTGATGATGATGTTAATGGAAAAGATATATTTTATAGTAAAGGTTGAAGCACTGGGCATGCAGGCCTGTCTGACATTCTGCCCTTTATATCTTAATTTTTCTTCATTAATACAGCCATTAATTATCAGTATGGCACTAGTAGTATATAGTACACAGAAGGATAATAAGTACAAAATGAGCAACTTTTATGCATAACTTCTTATCCATATATTTATTAATATATCTATAAATGAAACAAGACAGTTATTTGCTACAGCACATCCTGCAGACCTGTCCAACCTACTCAGACTTTCAACCACAGATTTGATGCAAGGGAGAGAAACTGAAAAAAAAAGCTAAGGGGCTCCCACTCAATCCTGGAAAAGATGGCAGACTTCCTCAGGATGATGGGGGTGCAGATGCAGCATGACCAACCAAAACTAGAACGCGGAAGAAGAAGAACTGACAGTTATTTTACTTTCTCACAAAGAAATTATATCTTAAATCTTAATCTTAATCCTTCCAGTGCTGCTGAATGTCGTATAGGGCTCTCATGGTAGATTGCCAAGACTTCCTGTTTTTGGCGAGCTTTTCAACCTCATCAAGGGATGTTATTCCCACTAAGCTGGCCTCTTTTAACAATGTCCTCTTTAGAGTTTCACGTGGTCAACCTCTTTTTCTTTGGCCTGTTGTGTTCCACTTAATAACTTGTTTTCTCTGCTTATTTCTTCTCAGCACATGCCCAACATATGTCCATCTTCTTTTTCTGATCACCCACGAGACAGGTTGTTGTTTGCTCATCTGTCTTATCTCTAAAAAAAAGTTTCTCTTACTCAGCTGCGCACCTTTGGAATGCCCTAACAATTCATGTAAAACTTATAAGTAATATTCATTCTTATAACTTTAAACTTTATCAACATCTGTTTGATATGGACTATATGCCTCCCTAAGCATAGTCTAAAGTAGTTTAAAGTATGGCTTGATTGTTGTAAATTTAAAAAAAAATTTTTATACTGCTTTTATATAATCTTTTCTATAAATTTGTTAGTTTTAAATGAATGTATGAATGCAAGTTTATTTCATGTTGTATAAATCAGAGTGTAGAGTGAATGGACATGAGATAAGGTTATTATTTATCTCTGTAATCATTTAATGTGTCTTCATGATTATTATGCTCATTAACAAATGCTGAATGACTGTGACAGAGTGAAAGCTGTATGATGAAGGGTAGAATGTCAGGTGGGCCTGTGTGCCTAATTCTCAACCCTTTGAAAAAATAAAGTATGTTTGTTCGTTCATTCGTTCTCTGTGTTGCTCTTGAATTCGTTCCAATTTATACAGAATATTTTCCTGAGGCATTTGTTTTCAAAAGAGTCATCCGGTGAGAAAGTCCAACCCTAGACTAAACTGGTGCAATGAAAACCACGGTGTCACGCAATCCCGCTTCCGAGACCCACCAAGAATACAGGCTAAAGCCTGTGATACTCTGAACTCCTTGTGGTCCTCTCGTGGATCTCATGTGGTCTTTTCGGGGACCACACAGGGGACCACGGGACCTAACGAGGACCACAGGCATGAATTCAGTAGGATCACAGTGTGGTTTTTGGTGGTAGAAGCGAACGAAGAAGGAGAAGAAGAAGAAGAAAAAGAGTCTAATTTCTTGTCTATTTCTTTAGTTGATTTCCAGCTTAAAGAACGTATAACTAAATTGATAAACAAACTGATTCATGTACTAGAACTACTTGCATCAGCAGCAGCCATCTTGCTCACAACCGAGAGACCTGCAAGAGTGCTGATAGGGAGGCAAAGTTCCGCAAGGGACATGCAAATGAATGAATGTCGAGAATTATTTCAGGTAGTCTATAAAAACATATGGTGATTGCTAGGACAGTAAAACTATGAGGAATGAAAATATATAGAGCGGGAGCCTGAATAAAACTGTATCCACTTACTTCTTTTGTAGAAATCTTGAAAGCTTTTTGTGGCGTCTTGTAAACTTGATGACACTTCTGTGAGTCAGGATAAACAAAGGACCGCCCAAACCACAAGCCACGCTGAGGATACAATTAATTGCAAATACATCTTTTAATAAATGAATTAGCATAGTGAGGCAGAATTTTTCAAATAAGAAACAATGAGACTTGTGACGCAGGAAATTATGTATTGCTGGCCTTTGAAAAATATGAAGCATTTTAGATGTGAGAGAAAGAAAAATAACACCCCCCCCACACACACACACAAAAACAACCATTACTCAAGCCACCAACTAATAATTGTTCTCTTATTATTTTTCTTTGCTCACATCTAAAGTGCTTTGTATTTTTAGAAGATTAACTGTACAAGAACTTAATACTGAAGAAGGCTGGGTAGTAAAGAAGATTACACTGAGAAAACTTAAATATTTATATATCCACAAGGAACTGACTGAACTATACATACTGTGGCCTGTAGTTTTTTTTCCTGTAGTAGAGGTAAGAAGTAGAGGTGACACCAGAAAAGAGGTTAGAATTGCAAAGGTTGCATTGGTCTTTAAGAATCTTTAGAAAATTTGGCAATCAAAAGTTGTAAGTTCAAAACAAAAGTTAAGATTATTCAGTGCACTTGTAATATCCACCCTAATTTATGCATGTGAAAGCTGGAAAACAACTAAAGAAATAAACAACAAATTAGACTCTTTTGAAAACAAATGCCTAAGGAAAATACTCAGTATAAAGTGGAATGAATTCAAGAACAATGCAGAGATAAGACAGATGAGTGAACAACCTGTCTCATGGGTGATCAGAAAAAGGAGATGAACATATATTGGTCATGTTATGAGAAGAAACAATCAGAGAATCCCTAAACAAGCTATCAAATGTGAAACAGCAGGACAAAGAAAAAGAGATCGACCACGTGAAACTCCAAAGAGGACACTGTTAAGAGAGGCTAAATTGGTGGGCATAAAATCCCTTGACAAGGTTGAACAACTCTCTGAAAACAGAAAAACTTGGAGAACTACAATGCAAGCCCTATGTGATGTTTAATGGCATGAGTAGGATGTAAGATGAAAGATGTAAGTAGAGGTAAAGGATAGTTTTGATAACTCATTCAAATGTGTAACTGCTTTCAAAATATTCACAACTGCAGAATTGGGACTTAAAATGTAAGTAAAAAGCCCTTCCAGAAAGCCTTGTTGAGAAAAATGTTGGTACAGTTTGTAAGAGAATCTTGTTTATCATCCGTCTCTGTTATCCGCAGTTTCTGATATGCTCATCATTAATCCAAGTAATAAATTCAGAAATGGTGTATGTGCTAAGTTTCATCTCTTACAGGGATATTCAGAGAAACAAAAGGATGGTTGGGGCATGTTGCAAGAATGAATATCAGTTATATTTAATTAATTGAACAAATATTATGTGGTGATCTAAAAGGATTGTTTATGGTCTATGGCATGGATCATTATCAATACACTCCAGACATGTCCAGACATAATCCCTGCTTTCAGTATATCCATTAGCATCCTGTGGTTGATAGTGCCCATTCTGTGATAGCTGACAAGTCCTCTTATGCATCCAGTATGCTTTTCATTCCTGGCTGTGCTCCCAGCTCTTTCAGTCTAAGCAGTGATGTGGATTCATGGAGAAGGGAAACAGTGAAAGCACTTAGAGACAAGTGATACACGTGGAGGGAAGTGGAGAATAAAACCAAGAACAGGGATGTCTGGAGAGCCTTTATCCATGATCTATAATCCATAGAGAGTGAAGGGCAATGATGATGATGATGAAAAAAAAAAACAAGAAGACTGAAAAAGTCTGCAAAAGTTCTGAACATTATCACACACTTGTTATGCTGTAACATGCATTAAATGTGGTGCAAAGTGTGTGGGTTATGCTGCATTGTACTGTATTGTGTACACACACAAAAGTAGGATATATGCAATTAATTTGCAAGGCAAAGATGGCTGCAAGACATTGTTGATGATCTGCAAATGGATGCATCAGCGGCAGGCCATCTTGCTCACAACCGAGAGGCCTACAGGAGTGCTGTTGGGGAGGCAAAGTTCCGCAAGGGACATGCAAATGAATGAATGAATGATAATCCAGAATTGTAATTGTAGGACATATTTTGAGAAGAGGCAAACCGGAAGACCTAGTGACAATGGGAAAACTGGAGGGACCAAGGGACAGAAGAAGACAAAGAAATGAAATACTTGATGGGCTAAAAAAAGTGGCATGGGGCATGGTGTAGCACACATTCTATAGAAAGAGCAAAGGACACAAAGTTGTGGAAATCAGTGATGACCAACACCTGACTGGCACCAGAGAGAGATACTTTTTCAGAACTTTGTTGACTGTATTATTATTGGTGGGGGTGGAGGGGGAGAAGGGGCAAAATCTTTGAATCTTTAAAGCATTGAGCTGGGACATGATCCAAAAGAGGTTGGGAAACACTGGAGTGCACTAAGCAAATCCGTCTTAAGCTTACAATCATCCACTGGCAAACAGAACAAAAAGTGTACTGGCAAACAGAGAACAAAAGTGCACTGGTAAAGAGAGAACAAAAGTGCACTGGCAAACAGAGAACAAAAAGTGCACTGACAAACAGAGAACAAAAAGTGCACTGACAAACAGAGAACAAAAAGTGCACTGACAAACAGAGAACAAAAAGTGCACTGGCAAACAGAGAACAAAAAGTGCACTGGCAAACAGAGAACAAAAGTGGGTTAGATATCAATCACTAACCCAATGAAAGCGAAGGCAAAGAGCTCCAAAGTGTCATAGGCATACTGTGTGTTGAAATTTGTGCTGAACACCACTGTTAGGGTCTCTGAAACAATATTTTAAAAAAAACAGCAATACCATTTATTGTTCTTTTCGAAGACTGATAACATCTTTATTAATGAAAAATTAATAGTCTCAGTTTGTTAAATTTCTGGTGTAGTTAGCAAAAACATTCTAAAAATTAACAAAATATCACAGAGTAACATTTTCAAGAGTGATAAATATGAGTTACAAAGCAAAGATATCTCTAATGCAAAGCAAAATAGAACATATTATTTCTTGTCTACAACATCATGATATCAGCTATAATTAACACCTTCACAACATTATAAGCAAAACTATAATAAATTTTTTTTTACAACACCATGAAAATCTTAATCAATACTTTTACAACACCATGAAACAAGCCATAATCAACACTTTTATAAAACCACAAAACAGGCCATAATCAATACTTTTACATTCATTCATTTATTGCATGCCCCTTGGGAACTTTGCCTCCCTAACAGCACTCCTGTAGGCCTCTTGGTTGTGAGCAAGATGGCCTGCTGCTGATGCATCCATTTGCAGATCATCAACGATGTCTTGCAGCCATCTTTGTCTTGGTCTTCCTCTCTTTATACTTTTACAACACCATAAAGAAATAAGATGCAGTCAGCATCTATGAAGGTCCATTAATAGTGGTTATTCAGCATGAAAGAAAAACAGGTCTAAAGTGGAAATACTTCCACAGCAGTGTAGTGTGATAAACATTTCAGTTTGATGACTTAGATGATGTGCCATACTTTTTGTAAATGTTAACTCATCTGTATCATTTCATGTGAAACATCTCTTTAACTTCCCCTGGGAACACCTGTGTTAAGAGCACACTCATCTTAGCATAGTCTTTGTGAGACAGGGAACATAGATCTGTTTGCTTAAAAATTCTGACCTACTTCTGTAGCCCAGAAACCTGCAGCAACCAACACTGATTATAATGTCAGGTTGGTGGATGGATAGGGACATGGGGATCACCAGCAGGGATCAGGAAAATCTGATGTGAAACCAATGAATCCTGGACGTGACGAGCCTATGGGTCTTTACAAGAATGGTTACCAGAAAAAGATAAACAAACCAGAGCCAGCAGACTATAGGTGGCAGGGAATGGATATCATTGAAGCACTCATTGGATTCCTCATCCCAAAGAGTGTCTCTTTGGAACTGTCTCAAAGCCATTGGGCCTGATGTGTAGAAGGGGCTTAAGTACAGCCATCAGAGGCTGGAAAACAAA
The DNA here is from genome assembly GCA_009760885.1 of Achatina immaculata. Taxonomy (NCBI): domain Eukaryota; kingdom Metazoa; phylum Mollusca; class Gastropoda; order Stylommatophora; family Achatinidae; genus Lissachatina; species Lissachatina immaculata. Next base: position 20,181,813 of record CM019712.1, read on the forward strand.
CGGGCCAGCTACACCACTATCATCATAGCATTCCAAGAAAGACCACAGTCTGCTATAGCATGGAAAGATCCTGAAATTGGAGGTACCCAGCCAGAAGGTGCATCATAAAAAAATCAGGGTACCACGCATTACTGCTAAATGCATAAGAAGAAGATCTCTTTAACAAATGATGAAACAGAGCATAAAACTACAGAAATGAAGTTAAAGATCAGATGGTTACATAGTTTAGCTACGTTATCGGGTGTCTTTCTTGTATTTTGGTTTTCTGCACTTATGAAACTACTTGCTACCTTCCTGATGTGTTCTATACTTTTCTGCAGGTTTGGTTCCATTAACTTTTGCTTTGGCTCAGATTAGACTTGTAACCTGCCAGAATGGATTTATTACTTCTTCCTCTTCTTGTTTCTAGAAATAAAAACTTTCTAACAAATATAGCCTATTTATAGCTTAATTTGCCCAATTTTGCTTCTTAAATTTATATTTTTACTTCTTCTCTGCATTCTGATTGTTTATAAAATGTAATTTAAACCATAAAATAATAACAAACCTAAATGAATTATTTTTCCTGCAAATGATTAATAATAAATGTTAATTCAGAATAAACAAAATGATTTAATGAAAATTCGACACTGAAATAGAATATACAAAATTTGTATAAGAAATCCCTGACTGAGAAATGAAAAGCGTTACGGAACAAAATCTCTTACTATACACTAAATTTTCAGTGATTGATCTTAATATAATGACTGTGGAGATTTTATGGAGTTAATATGTAATTTCATAAAATTTCTATGTGATCGTTTGTGAATGAGATGAGTGTTCCAAAATGAAATGTGGCTACATGTATTTAGTGTTACCAAGAAGTAAATCTAACTTTTAAAAAGTTTTGCTTTCTTTTCCCTTTTTTGAAAGACTTTGTCTGACTGTTTTGTCTTAGGAAATTTAGTAGTAGTAACATGGGGAAATAACCACAGCCCCTCTAGTACAGTGGTTCCTAAACTGTAATTTGGGAATGGTTAGGTTGGAGTCCATAAAGGGTCAAATAGGTTGGAGTGATCAACCATATCCTGTATAACGTGGGACAGTCTTGTAATTTAAGGATTTTTCCTGGGAATCATACTACTTTGGCTGGGATGATTAATTATTTCTTATTTCAAAACATGTGTCCCATATTGTCCCGTATCCTTATCTTTGGTCATAATGTGTTCAGAAATATTCTGAAATATTTGAATTATCCTAGTGGTAATGTTGCTATTTTGAAGAAAATTCACTCTGTAGATAAGTATAACAAGTAGGGCCAATTGGCATATTTATAAAAAAAAAGTTACAAATCTAATCTACTGGTTACAGTTCTGGGTTAAAATTTAGATTTAAGATTACACTCCCTTCCCTCCTCCCCACCCACCCACCACCCCCTCTTCTGGGTGTCTTATAACTTAGAAAAAAAAATGGTTTAAGTTTGGTAGGTTTCTGTGAAGAGTCTATGAAGCATTTCTGTTATTATGCAGAACACTACAAGTTGTGAAAATATGGGCACTAACAGCATATCCCTAATGTGTCTCTAAGGCATGACAGGATTTACCTTTACCTTTACCTTTTCACAAGTTGTGCAGAATTTTAATTAATGATAACTGGCAGGGGATTTAGGCTGCAGACAGGGAATTATTACTCGTTTTAAGAAACCACAATTTAAAACAGTGCCCGGGAATCACTGCTCTACACACTGATTACAGAGTCTAGAACTACACCGTCTTAAATCACTGCTCTACACACTGATTACAGAGTCCAGAACTACACCGTCTTAAATCACTGCTCTACACACTGATTACAGAGTCCAGAACTACACCGTCTTAAATCACTGCTCTACACACTGATTACAGAGTCCAGAGCTACACCGTGTTAGAAAACAAAATGTAACCGTGGTGGTGTTGTGGTTAGTGCACTTGCCTGCCAATCAGGTACCTGGTTCAAATTTTGCATTTTTGGCAGTTTTCAGATCGACCAGGCTAAAAAATATGGGTACCTGGAATTTCCCTAGGAAAACAAAGGCAGCGAGGACAAGTGCTGGGATTCCTACCTCAAATGCCTAGTGGTCTAGAAGTGTGAAGGCATTAACACTTCACGCCCCCTATGTCATGAAATTGCCACACTACTGTGGTTTTCAATAAAATCATTATTACCATGAAGAAAGCTACAGGGAGACTAGCTGATAGTGCTTTATTCTTCTCAACAGAAGACTGTTGGTTTGTGACTCGCTAGAGACATTCTCCAATAAACCAATAAGTATAAATTATTACTTCAACACACCAGCATTATGGACTTCCAAAAATGGGGAATATATACAAGTCCTGAAAAGATTTGTGTTAGTGAAAGAAGGGAAAAATAGAATATCACAGGCAAGCCATACATACCAAATACACGGGTTTTCACACAAGTCCACAAAATGAAATAAAAATTACTGAAGATAGAATAAATGCTACGCCTCACAACTCTTACATGTGTCGTGTTTTAAAATTTTTTTTTCCTTATTTTCTTTTTGGTTACACCTGGTATTTATTATAAATGATTTAATTCACATTTAATTTGTCCTTTATTTATTAAATCATAGACAAGAGCTATTTTATGATGTGTAGAACTACATTAATTTTTGTGTGTGGTCCACTACTGAGAAAGGTTTGAAAACCACTTAAATATGAGCTCTGTAGCCCATTGTTAAGAAAAGTTTGACGCATGAGCTGTTCTTTATGACATAGCCTAAAGTATTTAGTTAGTGCTTGAAACAAGTTGCTAACCTTCATCTTTATACCAGTATGAGAGCAATCGGAACATCAAGGCGCCACAGACAGCAGAAAAGAAGCCTCTCCAGTAGTTTCTGACAGCGAAGTAAGTTGCTGTTACTTCGATACTGAACAGCACACCTGAAAACATGAAGGACTTAGGTTTTAGCACACTTCAGACTCTTCTTCAGATCTTCCTGATTTGATAACTGACATGCTGGCAAACCATAGCTGACCAAGACTCTGTCCCACCTCTCCATTGGTGCTCCCAGTAACAGGCCTAGCCTGGCTAAAGGGACAGGAATTGCTATGTTCCCCATGAGGGCAGAGTCTGCTGGAGAATCATTGAATACCCATTGAAGACACAAGCTTGGGGTAAAAGCTTTGGGGCTCCTAACAGAATCTGGATAGGACTGCGGGCTTTGCCATGTCGACAGGGATCAGGATCTGATGTGACCAACAACTTCAAATGCAGAAGAAGAAGAATGTGTCAGAGAAATGAACTGCTTAAATAAGCCTTGGAGATAATACAAAAAAATATGGAGACTCAGATAAGGATGTTGAAGGAAAGAGAATAATGGAAAAGACCGCTGGAAAATAAACATCATCTGGAAGAATAAGTATGAAAGTCTGAGAGAAGTAGAGCTTTCTTATGTTTTTATTTGACCAAAGAATAAAGTAAACCAGAAAATTAGGATTAGTTGTTTTATCTTCCTAGGGCTGCGTACAGTGTGTTCTCAAACATTAGCGCTGTAAAGATTTTAGAACATAAACTTCATGCCAGACTAGGAGTGAGTTACGATGGGTTGCTTAAAGACCTAGAGTGGATCTAAAAGCTGGCTTCTCTGAATATTTCAACACCAAGGAGAGTACAGCAGTCGTTACCCTCTTAGCAAGATTCAAGTCTCCCACTAAAAGCACAAATGGAGATGTGAGAATGAATTAACTAACTTTATTTTTGAAGGCTAAAGAACTGGGCTGGACCATTTGATATTCTGCTTTTCTTATGGCCTTAGCTAGCTTTGATTCACCAATGTTTGTAACTATATCATCACTACAGCAGTTATATATCCATTCAAAAATTATGGTGCTATATTTAAAGATAAGGTATGTGTAAATTAAAATGACTTTAACTTCATTATAGGTAAATATGGCTTTTGTACAGACCAGGTTATGGAGTGCTGGAAAATGCCTACAGAATGATTAATTAAAATGTACCAGCATAAAAAGGTCATAAATATAAAATATAGAGAAAGATTATCAATGCTGTTAAGCATGGCACGTAAGCAATAAATAAATATATTTAGTGCTAAAATATGTTTGAAATTACATACTTGCCTAAGAAATATTTTATATAAAATTTGGGCACCAATATTGGTTATTTTAAGAAATCCTTAACACAAGACGTGAAAGGGCTAAAACTCTCCAACATCATAAAATAAATAAACTCACCTCCAACAGGAGCAGCAAAAGTACAAGCTACTCCAACGGCACAAGCTGCAGCCAGCATTTCTGAGCGTCTAGATTCATTCTGAAACAATCATAGATCATCTTTAGGACTTTCTTCTTTTTGTTTTGTTTTGAAGATCATTCACAAAATCATATATATATATATATATGTATATATATATATGAGGAAACATGAGTTTCTATGGAGTTGACAGTTTGCAATAATGATTCTGTTTAACTTAAAAATTAATCTGTTTATCATTGTTAGCTGAGATCTGGGTGGAGAATTTGGAATAATTAAGAAGGATGTAGGGAAAAGACCACCAGAATATCTTGAGATAATGTCATTAATAAGGAAGAGGAGGAGGAAGGGTGGTAGAGAAATGGACTATATCCTAAAATAATAGCTTTAGGCAGGAGAGAAAGGAGAGTGGTGGAGCAGTGGGGAAATAGACTTACATCCTTCCAGTGCCGTTAAACTTCACATAGGGCTCTTATGATAGTTCGCCATGTTTTCCTGTTTTCGGCGAGCTTTTCAACCTCATCAAGGGATGTTATGCCCACTAAACTGGTCTCTCTTAACAATGTCCTCTTTAGAGTTTAACGTGGTCAGCCTCTTTTTCTTTGTCCTGTTGTGTTCCACTTGGTAGCTTGTTTTGGGATTCTCTGACTGTTTCTTCTCATTATATGACCGAAATATGTCCATCTCCTTATATACACCAGTATATCTTGGAATAGTGGCATAAAGAAACAAGAGAAAAGAGGGAGTGGTAGTCCATTTCCTGTATCCTTCTTAATCATACCAAACTCTTCACATTCACCTTAGCAGCCACAGACAGGAAAACTTAACAACAATAAACCAAAAAAAAAAAAAAACCCAAGAAGTTCTCAACCTCATGGTTATTCTAGAGGTTGTTCATGGCTATTCTAGAAGTTCTTCATGGCTATTCTAGAGGTTCTTCATGCTATTCTAGAGGTTCTTCATGGCTATTCTAGAAGTTCTTCATGCTATTCTAGAGGTTCTTCATGCTATTCTAGAGGTTCTTCATGGCTATTCTAGAAGTTCTTCATGGCTATTCTAGAGGTTCTTCATGCTATTCTAGAGGTTCTTCATGGATATTCTAGAGGTTCTTCATGGCTATTCTAGAGGTTCTTCATGGATATTCTAGAGGTTCTTCATGGATATTCTAGAGGTTCTTCATGGCTATTCTAGAAGTTCTTCATGGTTATTCTAGAAGTTCTTCATGCTATTCTAGAAGTTCTTCATGGCTATTCTAGAGGTTCTTCATGGCTATTCTAGAGGTTCTTCATGATATTCTAGAGGTTCTTCATGGATATTCTAGAAGTTCTTCATGGCTATTCTAGAGGTTCTTCATGCTATTCTAGAGGTTCTTCATGGATATTCTAGAGGTTCTTCATGGCTATTCTAGAGGTTCTTCATGGCTATTCTAGAGGTTCTTCATGGCTATTCTAGAGGTTCTTCATGGATATTCTAGAGGTTCTTCATGGCTATTCTAGAGGTTCTTCATGGATATTCTAGAGGTTCTTCATGGATATTCTAGAGGTTCTTCATGGATATTCTAGAGGTTCTTCATGGATATTCTAGAGGTTCTTAAACTTTTCAGGCCGTACCCAGCTTGCATCCCAAGCCATACCGTCTCTCTCTCTCTCTCTCTCTCTCAAGAGACAGGCATAGGATATCATGTCCCTCTAAAACCCTCGATCCCTTGTGCATCTCAGCAGGCTCACCACTGAGCATTTCCCACGCCAGGATATCAAACTATCAAACATCTTTTCTCTCTGCCTACTTCTGTCTCTTCTACCTCTGATCTTTCCCGTTGCTGTTAGTTGCTCTAGGCCCACCTCTCCTTCAAACCTGCCTCACAAGTTTGGAATGTTGCTTATTCTGACCGTCGTTCAGTCTTCAAAGACTTAATTAGGTCAGTTGGTTCTGCTGCCAACTTCTGCTCCTTTTCTTCCACCCCCCAATCTTCCTAATAACCCCAGAAGGGTGGTAATGCCCACTTTGGGAACTTCTGGGTCAGATTATAGTATCACAATGTCTGTAAATGCATATAGATTTACTGTCTTCACTAGCATTGGTTTTGCTAGCCGTTTTGGCAGTGTCATTGCTGACACATCATGACAAATCTTGTCCTCAGTTCACTGCTGACATTTCAGTCTGTAACCCCCTGAATCTCTCCACCAGTGATTTACCGTGTAAGAGACATTAACCTGAGCACAAGCCAGGGAACTCCTTGTTTATCTAGGGCCATTAAATGAAATTTGACTAAGTTCAATTGACACAAGTTTGTCTGATAGTTCAAGTGGTTATAAACGACCACAGAAAACAACAGTATCACGTAGATCTTTTTTTTTTTTTTGGTGTGGGGGGGGGGGGGGGTATTACAAGCAGAAAAGTTGAAGTACCTAAAAAAAAAAAATGAAAGAACAGAACACAGCATGAATAATCATAGCTTCCTAATCCGATACTTAAGAAATGTCATTCAGTATTCCAAGCAGCTTGTTACTCTATAATCCAGGTAATCATAAAACTAATAAACACTTCAGGTAAATACTCAAACAAACTGTATGATGTATGATTTGTGACAAGAGGGACCATTAAAATCAAGTCATAAAGGAAATGATCCTGCCGCAGTAAAGTTGTCAATAAAGAATCATATAATGTTGTAGTATAAGGACACTTCAGTAAAAAACTTATGAAAGAAAAAGAGAACTTACACAGAACAGATACAGTGCAGTGTGTATGAGTTGGACATGAATATTTATTATACCTACCTCATAAATGCCCCTGAAGGAGCCAATTGCTTTGCTCAGAACAGTGGCCATTATACTGGCTATGTGTACAAATGGGCCCTATTGCATTGATAAAAAGCATATTTTTTAGTCATAAACAGGACAGAAGTAAAGTGCTGACGTACAGCAACATATTTGTCATTGAGTCTCCTTCTCTTATGTTTAATATCATACCTGATGGTTTTTGTTTCTTTCTTTGCTCATTGTATCTATTCTCTTTTCTTTCTTCCTCATTTTTGATATTGTCTGGTTAAGGTCGTCGTCGTCGTCGTCATCATCATCATCATCATCATGGCCTTTCACTTCCTTGAGAGCACAAGCCACGGATAAAGGATCTCCAGTCATCCCTGTTCTTGGAATTATTCTCTGCTTCCTTCCATGTGTATCCCTTGTCTCTGAGCACTCATAATTTCTTTCCTCCAAGTAAGTCTAGGTCTTCATCATTTTCTGTTTCCTTGAGGATTCCATGTCAGTGCCTGTCTTGCTATGCTGGTGTCGGGTTTCCTCAGAGTGTGGCCAATCCACCTCCACTTCCTAGACATGATTTGTTGGTTCACAGGTTCTTGTCCAGCCATTTCCCAGACCTCCTCGTTGTAGTACAGCTAGGCAAAGACAGTCCCCATTCATTTTTTACTGACCTACAATCTATTAGTAACTCTGGTCCATTACTTTAATGGCTCAATTTGACTTGGCTCTAACTTTGTCTCTTTTTCTCTGACTCACTGTTCTTTTATTTGAATTTTGAAAGACTCATTTTTAATTTCAAAACACTTAAGGTACACATGCCACCGCAACAATAAACTCTGTTGCAGCAGTATGATACATTGCAACAATACACTAAACTGCAACAGTACACAACATTGCAACAACTGGTTTTACATTCACTATCAAATTACATATATTTCAAATTGCACAGTAATCTAATATAACCACATGAATACATATAATTTGCAATATTTAAAAAAAATACATCTGAATTTCCCGAATAATCAAATATAGGTAAAGTACGGTAAAGGTAATCCTGTCATGCCTTAGAGGCACATAGGGATATGGTTTTAGTGCCTATATTTTCCTTGACCTGTCAGCACACTAGAGGGTGATATGGTCAGTATCACGCCTGGCTGCCTTCTTTCCCCAATTCCAGGAGAAGTCAGGTACCCATTTCTACAGTTGGGTGCCTTTGGTGCCTCCGGCCAGATTTGGAAATAATCAAATATATACATTTCAATTTCCACAATAATCAAAAACATGCAGGTGTATTTTCTAAATATACATATATATATATATATATATATATATATGCTAAAACTTCACCAAAACATACATCTAACTTTCAACAGAAATGAAGGACTATATATATTTCAACAACAGAACTTCAAGAACATTCATTTTCATTTCAAATTCTGCAAAGACACACCGATTCCATTGATCAAAGACAAGTTTCAGTAACAATACTTGATACACACTGATCTTAATTCTAACGGTGAGATGAATATAAATATCTTCAAAAATCAGGATGTACCTCTTTTCCAAATGGCAATGTGCTGCCAAGAGAGCAGCATAAGCCAACCACCTTTGATAGCAGGGTTCTGAAGGTCAGATACTCTTTCAGTACAACCCCTCTCAAGATTGTCTTCATTTCAGGAATACCTGACCCTGGAACAGAGAGACATCAACATATGTGACCTGCAGTTTGATATAGGGCCACTTGCTTAGGACAGTGTGATCTGACCTCTACATTTACTGGTATATAATGAGTGCTGTGCCAGGTACGAGAGAAGATAATTGAAGTTCATAAAGTCTAAACAAATGTTTAAGTTTAAAGGTATGAATGACTTACAGCAGTGGTTCTCATATTGGGCAATACTTCTCGCATTCCCCATTATCTCATTGGTCACTCATTTTCTCATTTCCCAGGAATTATTCTCTTCGTTATTGTTCTCATTAGACCATCATGCCATTTAATATCACTAAATGAGGATGAATTTTTGATGGAGTGAAGGAACCAGTTTAAATCCATGCCCAGTTCTTCTAAGACACTTATGTTTCTCCTTTTATGGGGGTAAAGGTGCTCTCCTATTTGTCAGTCAGTGACCAACATGCTGGGATTATGGTTGACAAAACATAGCTGACCAAGACCCTGTTCCACCATTTCATTGGTGCCCCCAGTAACAGGCCAAACCTGGCTAATGTCCCCATGGTGGTGGAGTCTGCTAAAGAAGAACTGCACGCCCCCTGATTTTTAGCTCCACTCAAGGACTGAAAAAAATAGCCGCCATGACCCGCTCCCAATCCGACACAATGTTGTGCCTCAACACCTTCACAGCATCGGCTGCAGATAACACCAGTTCTAGGAAGACTGAAGAGAAGACAAATTTCTCCTCTTATTTTTCAAAGAGAATCTGATAACTCTTCTGTAACACTCAGTCTTGAAAGATGTGGTGCATGAAGTAAAACTTGCTTGCAAAAAAAAGAATTAAAAAAAGAAAAAGGTTAGTCACTAAGTGTATATTCCACAAAGCTTTGGTTATAAAGGCTACTAATCCGGTGGCACCGGGTTCAGTCCCCGCAGTGGGATTTTTTTTCTGGTGCACACCAAAAAGGCCGCAGGATTCACCCAGCCTCTAAAAATGGATTTACCGGAGAAATATGGGAAGGTAAAGCGGCCAGGCGTGATACTGACCACATCATACTTTCATGTGCCGAAGGTCATGGAAAATACGGGACTAACACCGTATTCCCCAATATGCCTTAATGGCATGGAAACGGGAATTTTACCTTTACCTTTCGGTTATAAAACTTTGTATCTGGTGAAAGGTACAATTTTTAGAGCAATTGGAAATAAGGTATTTTGCACAGCAAACTGTTACAGAAAAGTATGTATGATTTGTGTATATTTTTTAAAGGCTAAAGATAGTTTAGTGTAAACATTAGCCAGCCCAAAAACATAAACATACCAATAGCCTGTGGAGACACTATGTGCGTGAATCCCACTGCAAACAGAACCAGAAGCATTGAGTAGGTCACCCAGGCTAAATACTGTAACCCAACTGAGAACTGCAGCTCCTGGTATAGAAAAGTCTTGGCTGTAAATAATAATGTAAAAAAATAAATATACAACCTTTCTGGTATTGGCAGTTGTTGTAAATTATTTAAATAGAAGGAGGGGAAGTGCATTTCTCTGATCTTACCTGAATATAAGAACAAAAAACTGTGGCTGAATAAATTTATTAATTAAAATTTAGGGGCACATATTTTACATTTTACATCCTTACCGTGGTGTTAAACGTCACACAGGACTCGCATGGCAGTTCGCCAAGTTTTCCTGTTTTCGGTGAGCTTTTCAAACCTCATCAAGGGATTTTATGCCTACTAATTTTGATCTCTCTTAACAGCGTCCTCTTTAGACTTTCACACGGTCAACCTCTTTGTCTTCGGCCTGTTGTGTCCCACTTGACAGCTTGTTTTGGGATTATCTGACCGTTTCTTCTCATCACGTGACTGACATATGCCTAGCTCTTTTTTTCTGATCACCCATGAGACAGGTTATTGTTCACTCATCTGCTTTATTTCTGTATTGATATTGAATTAGGGACACATATACACAGTAATGAAACAGAACAAATATACATAATGAAGACACATGAAGACTTATGTCTTTCTCGGATATGCAATTAATTTCTTTAGCAAGTACATCAATTAAGTACGTGTAAGATCAGTAATAATGACAAAATGTAAATGTTAGCATTATGTCCTTGACAGAAGCATAAAAAGGATAATAAACGTGGCTTAACCATAATTAACCTTAAAAGTCAAATGATCAAAGTGAAGGTAGAAGTCTCTTTACGCAATAAAAAAATATTTAGATTTTTCAGTTGCTTTGGTGGAGAAAAAAAGCTAATGAATATAATAATAAATAAAAATTAAAGTCAGCTTCTCATATTTATGACCAAAACTAATAAGAAAATGTATGAAAACCATCATCATCATCGTGTGCCATCTCCCCCACGGATCTACACTACTCCATTTCTTGTCTTCAAGACCAATCTGGTTCCTGTCATCTCTTGATGCTGTCCACGCATCAATGTCATTGTCTTCCTCTTGTTCTCTTTCCTTCGATCTTACCCTCAAGAAAGGGTCTTCGGTACAGTATTATGTCTCTTGTTATGCCCAAAGTATCTTAGTTGTCTTGTTTCTATGATTTTCAGTATTTATCTTGTCATTTCTAGCTGGTTTAGCAAGTCTTTGATGTTTTATCTGTCAGCAGGATACTTCCTGTTCTTCTATGTATCCACGTTTCAAGGTCCTCAGTTTTGTTTTATGTTGTTTCATTCTGTATATACGTTACTTTACTGTATCCTTCCTCTTATACCGTGAGGTGTCAAGGGGACATGTAGTTGGTGCTTTGGGGCCATATGAGTGGTCCCAGTGATGTCCATACTGTAGTTCACAAGTGTTTTTATAACACCATCAATCCATATTTTTCAGTGTCTTCCTCTTGACCTGTGACCTGTAGTTCTTTGGTTGAAGGTCCTCGTGGCTGGTTGTACATGCATCATTCTCATTAAATGGCCAAACTACCTCATTCTTTATTTCTCTATGTACTGTAAGGCGTAGTTTAGTTCCTACAAGTTGTCTTATGTTGTCATATCTTAGATTATCTTAGTTTATTCAGTATATGAATATAATATAGACACCATCAGTTTATAGCTGAAAAAGGTACACATTTATGTAAAATTTAATATCAGCAGGAACTAGGCCGCTATACTTAAGAAATTTATCTTTTTAAAACTTAATGAGGATCCTTTTTAAATGATATGTCATTAGAATGTAATAAAAATAAATAAGTTTAACTCTTTCACTTCAGAACAACACTGGCAGCGTAGGTAAATCTTGCAAATATGTGCAAATCAGTTCTCAGAGTAAAATTTAGACAAAATCCAAACAAAATGAAAAGTAGCACAATTCTAACCCAACCCATATTTTTAAATTACCCAGTAACTTTCTTCCATTTTATTTCTACCAAAATATCTCATAAAAATTGAATAACATTGAAATTATCAGGAGTGAAAGAATTAATGAAATATAATGAAAGAGATTATTACCGTCCTGGCATTTTTCAATAACAAAGTCCATACAAAAGCTAAGAACAGCCATTAAGATGCCAAGTATGGTCAGGAAGATCCAGTCTTCTCCAACCTTGAGAAAAATTATGTCTCTCACTTCAGCGCATCTTTCTGTAATATAAGCATGAGTTCGTGTGAGTATGATTGTAAAATATTAACCCTTTCCCTTCAAAGCAACACTGACATTGTTGGTGGATCTTGATCTTACAATTAATGCTCAGAGTGATATTTATGTGTAACAGAGTAACTTCCTTCCAGTTTATTTCTACCAAAGTTTCTCATCAAAAAATTTATTCTGGCAAAAGCAATTAATTCTGGGCATTAATTCTGGAATGGAAGTGCTAGAAGGTTATCATCTCTGCACTCATGAGAAGTCTTTTTTTTTCGTGGGAGAATCTGAGCATGTTGGGTATACTCTGGGGAAATGATGAAAACCCTGACTGAATAGCAGTAATACAGGCCATGGTAGAATCCACAACCTTCATTACCGAGGAGTTGAGTCAGTTTCTAATTGATTATCCCTGCACCTTGTGTTATCTGCCTGTAACTGCGAGCTGGTGTTCTTTGCAGCCGATGCTGTGAAGGTATTGAGGTACAACATCGTATCGGCGTGGGAGCGGGTTATGGCGGCTATTTGTTTCAGTCCAGGAGTGCAACTAAAAAGCAAGGGATGTGCAATGCTTCTTTAGCAGACTCCAGCACCAAGGGGACTATGGCGATCCCTGCCCCGGTAGCCAGGCTAGGCCTGTTACTAGGGGTACCAACGGAGAGATAGGGCAGGGTCTTGGTCAGCTATGGTTTGCTAACACTGACGCTGGCATATCAGCTATGGGCCCCTGCTTGCCTCATCGGACAGTGTCACTGCCCCCCCCCCCGCACCTACAAATAGCCCCACTCACATCACAGAAAAGGTAAAGGTAAAATCCCCATTCCCATGCCGTTAAGGCATATTGGGGATACAGTTTCAGGCCCATGTGTCCAAGACAATCAGCACATGAAAGTCTGACGTGGTCAGTATCACGCCAGGCCGTATTAACCTTCCAATATTTCTCTGGTACCTATTTTTAGAGGCTGAGTTTGACCCCGGGGACTTTTTGAGTGATAGTGCCAGAAAAATTCCCCATTGCTGGGACTTGAACCCGATACCACCGGATTAGTAGACAGCGTATAACCACTCGGCCAATCAGGTAAGCATATATATATATATATATATATATATATATTTCAGGACCAATCTTTCCCATATCACCTCGTATGTTATCTGAAGCAGTGTTGCTAAGTGCATGTAATTGATATAGTTGTTTTATTTCCGTCCTGGCAGTGAAAACTGGGTCATTCCCCACTGGCATTGGAGCGTTAACCTTGAGATATGAAGTCAGTCAGGCAGTCATTTACATGTCCCTTGCGGAACTTTGCCTACCTAACAGCTCTCCTGTATGCCTCTCGGTTGTAAGCAAGATGGCCTGATCCTGGTGCATCCATTCACAGATCATCAACGATGTCTTGCAGCCATCTTCGCCTTGGTTTTCCTCTCTTTCTTTTTCCCATTATGTACCCTTCCAAGACTGTCCTCTCTAAATTATCATGACGTGTAATGAGTCCAAAATATTTAAATTTTCTCTGTTTAACCTTCTTTACTAGCCATCCTTCTTCAATATTAAGTTCTTGTAGTATGGATATATTTGTTCTTTTTTGTGTCCATGATATTTGAAGGACTCTTCTGTAGCATTTACATTCAAAGGTATTTATGTGTTTCTCAGCTGTTTTGTTAAGTGTCCAGGTCTCACAGGCATATGTTGCGATGGGAAAGATGCATGCCCTTAAAAATCTTATTTTTGTAGTATGATGGCGAATGTATTACATATGATGGCTTGATCCAGGAAATATACTTCCAAGTTAACTCTGTCACCATGGGAACAATATCAAGCCTTTTTTTTATTTGCTAAACTTAAGCTGTGTGCCAATATGTCTTACAGTAGCATCAAGGAGAGTTTAGATAACATTTTGGCCAGTTTTAATTAGCTGAATCATCTTTCTGCACATTCATCTTTGCTTGGAAATCTCTAAATTAAATTTAGAAATAATCGTAACTTAATAATATATTAAAGTGAACTAAGAGAAGGTTAGGAATAGACAGGAATGGAGGCAAACCTTATCTTTAGCAATGAACCAGTTTTACCGCGGTCGTCATATCTCTAGAACCAGTTTTACCGTGGTCGTCATATCTCTAGAACCAGTTTTACCGCGGTCCTCATATCTCTAGAACCAGTTTTACCGCGGTCCTCATATCTCTAGAACCAGTTTTACCGCGGTCCTCGTATCTCTAGAACCAGTTTTACCGCGGCCGTCATATCTCTTATCTCAGAACACAACACAATCAACTCAGAAACACTGTTCACACAAAGATGAAAATATATACAACTCTAACCATCTTGCATGTGATAAAGAACCTCAAATTATGGAACATACCGTTTAAAGCCATAAGGAACACTGAGATACACCTACTGGTCCCCCACCCCACCCCCCAAAAAAAGATCCAGTAAGCCAAGCTCTACAGCTCTATCATTATCAGGTGCCGTGCCGACTGGCGTTGGCTATTAAGCTTCTCCGGAGTACACGATCCTTCATGCAGGCCATCAGCTCAATTGGTGATCTCCTCTCACACCATCCACTGGCTCTTCTTCCCCTGGTTCTTCTATCCCTGGTTCTTCTTCCCCTGGCTCTTCTTCCCTTGGTTCTTCTATCCCTGGCTCTTCTTCCCCTGGTTATTCTATACCTCGTTCTTCTTCCCCTGGCTCTTCTTCCCCTGGTTCTTCTATACCTCGTTCTTCTTCCTCTGGTTCTTCTATCCCTCGTTCTTCTTCCCCTGGCTCTTCTTCCCCTGGTTCTTCTATCCTTCGTTTTTCTTCCCCTTGATCTTCTTCCCTTGGCTCTTCTTCCCCTGGCTCTTCTTTCCCCCGCCCCCGTATTTTTTCTGTATACTTATACAGCTCTAAACAAGAACTAACTTTTTAAACTCCATTTTATCCAAGAGACAGGGCTGCACAGATTATAAATGGGCATAAAGAAGACGACGACGCACTTACTAAAGAAGTTCCACACCACATCAAATTTATGTGGTTTCAGCTTCTTCTCATCTTCAAGTTCCGCAGCTTCTTGTAGCTTCTTCAGATCCTTCGATGCGTGGAACTTGGCAAATGAGCTCAGTTCTTGCGTATATTTACCGTACAGCTGGAAAGATAGAAAAAATAATTAATGTGTGTTCAGAATTCAGAAATCAGAATCTAGCATCACCACATACATGCTACGTCGTCACCTCACACCCCCCCCCACCCCCCAAGCATCTGGTGAAGTGTTTGTCTACTAATGGTACCTGTAAGATTTTGGTTCTTGATTATACGTTTTCTCTCACGACGTTCAGATTTTATTCCAGCACCCTTCCTCTGTCCTAACGTCATCAGTTTCCGTAGATGGACACTGCCCATCCACTCCATCTCCTCATCCTTCCGACGCCTTCGCATTGCCCTCCTTATCCATTCTCAGCCTGCCTTGTACTTCAGCCCGCCCAGCCAGTCTATCAGCCGTGCACGCCCGCACGCAATGGGCAGGAGGTCAACGTTAATCGCCTCACATGGAAGTATCCCAACAGGTTTATTCATTCTCTCCGAAGAAAATGTTTGTCTTCCTTAGCATGCTCAGTGATTCCACGAACTTGATGAACTTCTAATCCGTAACCAGTGCAGATCTGAATTGAAATGCAACAACGAACCAGATCCAATACACCAACTACAAAGACATCAGCACAGCATCCTCTTTCACCTAAGGACAAGCCACTGCAGACTACTGAGCCACCTGCATCGACTCAAAATGTCCCACATGAGTGTCCATGTGGCAGTCGAGTCCAGACTCCAGAACATATCCTCCAAGAGTGCCAAAACCATGCGGTCCTGAGACGTGAGACATTGCCAGAGGACACACGAACTTGGAGCAAAAGCTTTGGGGGCTCCTATTAGGATCTGGAGAGGGCTTCGGGCTTTGCCATGTCGACAGGGATCAGGATCTGATGTGACCAACAACCTCGAAGGCAGAAGAAGATACACTTCTTGATTTACCAGCCACCCGACAGCCGCCGATATCGTCTCAGTCTACTTGCACATGCTGGGTGTAGGGACAGCAAAGGCATCCCATCTCTTTGCTGTTTGTATGTCACTTGAAAGAAGTACTGCAGGACATAGTAGACAGATATGGGGGGAGCAGCTTGTAGGCGCCTGATTCTCTGCCTTTTTACCCTGACGGAATCCTGGAAAAATTATCTTTAAAAATCTGACAAAATCTCTGTATAAAATAATCTTATCTGTAATCTACGATATGTTGACGTAATCAGTAGATTGCTGATATCATAATCCAACAATATTTATCAATGCTCTTTCAAATGGGGACAAATATGTCACGTCTGTAAATCTATGTCCCGTTGCATCTGCATGCTGTAAATGTTTGAAGTACAAGGCTTCACAATTTAGGCCAGTGCAGCATTTAAGGTAGTGATGCCAAGGTGTAAAGTTTTAGCTTGAAAGGGGAAGATATGACATGTCGCATTTTCTTGAAAAAAAAGCCCACTTTATTCACAAAATTGTTGTTGTGAATCGGCGTTTATTTAAGGTCGGCGTCTGTTCAAGGCAGGCGTTTATTAGCAAAATGCTAATTGCGGTTCTGCAGGATCGGTAGTAGGTTATACCGTACGTCTTTTCATTTCATAGAAAGACAGAGACGATGTACTGACACGGCGTTCTATTTCATACCCGGCGTCTGATTGAGGCATGCGTTTATTCGAAACATGTGAACCATGTGGTTTGAACTCGTTATTCAGCTACACCTAACATTCTGCTCCTTCACAATCCCTACCCGCTAAGTTCCACTCCCCTCTCATTTGTTACACATGGTTCAAAACCTCACAGCATCACGTTACACTCCCTCTATTCCAACTATAACCACATATTTCACCTTCTCCCAGCTAGATTACCATTGTGTCACTCTCTCTCCCCTCCATGGTTTCCCCAGCCACCACCCCCAGTTACGACCCACCTATCACACATCCCAAGTCTCCATTTAGGTACTCTCTACACTCCACTATGGGCATTTCTGACACACAGAGAGTCGGACAAGCCACAGCTTCTTACAAGTTACAGCTAAGTGCTCTATTCACTTTATTTTGTTTTTCTTTAACACAGCATTCATGTGAATTTATATTTTATATCTCCTCTCTCTATTTCTTCGTTCTGTGTGTTTTTGTATGACTAAGGCTCACACGTCACAACTGTGTACTCGTTATGTAATAAAGCTATTCCTACTTTTTTTCTTAATTTATACATTTCGATCAATTCAAATGCTTTTCTTTTTCCATGTCACTTGGCCAGAACCTACAAATCATGTCTAGGAAGTGGAGGTGGATTGGCCACACTCAGAGGAAACCCGACACCAGCATAGCAAGACAGGCACTGACATGGAATCCCCAAGGAAACAGAAAACGAGGAAGACCTAGACTTACTTGGAGAAGAGAAATTATGACAGTGCTCAGAGACAAGGGATGCACACGGAAGGAAGCAGAGAATAATTCCAAGAACAGGGATGGCTAGAGAGCCTTTATCCGTGGTTTGTGCTCTCAAGGGAGTGAAAGGCGATGATGGTGATGATGATGATGATGGTGGTCAGCCCACATCTCTTGCTCTTCCTTTCCCGCCTTGATTTTCCAGCAATTATAAGTTCTCCAACTTCTGTCTTCTCGTGACATGTCCAATAATTCTGACTGCCTTTTTCTTATCATTGTAACTAGTTTTCTTTGTTCTGAAAACTATTTGAGAAACAAGCCATCTTGAGGTTTTTTTTAATGTCTGTCCAGGGTAGTCGCTGCATGTCTGTTGCTTTCAATTCGTCATCTGTTAGGTGAATGTTAAAGTATCAGAACCAGATAGCAATATGGTTCTATATAGCACTGTAAAACTCTTTCCTTCACTTTTAGGGACATCATCTTATTTGTTATTATCTTTTTTCGTGACATGAAAAGCTGATTTTGCCTTACCTGTTCGTGATTTTATTTTTTGTGGGCACTTGCCATGAGCTGTTATTGTTGTTCCAAGGTAATTGAATTTATGTACATGTGTCATTATGTTCTCGTTTGAAAGATTGGGCACTTTGGTACGTTTATTCTTTTGTATATTTCATTGTTTCTGTCTTGTTGCTGTTCAGCTCTCTCTCTCTCTCTTTCTCTCTCTCTCTCTCTTGTCCATGCCAGTCTGGCGTTGCTTGTCATTGATTTCCACAACCACCTGTCCTTTGCTCTTTCTATAAGCTGTGTTTTGGACTGTGCTCTGTGCCACTCTTTTAATCCGTCAAGTTTCTTGTTTCTTTGTCTTCATCTGTCTCCTTTCCCCTCCAGTTTTCCTGTTGTTGTTAATAAGTGCTCCAGTTTGCCCCTTCTTAAAACATGTCCTACAAATCTGGTCTGTCGTGTTCTTAATTTTGCCATAATTTCTCTTTTGCCCAGCCTCCATTAGAACCTCTTCATTTGTTTTCTTGGCTGTCTACGGTATTCTCATCCTTTTTTCTAGTATTTTAAAATCCTAGTATTTTAGCTTGTTCTTCTGTACTGCTTTCTTCTTTCACTTTTCTGATGACATTTTCTAGTACTAGGTTGAATAGTAATGGAGATAATGTATCGCCTTGTTTTAAACCAGTTCTTATAGAGAAGGGTTCTGATTTTCTTCCTTTATATATTACTATATTTTGTGCATCCTCAATACATATTCTGGTCAGATTGATTAATTTATTAGGCGTCTCAAATCTTTCAGAATTTTCCATAAGCTGTTCCTATCTATGCTGTCATAGGCTTTCTTGAAGTCAGTGAAGATATTATGTACTTCTTTTCCATATTCCCAGCACGTTTCTGCTCTTTGACGTAGATAAAATATTTGGTCTACGGTTGATCTATTTTTCTCAAAACCTGCTTGATAGTCTCCCAGTATGTTCTCGCTGTATAGTTTTAATCTATTTAAATGTATAATATTATTTTTATTCCTTTCAAAGACTCTGGTGATGGTGTTACGGTAACAGAAAGCGATCTAGTCTTGCACCTAGTTTTATATTCTAACACTCATCTATGTCTTAGTTCATTCTTATTGCTGCTTTTAATAATAATAAAAGACAGTTTGTCAGAATTTCTTGCCATAATTAAGATGTCATTTTTAGTCTTCTTTTTTCTCTGTACGCTTAAGGATAAAACAACAATAAGAATATTAACAATAAGAACAACAGTAGCAACAAAATCAACAATAGCAACATCAACGACAGCAGCATCAACAAAAGCAACAGCAATAACAACAACAGCATCAACAACAACAGGAACAAGTGCAACAACAACAGGAACAATAACAACACCAGCACAAACAGCCACAATAACATCAACAACAGCAATAACAGGCACAATAACAAGAACAGCAACAGCAATAATAACAGAAACAATATTAACAGCAGCAGGAAGAACAGGAACAATAATAAGAATAACAGCAAGAACAACAACAGGAACAATAACAGCAGCAGCACAAACAGCTACAATAACATCAACAAGAGCAATAATAAGCACAATAACACCAACAGCAGCAACAACAACAACAGGAACAACAACAGCAGCATAAACAGCCACAATAACATCAACAACAGCAATAACAGGCACAACAATAACAGGGACAATAACAAGAACAGCAGCAGCAATAATAACAGAAACAATATCAATAGCAGCAGGAACAACAGGAACAATAATAAGAACAACAGCAGCAACAACAACAGGGACAATAACAAGATCAGCAGGAGTAACAATAACAAAAACAACAGCAGCAGGAACAACTAGAACAATAGCAAGAACAGCAGCAACAACAACAGGGACAATAACAAGACCAGCAACAACAACAACAGGAGCAGTAACAACAACAGCGGCAACACCAACAATGACAATAACAAAAACAGCAGAAGCAACACTAACAACAGCAGCAGCAGAAACAACAGGAACAATAACAGCAGCGTCAACAACAGGAACAATAACAAGAACAACAGCAGCAACAACAACAACAACAAGATGGAGAACACATTTACCAGCGTCTGCTCGTAACCAAAACTTCTCCCTGACACATCGAGCGTCGAGTTATCGGAACTTGCCATGGCCGTCTTCTCAGAGGAGGCTGGCCCAAGAAATTTTCCTGGAAGGTACCAAAAAGAGAAGAAAAGAAAATAATAATTACATTATTTTTTAAAAAAGATAAAACATCTTTGCGTGTTTTAATGTTGCATCGAGTGTAGACATCCTCGAGACGAAATAAGACAGGGATGACAGACTTAAGGAGATTTGAATGCAGACAGAGGTGTATGGTTCAGCTTTTGCAGATACAGCAACAACAACAACAACAACAACAACAACAACAACACAACAAGACAGGGAAACTGAGGAGTAAGAATGGCAGAAAGTAAGAAGAGCAAGTATAAATGAAGAACATACAACAATCCAATATTTCGGCACAAGCCTTTTTCGAGGATCACATACAAAGACAACACAACAGATAAAAACACGGAAAATAGATTTAAAACAATGAAACACTTAAGCTCTTTAGTATCCTCATTGTAAGAAAGCCGGCTGAAAGCTCCCAGACAGATGCAGGTAAGCATACATCTGAAGCAGGTGAATAGATGATAATGAGATAAATGGACGATGACAAATAGTACAGGATGGTAAACAACATGACAATATAACCCCCAGATAGTCCCAGTTTGCACCCATCGGATAATTATGGTCTAAACCAGTGGTTCCCAAAAAGTCCGCAGAACCCCCTGTTATTTCATAATCCAAGCCAAGCTTTGGAAAAGTTTCATATCTGTATTGTAACTCATTCATTCCTTTGCATGTCCCTTTCTGAACTTTGCCGCCCAAACAGCACTCCTGTAGGCCTCTCGGTTGTGAGCAAGATGGCCTGCTGCTGCTGCATCCATTTCCAGATCATCAACGATGTCTTGCAGCCATCTTCGTTTCGGTCTTCCTCTTTTTCTTTTTCCCATTATGTATCCTTCCAATACGGCCTTCTCTAAATTATCATGACGTTTAATGTGGCCAAAATATTTAAGTTTTCTCTCTTTAATCCTCTTTACTAGCCAGCCTTCTTCAATATTAAGCTCTTGTAGTATAGATATATTTGTTCTTTTTTGTGTCCACGTATTGTGCCTGTATTGTAACTACGTGCTTTAAATGCAAAAGAATGTGTTTTTCCCCCCATGAAAATGTGGGTAACCTTTACTGAGTAAACGCTACACTACACTAAAATAGAACAACAACAACGTAGTTAAGAAAATCTAAACATCAATTAACATTCCTGCTTGTTCTGACACACGAACGGAATATGAAATGTGTGACAGGTAGCCAACCTAACTATGGCGAGAGAGATCATGCCTCTTTTTAGTCCCAACAATGTCTTCCACGTCTGGTTCATTATTTGCTATTTTTAAATGTGAAAAAAAGAGTACTATTCTCCACACAAGATTCGCCGAAACTTCGGTTGCTAAACATTTCATAGTGAAGTTTAAAAAAAAAATACCTTGAGTTTTTGTCACGTCCCCTACGGTAATTGGGAACCGCTGGGTTCTAAAGCCAGCCAGATGGCGCTGGTAATATAAGTGAGAAAATAAAATGGGGAGAGATGGATGACAGAAGGTTCAGAATAGAGACCACTGAAAGAACAAGATTGCTCCATTAATTTGCTTAGACAAAGGAAGCTATAAAAGCCTTCTAGCGGCTAGAGAATAGAGATAGAAAGGGAAGCTATCAAAGCCTTCTAGCGGCTAGAGAATAAAGATAGAAAGGGAAGCTATCAAAGCCTTCTAGCGGCTAGAGAATAAAGATAGAAAGGGAAGCTATCAAAGCCTTCTAGCGGCTAGAGAATAAAGATAGAAAGGGAAGCTATCAAAGCCTTCTAGCGGCTAGAGAATAGAGATAGAAAGGGAAGCTATCAAAGCCTTCTAGCGGCTAAAGAGAATAAAGATAAAACCTCTGGAAAATTAACCTTAACTAGCTCGCGGTGAGAATGAGAAAACGCAGCAAAGTGAGTGGGGGTGAGATTAGAAAGCTGGGCATCAAGAACAGAAACAACAAATAGGTAGAAGTATAAAGCAGTTTAAAGGAAGCTGAAGTTATTGTTAACCCCAGGGAAGTGGAGACAGTCAAGCCTTGGGCAATAAGGCGCCGCTACAGAGCTTTCCGAGATCTGTCATCGGAAGATCAAGATCGGATGAAAGTGTACAGAAATGTCACGTTTTCCTCGATGTTTTCCTGAAGAGAAACGCTTGGCAACCGGTGTCAGTAATTGTTTGGATATGTCGTTCAAGATATCGGCGAGACAGACTTTCAATGCGTAAGATAGTCTTTCCTGTACGTTACGTACCGCGACGCCTGCACATAATGTCATAAATCACGTTAGGAGAAATGCAGGTAGAGCCTTCCTGAACAGACAACGTGAGCCTTTGGGAAGGAAACCTGGCTAGTCTCGACAATAAACGGACAAGTTTATGGTGATCGCAACGTTTGATACCAGAGGAAGTCGTGTCCGCAGACCTCGAAGCGGCTTCTAATAGAAGACTTGAAGAAGTCTGAGAGACGTTACTGTAAAGAGAAAAAAAAAAGTACACCGGGTGAGAGATAAAACATTTTACTGAAATATTTAAGCTACTTTACCTTCCTACGTGCATTTACTGGTATAAGCAGTGTCAGATGAAGAAATATAGAGAAAATAAAAAATAGATATGCCCGTTATATCAGCAGTAAACTGTTAGAAATATAGAGAAAATGAGACGTAGATATGCACGTTATATCGATAGTGAACTGTACAGAGAAAGCAAGGGGGAAAAGTGCAGCAGAATGTTTAATATAACAAAAGGGCCGTGAATGTCGAGACCGGGCATAAGGAGCAGTTGAACTTTGGGTTCATGATCTCATCCAACACCGCTGTATAACAGAATTCCTTAAATTCTGGAATTCTGTTCTTTTATTTAATGTTATAGGGGAGTTAACCAGGGATTTATTTGGTAGATTGACGTAGTAGAACAGATAGAACCATAAAAAATACGATTTTAAGGGCAAGCATCTTTCCCATCGCAACATATGCCTGTGAGACCTGGAAACTTAACAAAGCAGCTTTGAATGTAAATGCTACAGAAGAGTTCTTCAAATATCATGGACACAAAAAAAGAACAAATATATCCATACTACAAGAACTTAATATTGAAGAAGGCTGGCTAGTAAAGAGGAGTAAAGAGAGAAAATTAAATATTTTGGACACATTAAACGTCATGATAATCTAGAGAAGACAGTCTTGGAAGGGTACATAATGGGAAAAAGAAAGAGAGGAAGACCAAGGTGAAGATGACTGCAAGAATTCGTTGATGATCTTCAAATGGATGCATCAGTAGCAGGCCATCATGCTCACAACCGAGAGGCTTATAGGAGTGCTGTTAGGGAGGCAAAGTTCAGAAAGGGACATGCAAATGAATGAATGAATGAATGACGTAGTAGTAGCCCTTTTTTAAATAATTTTTTTTATAAGTACAGGTCAACAATAGGCCAGGTTTGACACGTTGAAGGTAATTTCTTGTCATGTCCAAACACGGATTTTTTTTTTACAGTTAACTAAAGTTACTTAGGACAGGTTTGTTTAATTCATTATTTTTAGTTACAGAAAAGCTTAAAATAGGATTGTTGTTTTAGTCTATTGTCCAAGGTCATAAACAGGATTTTTTTCACAGATTGAGATTTTGGGCAAAAATGTTTTAATCACGATTCTTATTTTCCACAAAATAGAATCTTCAGGAAGATTTAGGAATAGGAATTGTAGTTCATATTTAAGGACCAAGCTCTTACGTTGGATTAGGATAAAGATTAGATTGATTAGTAGTTTTGGGTTCATTATGACTGCAAATTCAGTATGTAGAGTTTGACTGAGAAGGATGTTTCAGATAGGATGCTAGGATGTGATCTGTTAGTTTTTTTTATTTTCCTCATGGATCAAATGTGTACATTTTTGATGCAGCTACGAGTTGTTAGAAATAGTTTGTAACTGAAGAAATGTGAATGTGATGTGAACTTGTATGTAAGGATCCATGGTATTTTCAGTGAGTTAGTAAGTTGGCTCTTATTCCATCATGTTGAATGCTTGTTTTTCCTAGCTGAGAGTAGTGACTGTTGCCACTCCCCCCCCCCCCCCCCCACATGGCGAACTAGTTCTCGTCTGGAGAGGAGTTTCATCTGTTCACTCAGTTTATTGTTACATCCTCACTTATTCACCACTCATTTTCCCCATAATAAATATGTGAAATTGCTATTATCAATTTGAGTGTTAATGGTTCTCAAACTGTTGAGATATGTTCGTTCTCACTTACACATTAAAATTCCTCAGATGTAATCAGTAGATAGTGGAAGAAAAAAGTAGTTCAGCTTATCACTTGGGTGGCGGCTTTACACAATTGCGAAGTACTTTAATTAGTGCCGTGTCTTGGCACATATCATACTATACCATTCTATTTTAACTGCGGGTCTTCCGACATGGTAATATATACAGATGGCTGAGTGTCTCGGAACAGCAGAAGTGGTTGGGGTTTTGTTATCTACCGAAATGGAAGAGTAGTGGCACAGGGTTCGGGAGCCTTTGAAGTCAGCACATCAAGCATTGAGGCTGTGTCGGTGGCAGTGGAATGATTAGTTGCTGATACTGTGGTTAATGGCGTCATTGTGACGGATTCACAGCGTATGCTTAGTAATACTGAGAAGAATATGGTTCGAAAAGAATGAGCTCATCTGTTAAAAGCCAGTCAACTGTGACAAGCCTAACGTGGGTTTACTGTCCAAGGCATGCGAGAGTACATGACAATGATGTGGCAGATAGACTGGCTGGACAGTCTAAAATAAATGGCAGGCAGAGAATGGACAAGGGGGACATTGCTAAAGCTGCATTGGACAGATTGCCGGGAAAATGAAGAACGGGAATGGAAGAACAATGTGAATCTGAAGAGAATGCTGGAGCTAGGACAAATTAAAGGAAATCCGAACTGTGTGGCAGAAAACGTATCGTAAACAACTAACACTTTATAGGAACTGTTAGCAAACATACTCTTAGTTGGATGCTCTGGCAAGCGACTGAGCTAAGGTGACCATATGCCCCGCTTTAGGCGGGACAATCTCTCCTTTTTAGAGTGGTGTCCCACCTTCGCCGAAAGTCTTGGCACAAATGTCTCGCTTTGAGCCTGCTAACTTAATGTTTAATATCTGTAAACAAACAAAAATCCATTAATTTTGAAATGGCGGCCCGTGACTTAACTGATCAGAAGTATTTATTATTATATTTTTAACTTGATAGACATTTATGGTACGAATTAAATGATTGCATCAGAACATGATCTTCACTTATTCTAGAAAAGTTGAACCAATCAGAGTACAGTTATCTTCCTCGTGACTAAATTAACCAACCGCAGAATTAGTGGAAAAATTTGAAGGCGCTAAATATTTGAGTCAGCGTCAGTTTTATATCGACAGAACGACCGAGAGGTTGGTTTGGATTTTTTGTCAAGTTAATTAGTAGTACTGTACTTGTTTAGTTATTAAATACGGCGCATTTCACGTGCGTTATTGTGTGTTTAATTTTATTTCTTTTACTGACTTACCAACTGAACATTACGTGGTGGGCTAATAAAAACGTAACATTCATTCCCACGATGTCTAAACGAGCGTGTAAACTGAATCAACAATTAGAGAACGATTTTTCCCTTCATAAAGAAGGCGAGAACCGACAATGACTCCCATGTTAGATGTGATACTTGTAAATCTGAATTTTCATTTTCCCACGGTGGCAGATTGGATATCACAAAACATCTGAAGAGTGATCGACACAAGGTAGCTGTGTCAGCAGCACTATCCGCCCGTCCAGTGACAATTTCCGACCAGCAACGTTTGGGAGCATGGACGCCAAGTTAGAAGCTGCAGAAGGCACATTTTCATATTACAGCTTATGTCACAATCACAGTTTTCACTCACTGACTTACAGCAACAAACTGATTCAACATTTGTTTGAGCCGAAGTTTATGCATGCGCACAAAATGTGAGGCCATAATAACTAACGTCCTTTTTTTCCATTTGTCATTGACCAACTTCAATAAAAATTGAAGAATGCACAATTTGTGACAGTAATGACAGATGTCTCAAATCACAAAGATATAAAGGTGTTCCCAATACTTGTGAGATATGTTGTGCCGTCACTGGATGTCGAAGTTAAGTTATTAGATCTGCAGTCAACCTCTGGCGAAACATCAGACACAATTTGTGAGTTTCTACTTAACAAATGTTCTCACTACAAAATGTGTGCGTTTCTGTGCTGACAACGACAACACAAACTTCGGTGGTGTTCAGAGAAAAGGACAAAACAGCGTATTTGCGAAATTAAAATCTTTGATTGGAGAAAAACTTGTGGGGATTGGCCGCACAACTTACATTGTCCACAACGCAATCCAAACGTCATCTGATTGCCTTCCTATTGATGTTGAAACTGTTGTTGTGAAAATATATTCCTACATTTATATTTACAATGTTCGTGTGGAAGAACTGAAGGAATTCTGTGACTTTGCAATGACTGAGTACCAACGGATTCTAGAATACGGAAAAACCAGATGGCTTTCACTAATGCCAGCAGTGGAGAGATTAAGCTCTTTCCTGCGTTGAAATCCTATTTTTTGTCTCAACAGATGTGCGAACTTTATTCTAAAATCCACGTGCTGAGCCGTGGCTCTTCTTTGTTCTCAATATTTCTGCCATTTTTCATGCTGCTGTCCTAAAAATCGAGGAACAAACAATTTCAGCGCTGGAAGTGTTGTCTGCGGTTGACGATCTCCTGCAAGAATGCAGGGACAGGAGTAGAACCAACTTTGGTCCAAACGAGGCGAAAATCCAGATTCACTGTCTAGAAAACGAGGCTCTCGTTAGAAAAACGGATGTGATCAATATTACCAGCAATTTCAATGACAATTGTGTTGAATATATACAGGAAAGAGCGACCCAGTTTCAATATTTGAGTGGTTTCAGTTGGGTGGCTTTGAGACATCAACCTTCTTGGGAAAATGTGCAAACGAGCCTAAACCTCTTTGGTTCAGAATTTCCAGATCTTGAAATCAACGACTATGAACTGTTTTATGAAGTCAACAATGTTTGTAGATTTGTTGCAGCAGAAAAAATTTCAGACTCGAACTCCAAACAAACAAAAACTGATATCCGGTGGGTAGAAGTGTTTTGTCATGATAATTTAGAGAAGACCATATTGGAAGGATACATAATGGGAAAAAGAAAGAGAGGAAGACCGAAACGAAGATGGCTGCAAGACATCGTTGATGATCTGGAAATGGATGCAGCAGCAGCAGGCCATCTTGCTCACAACCGAGAGGCCTACAGGAGTGCTGTTTGGGAGGCGAAGTTCCGCAAGGGACATGCAAAGGAATGAATGAATGAATGAGAAGTGTTTTCCCATTTCCCAGCCAACTCTGTTGCGTGGGTAGAAGTGTTACAAAAAAAATATATATCGAATTTATCCTCTGTCTGTCTGGGTCTAACTGGGTGTCGAAGTAACTTAACTATGGGAGAAACAGAAAACAAAGAGGAAAGAAACTTTTGTGTTGGTGTGTCTGCACTACATGATCCCTGTTACTTAACTATGAGAGAGAGAGAGAGAGAGAGAGAGAGAGAGAGAGAGAGAGGAGAGAGAGAGAAAACAAATTTTTGTGTTGGTGTGTCTGCACTACATGATCCCTGTTACTTAACTATGAGAGAGAGAGAGGAGAGAGAGAGAGAACAAATCTTTGTGGTGGTGTATCTGGACTACATGATCCCTGTTACTTAACTATGAGAGAGAGAGAGGAGAGAGAGAGAGAGAACAAATCTTTGTGGTGGTGTATCTGGACTACATGATCCCTGTTACTTAAATATGAGAGAGAGAGAGAGAGAGAGGAGAGAGAGAGAGAAAACACATTTTTATGTTGGTGTGTCTGCACTACATGATCCCTGTTACTTAAATATGAGAGAGAGAGAGAGAGAGAGAGAGAGAGAGAGAGAAAACACACTTTTATGTTGGTGTGTCTGCACTACATGATCCCTATTACTTAACTGTCAATTACAATTTGGAGCCTATGTACAAATTTCCTGGGGTCTTGCTGCGGGGAGGCCTATTGATCCCCTTACAGTGGGGTACTTCTCTAACCATATGAGAAGAAGTGTTGCTTTGTTCTCTCCAACAGAGGAGTTTCCTGCTTGAGGTTGAAGTGGCTGCTTAGCTAGAGCAGTCGCCACGGCGTGTGCAGGTAGGGGTTTATCTCTAGACTTTACAATGATTCAAACCCGTGTCTTCCGATTGGGTAACCCGTGTTCAAAGCGCACAGCCAGTCCGACCTGCAGTCCGTAAAGGTGTTTATATGTGGGAGTATGTGTATGTGTGTGCATGTGTGCATATGTATGTATGTATTTGTATGTATGTATCCTTTTCTCTTTTCTTCTCTCCTTCTATTCACCCCTATCCCTATCTTTCTCTCTCCATATTCTCTCTCTCTCTCTCTTTTCTCTCTCTCTCTCCCCCCACCCGTCCACTTTCTAATTGGAATTAGCTACTTGTCCCATATAAATACTCTCACAAATTTTTTTACACCCCCACTTTCCCCCCAAAAATGCCAATCAAATGATTATTACTGCCGAAAATGATGTGACACATTAATCACCTCTATTAGCTTAAGCCTAGATTATGAAAGCACAAAAACATACACATACAAACATCCACAAACGCGCATCATTCTCTCACTCCGTGACACAGTGGAAAGTTAAGATGTCTTCTAAAAAAAGCCAGCAGTAAATTCTTTGTCAGGCGAATCACGATAGGATGTTCTCTGTGGATATGTTTTGCTGAGAAGTAGTTCAGCGAATGAATAATAAGCCTAAACCTTGTATATTGCAAATTTGAAGACCACTAACGTCGGAGCAATGGCTACAGCGTTGACTCGTGTTTTCTTTTCGACAGAACAAAAGAAGATTTTGGAAGAAACCATCACACGTTTTCGCCCGGCGTGATCTGTTAACAAAAGCTCTTTTCTCTTCCAGTCATCTGCGAAGTGTAGTTAAGTGAATCATTCTTCTGAGTTCCATATAAATAACAAGTCAATGCACGTTTACATGCGGGGAATCCCCAAACCGAGTGGTTCTTAAATTTGATTTGGGCGGGGGATTCCCATTTTCAGTCCGAGAGCACTTGTAAGATCACTCAATAAAAATAAAGCAATAAATAGAATCCAGGTGATGTTATATAGAGAGAGGAGGGAGAGAGAGAAAAGGAGAGAAAGAAGGAGAAAGAGGAGGGAGAGAGGTTTATAAAATGATGGAAGCGAGCTTTGATGCGGAGATTTTTCTAAACTCGAGCCGATCCATTTATTGCTCCCTGGACCCCCACACCCCAAATCATACTCTGAACTCCCCTAACAGCCCATGGACCCCAGATTTAGAACCTCTGTTTGTACACCAAGTACTCATCAGTGCCATTACTCGGATACAGAAATAGTTAATGGCAGTGTCGTCTTAGCGCATGGGCCTACCTTGCCACTGCCCAGGGGCCTCGAGTGCACTGGGCCCAACCAGCGCATACAAATCTATGTATATGAATGTATATGGCGGTATATGCATTACTTCACCCAGAGGCCCATGATGCTGTTTAGATGGCCCTGGTTAATGGCGTACACGAACAAACGACTCTACCTGGAGACGAATACAAAAACAGCCAGGACAGAAATAAATGAAGAACCATTGCTTGTGGCCTATGATCCAGATAAGTGAAGAACCATTGCTTGTGGCCTATGATCCAGATAAGTGAAGAACCATTGCTTGCGGCCTATGATCCAGATAAGTGAAGAACCATTGCTTGCGGCCTATGATCCAGATAAGTGAAGACCCATTGCTTGTGGCCTATGATCCAGATAAGTGAAGAACCATTGCTTGTGGCCTATGATCCAGATAAGTGAAGAACCATTGCTTGTGGCATATGATCCAGATAAGTGAAGAACCATTGCTTGTGGCCTATGATCCAGATAAGTGAAGAACCATTGCTTGTGGCCTATGATCCAGATAAAGGTAAAAAAAAAGGCGAGGAGGGGTAGTGCTAATTATTACATCATCATTTTTTAGAAAGCTGTTTAACTATCAAGGACACTTCAGAACTATATGACCTGTAACAGCTACACACGAATAACCTGGGATCCGTACATATCTTATATCTTTCCTGTGCCGTTAAACGTCGCATAGGGCTAGCAAGGTAGTTCGCCAATTTTTCCTGTCTTCGGCGAGTCTTTCAACCTCATCAAGGGATTTTATGCTTATTAATTTGGCCTCTCTTAACAATGTCTCTTCAAAGTTTCACGTGGTCTGCCTCTTTTTCTTTGGCCTTTTGTGTTCTACTTTATAGCTTGTTTTGGGATTCTCTGTTTCTTCTCATCACGTGACCAACATATGTCCATCTCCTTTTCCTGATCACACATGAGACTGATTGTTGTTCAGTCATCTGTCTTATCTCTGCATTGTTCTTGAATTCATTCCACTTTATACTGAGTATTTTCCTTAGGCATTTGTTTTCAAAAGTCTAATTTATTGCCTATTTCTTTAGTTGTTTTCCAGCTTTCGCATGCATAAATGAGGGTGGATATTACATTTGAATTGAATAGTCTTAATTTGGTTTTTGTGCTTATAACTTTTGAATGCCATATGTTCTCAAGATTCTTGAAGATCGATGCTACTTTTGCAATTCTAATTCTAACTTCCTTTCTGGTGTCACCATCCTGGTCTATGTAGCTGCCAAGGTATGCAAATTGATTGACTTCTTCAATATCTGTCCCTTCCACGAGTATTTCTCCATTTTGATTAATGGGAAGTTTCATTATTTTTTGTTTTGTCCTTATTAACTTCAAGTCCTATTTTGCTAGCCATTGAAGACAGGCTATCTGTTTTTTCTTTCATGGAATTCACACTGTTACTGATAAGTACATATGGATGTTTATTTTTAGTTACCAAAATAAATGACTATACACGAAGTCACCGCAGTACAGCCGTAATAACAAAATGTTAAAACTACTCAAAACAAGAGTAGAAACAGCTTTATTAATTAACGGAGCGCACGTTTGCAACATTTCCATTTACACTTTAATTATATAAAAACACACACAGGACAAAGAAACAGGGAAAGAAGATACAATATAAAGTATTATGAATGCTGTACGGCAAATAAAAATGAAAAAAAAGGGACAGATTGGATGTGACTTGTGAGAAGCTGTGTCCTGGCGTGGTAGTGACAAGAGTTTTGTGAATGTTTAAATAAAGACTTGTGAGGTGTGATAGGTTTGTAAGTAAAGAGAGGTCGAGGAAAACGGGAAAGCAAAAGAGGGGTACAATGGTAACCAAGGTGAGAAAAAGCTGGATGGAATAAAAGAATGGGGTTGGGGGTAAAGGGTTTGTAATCTAGTGCAGTGAGGAGGGTTTCTGGGATATACGTTACAGGTGAGGAAAGAACAGAGGTTAGCAGAGCAGTAATAACAGACGACACAGTTCCACTTACATGTGGGCCGTATGAGAAGGGGGCCCAACTGGAGCATTGCTCCTATGCTCGGAGGGGTTTTTCTCTGTTTTAAGAGTTGGCTGGGAAGGAGGGGGGACGAATTCAAGGGGCCCATAGTGGCTGGAAATAGACAATTTGTGAGGGAGGGGGCGGGACTTCGAGGACCCATATTGGCTGAAAACAGATAATTGGGAGGGGGGTTATTATAGTGGCTGAAAACAGATAATTGGGAGGGGGGTTGTTATAGTGGCTGAAAACAGATAATTGGGAGGGGGGTTGTTATAGTGGCTGAAAACAGATAATTGAGAGGGGGGTTGTTATAGTGGCTGAAAACAGATAATTGAGAGGGGGGTTGTTATAGTGGCTGAAAACAGATAATTGGGAGGGGGGTTGTTATAGTGGCTGAAAACAGATAATTGGGAGGGGGGTTGTTATAGTGGCTGAAAACAGATAATTGGGAGGGGGGTTGTTATAGTGGCTGAAAACAGATAATTGGGAGGGGGGCTGTGATAGTGGCTGAAAACAGATAATTAGGGGTTCTCTGTTGTTGTGAAATATGTGTGTATGCGTACATCCTGCGCAGCCGTATGGCGCGGGAGCACAGACATGACAAACAAGCAGCTGAAGAAATAAACACCGGAGGCTGACAGAAAGAAAAGTATCCAGACGGGATGTCCAAGTGGCACACGATAAGAAAAGAAAGGCAAATCTTACTAGAGAGACTCAAAGGAACCTAAAAATGAGGAGCGTGATTCCCTACGTTCCCGGGTACAGCACATGATGATGATGATGATGATGTGTGAACTCTAACGTCCTGATTGTGTTTTTGAACAGTAGTGAGATCAAAATAAGAACATGTTATGCTTTTTTTTTTTTGGGGGGGGGTGGGAGCGACAAGGGGAGAGTACACAGAACAATAAACAGACGGGGACAGTACATAAACAGCTTTAAATGAATTGGACCAGAGAAAAAAAAATAAGTGTCATCTTCACAATAATAAAATATGCTTTGCCTTGCAACGTTTTTTAAAATCCAAAACACTGCCCCAAAATACAAAGATAACAATCTACACAACTATAATAAGACCAGCCGTTATGCCTGGATTAGAACCGTGGAGTACAACAAAGAAAGACAAACAACAGCTGCAGATCTTTGAGAACAATATCCTAAGAAGAATCCTGGGGCCATGAAGGATATTAACGATTGGGAAGGAAGAGCTAGAAAGAAAATAATGAACTTAGCGGATTATAAACGTCTTGAAACTGAACAGACTACGCTTGTTGGGTCGCGTAGAAAGAACGGAAGGAGAACAGACAAAAAACGGAAGAGAACCGACAAAGAACGGAAGGAGAACAGACAAAAACGGAAGAGAACAGAGAAAGAACGGAAGAGAACATACAAAAAACGGAAGAGAACAGACAAAGAACGGAAGAGAACAGACAAAGAAAAGAAGAGAACAGACAAAGAACGGAAGAGACAGACAAACTAAAATGATGTATGTACAAGAGATGAAGGAAACAAGACCAAGAGGTAGACCAAGACAGAGATGGGGAGAGACCATAGAAGAGGATATACAGAAAATTGGTGTCACCAACTGGAGAGAGAAAGATTAGGAATAAGGAGGAATGGAGGGGAACTTCATCTGCAGCAATGAGCCTTAGTGGTTCGGAAAGCTGAAGAAGAAGAAGAAGAAGAGTCATCCTTACAACGGATAATCAAAAGAGCAATCAAGTGTCTACGTTACTATTCAGTGATTGCGAACTTGTTTACGGAAAACAACAGCTACCGCCACTTCTCTCATGCTTAAGCCATGATAACCAAAGAGAGAATGGCTGTGCGAAGACAGTAAGGGTCGTGGGAAAACTTTTGTGGCGGTCCACTTCTCCTCTCTCTCTCTCTCATACACATACACACACACTGTAGAAGGAGATACTCCAGCAACAGTGGTTCACAAGGTCCTCACTGCTGGACAGCCATTATGTGTCAATAACTTTTGCGGTGAAAACAATTTTAACGGTTACCAAGACCAGACAGACAGACAGACAGACGAGCAGGCAGGCAGACAAACAGGCAGGCAGCAGATAGATAGATAGATAGATAGATAGATAGATAGATAGATAGATAGATAGATAGATAGATAGATAGATAGATAGATATCCAGTGTATGTACCCACTCAATTCAATCTTATCCAACGGAAGGTTAAAGAATCAGCTAATGGAAGGTGACAAAAAGGCCAACTTTTCACATACAAAACAACCGTACGAAGAAATAGCCCCATAAAACGCGCTCTGGACAGACCATACACAACCTCTGAAATAATCATAGCTGATTGAAAAAAAAATTAAACCAATTTGGAAAGTATACGGTAACCAAGAAGATGGCGGAACACAAAACGTTCGCAGAGGCTGATGGGTAGTTCAAACACGCTCGCGCAGCGCTCTGCGCTTAGTCTAGTTAAAGCAATGTCAAGTAAACTGATGTTCGCTTGCGGCAATGCAGTATTTGTTTGAACAACACGCCACAGTCACATTTATTTTGACAGCCCTTACAGTTCTGTCTTGGCACCATGTTATCATTATCACGTCTTCGGTTCACTAAGAGGCTGTACGCGGTCGTCGATTGACCTCTGATGTTGAGGACAAGGAAGCGGTGCAGATCTGGATTCTGGACCGGCCCAAAGCTTATTTTCCCCAAGGAATGAAGTAGGTAGTGGAACGATACGAGAAGTGAATATATCTATAGGGAGCTACGAAGAGGCGTAATAAAAACGTTATGTTTATTTGCTCACATTTGACAGTACCACAGGTTATGTTGTATGTACTTTTTAACTTTTTTTTCTTATAGTAATGGCCACGAGGAGCATATGAAAAGTATGTTTATAGAAATAGTTATAATATGTGTGTGTGTGTGAGAGAGAGAGAGAGAGAGAACTGTCAACAACAGTGGCCCTACAATGGGTACCATCCCACTGTGGAATAGCTGGCAATGAAATAGCTGACAGCCTATCCGAAGCTGGCACCAATCAAGATCAAACCAATCATCCAGTAAACTACCAAGAAGCAAAAACTATAATCCGTAACCAGTGCAGATCTGAATGGAAAAAGAAACCGAAATGCAACAATGAACCAGATGCAATACACCAACTACAAAGACATCAGCAAACCATTCTCTTTCGCCTAAGGACAGGCTACTGCAGACTACTGGGCCACCTATATCGACTCAAAATGTCTCACACAGACGAGTGTCCACGTGGCAGTGAAGTGTAAGGAGTGGAAAAATAAGCAAGCAGTGACCCGGTTTTGATTGGAAATCCCACTGGCCAGAGACGGCCACGTTTTGAATGGAAATCCCCAGGCCTTCGAGTCCGGCGCTGACCAGGTATATAAGACGAGAAGAGGAGAAAAGGGGAATAAGTTGAGCACGTGGAAGTCCAGCGACGAGTCGTGGACGAAGGATGATTCGATAGATGGAGGCTGACGTGTATAGTTTAGTATGTGCATTGTAATCAGGATTGAAATCATATTATTCAAGGAACCTTTTTTTATGAATCAATAACGCGTGTGGAAATGTATAAATATATGGACTTCATGCGCATAGGATTCGTTTCATTCGCATTGCTTTGTGGATCAGAATTTTATAAATACAAGGATCGTGATTTTAAGAAAAAAAGGACCGTTGTTTCGTGTTCCTGTTATTTACATGTAAGGTGTGAACGTATGGTGTAGTCACCCTTCCACCACTCAGTACGATGACGGCAAGAAGTAATAAAAGATTGAACAAATCAATTCAGGTTAGTAAAGTAAAATATAAAAAAATACTACACCATAAAAATCAAATACTACAGGAGTCCAGACTCTAGAACATCCTTCAAGAGTGCCCAAACCATTAAGACCTGAGGCGTGAGACATGGCCAGAGGACACAAGCTTAGGGCAAAAGCTTTGGGGCTCTATCAGGATCTGGAGAGGACCGCCGGCTTTGCCATGTCGACAGAGATCAGGATCTGAAGTGACCAACAACCTCGAACGCAGAAGAAGAAGAAGAAGAAAACGAATATATATGAGAGGAAGAGAAAGAAAAGAAAGATATGGAGAGTGGAGAGAGAGGAGGAGAAGGAGGGAGAGAGAGGGAAAGAGGATGAGGGAAGGAGAATGAGAGAGAAGGAAAAGGGAGGAAGAATGAGAGGGAGGGAAGGAGGTAGAGAGAGAGAGAGAGGAAGGAGGGAGAGGGAGGGAGGGCGAGCGAAGGAGAATGATAGAGAAGGAGAGAGAGGAAGAGAGTGAAGGAGAATGATAGAGAGGGAGAGAGAGGACGAGAGAGAGAGAGAGAGAGGGGTGGGGAATGAGAGGAAGAGGAGAGAGATATTCATAAAATGATGTAAGCGAGTTTTGACATGATAGGCGAAATCTCGAAGACGCCCATGTAATATTTTGGCTCGCTCCTTCATCAGACAGCTACAACCGAAAGAGACGAACGCAACACATCTGAGAACACTCGGCACTCTTCAGAATGAAAACCTGTTTATATTTCACATGTACAAAATAACGTATTATTACTCATGGCTGATGATTAATAATATAAATTATACGATCTTCTTTTCCTCTCTCTCTCTCTCTGGTCTATTCTCACCTAATTTTTATTCCTTTTCTGCTGATGTGTAATGAACCCCACAAACTGAACTATACTTTGTTATCTGGTAGTTTATGGATGAAGTTTTGCTACGAACGTGTACATATTCAGCCATTAGCACAGCATTGCTTCAGACAACCTGTGTGTGAAACATGCTTACAGACATGCATATGCGCATATATATATCACCTGAATTATGGTGTGCTGCAGGTAGGTTTTGACATGTAAAGAAAACAAATGCTCCGCCCAGCGAGAGAAAAGCGACCTCAAACTGGGACAGGGAGTTTTGGCGTGTCCCAGCTTTCACTGAGGCCGGGCATAAAGAAGGAGAGAAGAGAAAATATAAAACTGCCTGAGTGAAACCCTCTCTGTGTAGGTTTGTTGGGTCAGTGAAACAGTGTAGTTGGCTACTATTTGATTAGAAATATGTCTTCCAATCTGACATCATCATCTGTTTCGCAAGCATGTCTCTGGCATAAATTGGACTGTTTTTTGTTGTTGTTGTAGTTCTTGTTCTGAAAGTACAACAACTAAAGAATCTGTAGAGAGGAACAGACAGAACTACAAAAATAAGATTTTTAAAGACATGCATCTTTCCCTGTGAGACCTGGACACTTAACAAAACAGATGAGAAACACATAAATGCCTTTGAATGTAAATGCTACAGAAGAGTCCTTCAAATATCGTGGACACAAAAAAGAACAAATATATCCATACTACAAGAACTTAATATTGAAGAAGGCTGACTAGTAAAGAGGATTAAACAGAGAAAACTTAAATATTTTGGACACATTAAACGTCATGATAATCTAGAGAAGACAGTCTTGGAAGGGTACATAATGGGAAAAAGAAAGAGAGGAAGACCAAGGCGAAGATGGCTGCAAGACATCGTTGATGATCTTCAAATGGATGCATCAGCAGCAGTCCATCTTGCTTACAACCGAGAGGTCTACAGGAGAGCTGTTAGCGAGGCAAAGTTCCGCAAGGGACATGCAAATGAATGAATGAATGTAATCTTGAGAAGTGAAGAGCTCAGCTTCTTGGGCTTTTTTACTGGGCTACTTGCTGCTATCTCCGGAGCACCAGCGAGAACCCCGACCGGCGGTAGCGGCGCCCACGACCTTTGTCCGAAAAGTTGAGTTGATATCGCTTTAGCCAGCCTCGTTCCCTATATATAATCTTCTTCTTCTTCTTCTTCTTCTTCTTCTTCTTCTTCTTCTTCATTCATTCATTCAATCAGACATCCACACTAATCTCTCTCACAAATGCGGCAGTTCGTCTCAGACTGCCCCGTGAATATAACTGATCTCCAGGAGAATGTCGATTTCGCTGCCTAAGGAAGGGTGTATCTTGTACTTTATTCATTACAACAGAAATAAAGAAGCGGAGGCAAGTTACAGGTTGGTAACAGATGGAATAATTAAACAAAGAAGGTAGGTAAAAATATAAGGAAGGGTAAATGCTAATACAGCATTGAGGAAATACAACCCCGGATTTAAGGGAGGCAAAAAATCCTTTACTGACAGGCTACTCAAGCATTGAAATTCTGTTTGAGAGGGCCTGAAATTCAGGAGAATGGCATGCGAAACGATTCAAGTGAGCGAAAAAAAAAATTAGTTTGCTGGAGAAGTTAGTTTTAAGCAATGCCTCATGTTTAGACCAGTTGGTTCAAGGCTGCTAGCATCATACATGAAGCTGAAGCTGTTACGAGATCGAGTATATAAAATAACATGAACCGATTTATGCCGCTTAACGAACTTACTATTATTTTAGTTCCGAATGATTCTTCTACTTCTTTTGTTTAATCTCCGCGGAAACTGCGAACTGGTGTTCTTTGCAGTCAATGCGGTGAAGATGTTGCGGCGTAGCGTAGTGTCAGAATGGGAGCGGGTTATGATGATCATTTTTTTTTAGTGGAGCCTTTGGGACTGTGGCGATCCCTGCCCCGTTAGAGAGGCTAGGTCTGTTACTGGTGGTACGGAGATACGGGTGAAGGACTTGGTTGACTATGATTCGCCGACCGTGACACTAGCATGTTATGGGTCGTTATGGGCCACTTACTGTCAAATCTGGCAGTGTGTTTGCTCTCTCTTGAATGCTTAAATGGTTTTTAAAAAAGCTCTTTAACGATTCAATGAGAGATTTTATGGTAAATATAGAGAAATAATTTCCAAATATGAGAAGATGCTGTTAAAGATGTTGTTAATAATAGATTGATGCTATTGGAAAAAGCCTGCCAACAAGAGGTTGATGCTAATGATGTCACTGACCTGACTGTTTGCAGATGACACGGGTACATCGTGTAAGCTTTAAGGCTCAGGTATTTCACATAGTAAAAAAAAAAACAACAACTTTTAAGTTATTGAAATTAAAAGGACTTTTGCCATCTACACCAGTGGTTCCCAAACTTCTTCCACCTGCGTACCAGTTGGCAGCCTATTTCCATAAACTGGACCCCTTCATATTAGGAACATTAGCAAAAATGAAGAAAGCAAATGACAACATATTTGTCTACCTCCTTTATTCAACTTCTTCTCGCCTACCTATAAACGTTCTGCTGTGTACCCACAGGGATTCGATTACCCCAGGTTGGGAACCGCTGATTGACACCTATAAACCTTGCAACTGTGAATTTTATTTTTTAAAAAATGAAATAAAAAAGCCTTGCTATTATGCTCCCGTCCAAGTTAATGTATCTACAAAAAAATCATGTTTCATTGAGACCTAAATACCTCAGACCACGCAACCTCTGAAAATTGTGAACCTTTGTCGACGTTAACTCCTGCAGGCCCTTAGACCTCGGACTAAGAAGTCGTGGTAGGTCTGAGCACAAGGCAGTTATAAAGGCAATGACAATGTGCCTTGACAGATGTGACGTTCTCCAAGGGAAAATTAGTGAAAACAACGGCGAGAGGTTTAGAACCAAAGGAACAACGAACACGCTAACATGTTGCACCATTAAAGAACAAAGAACAGAGAAGGTTGCCCTATAACCTGTCCGGTAGGCTGGCGTTTGTTGATACGCATACCACAAATAGTTCCGTACTCCGTCGAGTGTCGTAATGCTGCACAGACAAACTCATCATGCTAGCTCGTGTTGCACTGGCTGTTACACAAATTAAGCCGCGCTGGCAATTATGAAAGAGAAACACCTGTTCGCGGTTAAATTAATATGTAAAACATTAACCTGGAACAAGGAACTATATATTTTCGGCGCATTTGTGACAGTAGAGGGTGCAACAGTGTATCACTCTGGAAGAGAAGTCAGGGGTTAGTCATGGGAAAAGTGTTGGATGGTCAACAGAGTTTATTGAATATCATCATCACGTGCCTTCTTCAGAACGAAGGGTTTGCGGTAATGAATCTCCAGTTCCCTCGCTCCATCGCCTTGATGATGCGCTCAGCCAGACTGTGTCCCGTTCATCCTCTTATGTTATCTTCTCGTCTACATCTCTGTCTTCCTCTTGCTCTCTTTCCTTCCACTTTTCCTTCTACTATGGTCCTTTGACATGGCCAAAGGTTTGTGTTTTCTTCATCCTTATTTCTTTGAGAAGTTCACATTGCACTTTGAGCTGTTCTAAAACTTGTCCATTTGTTCTTTTCATTTTCCATGTTATATAGCCTAGTTTTCTGTAGATCCACATTTCTCTCCGACTTTTTTTTTTTGCTTAAAAGTCCAGGTTTCTGCTCCATACAGTAAAACAGAGCAGACATAACATTTTAGAAATCTTAATTTTGATTTTTATGGCCAGATTCCTGGAATACAGCGTGTCTTCATTGTGTTCAATGTATGTTTTGTCAGTTCTATTCATTTATTTATCTCCATCTCACATATTGAATAAGAAATTTTTAAAAAAAACTTAATTTCAGTAGAAAATTAATCATTTAATACGAAACTGTACGTTATACACGCAAAATATGTTGAAATGTCGAGTGTTTTAGATTTGAATTATTTTAAAGTTTTAATGACTTTCTCTTCAAGTACGACATGCTGGATACAAAATGCCACATTGTGAGAAACACTGATCTATATATGAATCGA
This sequence comes from Achatina immaculata, assembly GCA_009760885.1. Taxonomy (NCBI): domain Eukaryota; kingdom Metazoa; phylum Mollusca; class Gastropoda; order Stylommatophora; family Achatinidae; genus Lissachatina; species Lissachatina immaculata. The sequence goes on from CM019712.1 coordinate 20,222,349, forward strand.
ACCAAGAAAGAGGGTAACTTATACTTTTACCAACTACACGAACTAACTACACATTGTATGAATGAATTCAGCTGTTCCTACTTCTTCTTTTAAATAATGTAATATTCTGTTGTCTCACCTTTCCTGCCGTGGCTTTGTGCATCGGTTATTTATTGTTCTAAAAGACATGCAAATCGCAGGGAACAACGAAGACTTTGTACAGCAGAGGTAGGATACATGAGTCACAGGGTATGAATGAAGAGATTGGAAACAGTCAGTGCAATAGCAGTGGTAACATACGCACAAGCAGGCAATGCAGAGAAATGATTTAAACAAGATCACAAGTTACACTCTGAGGACGTCACATATTCTGTATGCTACATACCTGACACAGGGTCAATTAAGACATCTCACATACACAGCTGAGCAACCGACACAACATGATATCCAACACCAGCGATCTAGTATCATGCTCAGGTAAGACATATCACGTACACAGCTGAGCAACCGACACACCATGATACCAGCACCAAATATCTAGTAACATAAGGCGAATGTAACTGTGGCTCAGGATGATGATGATGAAGTTCAATAATGAATGAAATACATGGAGTTATATAACAAACTACTGTGCCGGACAAAGATGCCAAGTTCCAGTGGCATGTTCTACTACAGCCAACTGGAACCCAGCAGGGCACGAAAAAACAGAAGCAGTGGAGACATTTCTCTCTCTCTCTCTGTCTCTCTCTCTGTCTCTCTGACTCTCAGTATAACATATATCGCTTGCAAGAACAGTATTACATCACCGCCACCGGTGACGAAAACCCAGATTACATCCTCGCCACCGGTGATGAAAACCCAGATTACATCCTCGCCACCGGTGATGAAAACCCAGATTACATGCTCGCCACCGGTGATGAAAACCCAGATTACATGCTCGCCACCTGTGACGAAAACCCAGACTACATCCTCGCCACCTGTGACGAAAACCCAGATTACATCCTCGCCACCGGTGATGAAAACCCAGACTACATCCTCGCCACTGGTGATGAAAACCCAGATTACATCCTCGCCACCGGTGATGAAAACCCAGATTACATCCTCGCCACCGGTGATGAAAACCCAGATTACATACTCGCCACCGGTAATGAAAACCCAGACTACATCCTCGCCACCGGTGACGAAAACCCAGGCTACATCCTCGCCACCTGT
>CM019712.1:20228539-20370035 GCA_009760885.1 Achatina immaculata
ATAGCCGCGGCAGGGTAGGCGAAATCATAGCTGACATAGCCGCGGCAGGGTAGGCGAAATCATAGCTGACATAGCCGCGGCAGGGTAGGCGAAATCATAGCTGACATAGCCGCGGCAGGGTAGGCGAAATCATAGCTGACATAGCCGCGGCAGGGTAGGCGAAATCATAGCTGACATAGCCGCGGCAGGGTAGGCGAAATCATAGCTGACATAGCCGCGGCAGGGTAGGCGAAATCATAGCTGACATAGCCGCGGCAGGGTAGGCGAAATCATAGCTGACATAGCCGCGGCAGGGTAGGCGAAATCATAGCTGACATAGCCGCGGCAGGGTAGGCGAAATCATAGCTGATATACCCGCGTCAGGGTAGGCGAAATCATAGCTGATATACCCGCGGCAGGGTAGGCGAAATCATAGCTGACATAGCCGCGTCACGGTAGGCAAAATCATAGCTGATATACCCGCGGCAGGGTAGGCGAAATCATAGCTGACCAAGACCCAGTCCCACCTCTACCCCCAGTAACAGACCCAGCCTGGTTAACGGGACATGGATCGCCATAGTCCCCGCGGTAGTGGAATGTGCTAAAGAAGTACTGCACACTACCTGCTTTTTAACTGCACTCCGGGACTGAAGAAAGTAGCTGCCATGATCCACTCCCAAACCGACACGATGCTGTGGCTAAACATCTTCACGGCATCGGCTGCAAGGGAACGCCAGTTCGCAGTTCCAATGAAATTGGAGAAGAAGAAGAAGAAGATGATGATGATGATAATGATGATGATTGGTGATGATGATGATGATAAAGATGATGGTTTTATTATTTTTTTTTTTTCTGTATAACGGAATCTAAACACAGAAACATGTTCAAGTAAGTACAATTTCACAATAATAATAATAATAACTTACCTTCAAATTCTATTCCGTTTTATGAAACAATAGATCCCCAAAAATCCACAGCGTGCTTAGAAGAAAGACCAGCTCAACAGGTCCTGGCCAAACTAAAGAATAATTTACATCTGAGCACTGTAACAACGTACAACCTCGCGAGAGATCCGGGACTATTTTTTTCTCGACTTACCTTTCCTTTCAAGCGCAGTAATTCGTGCATGCCCTGCCACCTCTACAGGCGCATGACTCCTCCCAACCCTCTTTCACGAGGCAGACCCGCGTTCCTACACTCCTGCTATTATACTAATTACAAAAACAAATGATACGTATTTATGTGTAAGACTAAATTTCTGAACTGAACAGAAAAGAAAGCAAATTTAAAAAAAAACCACACACTTAATAGCGGGCGAAGAGTTTTCAGTCTATAAAACACACATGAATTCTGAATTCATATGGCGGTAGTGAATTTTCAGTCTATAAAACGTAGATGAATTCTGAATTCATATGGCAATAGTGAATTTTCAGTCTATAAAACGTAGATGAATTCTGAATTTATATGACAGTAGAGAATTTTCAGTCTATAAAACACATAGATGAATTCTAAATTCATTCGACAGAGGAAAATATTGTCTACGAGACGCATGTGATTTCCGAGTTCATATGGCGAATAAGAAATTTCAGTCCTTAGGACAGTCATAAATGCCTTTGGATGCAAATGCTACAGAAGAGTTCTTCAGACATCATGGACACAAAAAACAACAAATATATCCATACTACAAGAACTTAATAATGAAGAAGGCTGGCTAGTAAAGAGGATTAAAGAGAGAAAACTTAAATATTTTGGACACATTAAACGTGATGATAATCTAGAGAAGACCGTCTTGGAAGGATACATAATGGGAAAAAGAAAGAGAGGAAGACCAAGGCGAAGATGGCTGCAAGACATCGTTGATGATCTGCAAATGGAAGCATCAGCAGCAGGCCATCTTGCTCACAACGGAGAGGCCTACAGGAGTGCTGTTAGGGAGGCAAAGTTCCGCAAGGGACATGCAAATGAATGAATGAATGAAAGGACAGACGTACATGAGAATTCGCACGTGTAAGGTCAAATTCCTATTTCCATGCCACTGAGGGAGGGAGAGAGGGAGGGAGGATTGACAGAGTGGGTATATCCGTCCGCGAAGGTTCCCTCCCTCTCCCTCTAATTCAGCCAAAAACCAGCCTGTGTCGTAAATGAACCCCCCCCCCCTTTTTTTTCCATATTACTCAGAACAGAGATAGAGGAGAAGCGTGGGTCGGCCCTTCTATCCTCACCGTCCCCCACACTCTCCTCCTCCACACGCCAGCATTATAGGTGGGGGCTTTGAGGACAGATATACCTACTGTTGTTCAGTCCCCCACCCTACCCACCCCACCCCCCGCATGAAAGTGTGACGTGGTCAGTGTCACACCTGGCCGTATTTACCTTACCAGATTTCTCTGGTACCCATTTTTAAAAGCTGGGTGGACCGCGGGGTCTTTTTGGTGTGTACTAGAAAAAAAAAGTCCCACAGCTGGGACTTGAACGCGGTACCACCGGGTTAGTAGACCGACCCCTTGGCCAGACACCTGATAATTCATACAAGAAAGAAGAATTTTAAGTTTGTAAAACAGAACAAATTCAGAATTTGTGTGAGGTTATAGAATTCTGAATTTTTATCACAGAAGTGAGCTTCTAAATTCTTGTGAAGGAGATAAATTCTAATTTCACCTGAATAAGTGAATTTTAAATTGAAAACGACGAGGGTGAATTCTGATTTTATGAGAGGGAAATGAATTATGATTTTTTATTATAAAATATATTTAGCCAAAGTAAGAATTACATTGATGGAGCTGAATTAGGAATTTATCTTACATCTTGCATCCTTCCCGTGCCGGTAAACGTCACATAGGGCCCGCATGGTAGTTCGCCAAGATGTCCTGTTTTCGGCGAGTTTTTCAATCTCATCAAGGGATGCTATGCCCACTGAATTGGCTTCTCTTAACAATGTCCTCTTTAGAGTTTCACGTGGTCGACCTCTTTTTTTCTTCTGCCTGTTGTGTTCCATTTGATAGGAATTCATATCATGCCTGAAATTATTTGAAGGAATTCATTTTCAAAATTTAATTCACGTGAATGAAAACTGCTGACGCTGTGTGTTAGAAGCTCAGACTTCACTCAAGACGACGGTGAAATGTGATACTTAACATGACACTTGTCAGAAAGATTCTATCTATCTATCTATCTATCTATCTATCTATCTATCTATCTATCTATCTATCTATCTATCTATCTATCTATCTGTTTGTCTGTCTGTCTATCTATCTGTTTGTCTGGCTGTCTATATATCTGTTTGTCTGTCTGTCTATCTGTCTGTTTATCTGTCTATTTATCTGTCTGTCTATATGTCTGTTTGTCTGTCTATAGACGTACTTTCTAACTCAGGTGAGCCTTTCATTGTTCAATATCCTCTCTGGGGAGGGAGAGGAGAGGGGAGAGAGGAGAGAGAAGAGAGAACAAAGAACGTCAGGAAGTGAAGGAGATAGAAGACCTAGACTTACTTGAAGAAGAGAAATTATGACAGTGCTCAGAGACAAGGGATACACATGGAAGGAAGCAGAGAATAATTCCAAGAACAGGGATGGCTGGAGAGCTTTTATCCGTGGCCTACGCTCTCAAGAGAGTGAAAAGCAATGATGATGATGATGATGATGATGATGATGAAACAATAAAAGAAGGTTATTATCATCATCAGGTACCGTGATGGTGGACGTTGACTGTCGTGTTTCTGCGTCACTGATATCTTCATCAGCTCCGTTTGGTAACTGCCGAAAATGCCGTGACTCACAAATGTCCACAAAAACAAAAATTATAAAGGGAATATTTCGGTAACGGACACACACAAATAAACAGAATAGACCTCATATCAGATAAACAACATAAAAAACTTTACACATTAAACGAGTTTAAACTAAATACGAGAGTGAACATTGAAAGACGTTAAATTCAAATCATGTAAAGAAAGAGAAGGTTAGAAGAAAAGATACAGATGTTGTTTCTGAGCTGGGGGGGGGGGGGTCTTCTCAGAATAGTGTAGGCCCTGGGAAAGCACTGCATCGGGGCCCCTACCCAAGCTGGCCGTTATTTAACCCACGCAGAGAAGAATTCTCTCGCTCTTCTCTCTCTTTCTCTTTGTCTCTGTACTTCCCTCTCTTTCCTTCTCTCTCTCCTCCCTCTCTCTCTCTCTTTTTCTCACTCTCCTCTCTCTCACTCTCCCTCTCCTTTTCTTTATAGCTCTTTCTTTCCTTCTCCCTTCCTCTCTCTCTCCCTCTTTCTCTCCTCTCTCCCTCTTTCTCTCCTTCTCTCTCCTTTTTTTCTTCCTCTCTCTTCTTCTCCATCCATCTTATTCATTTTATGTTTTTTTCATGCATATTATGTTCAATAACAAATCCTGAATATCTGTGACTCATTGAAAGCTGTATTATGAAGGTCAGAATGGTAGACGGGCCTGCGTGTCCAATAGTCTGTTCGTTCGTTCGTTCTCTCTCTCTCCTTCTCTCTTCCTCTCTCTCCTTCTCCCTCTTTCCTTCTCTCCTTCTCTCTCTCTCTCTGAACCTTAAGGTGCCCATTGTACAAGAGGCTTCCCCAAAGGGTTTTCCCACAAACACCTGTTCTTTTGGGCCTTTTTTCCCGCTCTAACTCAGGTGAGCCTTTCATTGTTCAATATCCTATCTCTCTCTCTCTCTCACTCTCTCTCGTTCTTCTCCATGTCTCGTTTGTCCAGCCCATACCCCTGTTCCCCCTGATGTGTCCATCCCAGGGCTAAATGTGGTAATGAGTCACGAGTCACCCGGAGCACATGCCCCAGCTAGTGCCCTCGTCTTTCCTCGGTAATCGAAGCCAATGGCTTCATCAGCATTTCTGCTAAAATAAAAAAAAACAAACAAAAACGTTTTATTTCTTCCGTTATAAGGCTGAAATTTGTCTTCTAATCCTACGTAAACACTTAGTCTGGAAGGAATTCAGTCTGTTTCCCACAGTTTTGGTGGTGTTCGGAGAAGAATTACATTGACAACGTTTGAAGTCTTGAGGATCCTGTGCAACTGTGAACAATCGCCGAGACGGTTTTATATGTATATATTAAAAAAACCAAGTTGAGAAGTTAATTTATTCTACAGCCGATCTCGTTTAACCGCTGCCAGCGAGGGCATTTGTCAAAGTGACAAGGTGAAAACATAAAGCAGTCAAAGTGACAAGGAAGTGACATGTCAGGATTGAAATTAGGAACACAAGACACGGACTGAAAGTGAATGAGAGATTAGCACATAACCTGCAGTTGCAGAGGCGCCAAGTTTTTTTTTTTTTTACAAGCATCTTGCTTTAAGATGGCGAAAAAAAACTTTGGGTAAATAAAAATAAACAACTTTTTTTTCATTGACATAAACAACACATTAATCAGCTGGCAAACATGTATTTTTCAATGTTTGATTGTGATTTTTAATAACTGCAGACGAAGAGCAGTCGATAGTTAACTGGTATCTCAAGTAGCTGGGATGGTTTGCAGAATTGCTCTGATGGCTGACGTAAAACTGGTGTATATATGAGTACAAATTGAGTTTCTGTTTGGGAGTTATCAGTATCATTATATGCCATTTGTCAGTACTATTATGTGTCAATTATCAATATCATTATTTGAAAGTTATCAAGATCATCACGTGCCAGTTATCAGTATCATCATGTGCCAGTTATCAGTATCATTATGTGCCAGTTATCAGTACCATTATGTGCTAGTCATCAGTATCATTATGTGCCAGTCACCAGTATCATTATGTGCTAGTTATCAGTATCAGTATGTGCCAGTCATCAGTATCATTATGTGCTAGTTATCAGTATCGTTATGTGCCAGTCATCAGTACCATTATGTGCTAGTTATCAGTATCGTTATGTGCCAGTCATCAGTATCATTATGTGCTAGTTATCAGTATCATTATGTACCTGTCATCAGTATCATTATTTGCTAGTTATCAGTATCGTTATATGCTAGTTATCAGTATCATGTGCTAGTTATCAGTATCATTATGTGCCAGTTATCAGTAACATTATGTGCTGGTTATCATATCATTATGTGCCAATTATCAGTGTCATTATGTGCTAGTTATCAGTGTCATTATGTCCTAGTTATCAGTATCATTATGTCCTAGTTATCAGTATCATTATGTGTTAGTTATGAGTATCATTATGTCCTAGTTATCAGTATCATTATTTGCTAGTTATGAGTATCATTATGTGCCAGTTATCAGTATCATTATGTGCCAGTCATCAGTATCATTATGTGCCAGTCATCAATATCATTATGTGCCAGTCATCAATATCATTATGTGCCAGTCATCAATATCATTATGTGCCAGTCATCAGTATCATTATGTCAAAAATGACTGCAACTGATCTAAACTGCGTATTGCTTGTTTCTCAGATTTTTCTTGCTTCGTCTTTGTCCCGTCTCCCTCTTCACGTATCTTTCAGTGTCCTGTCTCCCTCTTCACGTGTCTTTCAGTGTCCCGTCTCCCTCTTCACGTATCTTTCAGTGTCCCGTCTCCCTCTTCACGTATCTTTCAGTGTCCCGTCTCCTTCTTCACGTATCTTTCAGTGTCCCGTCTCCCTCTTCACGTACCTTTCAGTGTCCCGTCTCCTTCTTCACGTATCTTCCAGTGTCCCGTCTCCCTCTTCACGTACCTTTCAGTGTCCACTCTCCTTCTCCACGTACCTTTCATGATGCTCCATGTCACTTCCTTTTTGTTTGACCGTCCTCCCACCCCCCTACAAGAATCTTCACACTCCTCATTTCAGAGACCACTGGCCTAAGCCGTGTGCTAACGCAGGGCCGGAAAGTCTTATCACAGGAATTCGACTCCTTCTCTTTGAGTGTGGCAGCTTGAGTGCATGAAGCGCTGTGCCAGTGTGCATGAAGTGCTGTGCCAGTGTGCATGAAGTGCTGTGTCAGTGTGCATGAAGTGCTGTGTCAGTCCATAAGTTATTTATGATAACAGAAGGTATATAATAAATCATAGATCCCTCTTTCGTAAACCATACAGGAAACACAGTAGAAAACTGTGCGTGAAATCGTTTTCGTGTCTATGACAGTGATGTAGCCAACAACACAAGCAGGACCTCTGTGGCTATGACATTAATGTAGACAGCAACACAAGTAGGACCTCTGCGTCTATGACATTAATGTAGACAGCAACACAAGTAGGACCTCTGCGTCTATGACATTAATGTAGACAGCAACATAAGTAGGACCTCTGCGTCTATGACATTAATGTAGACAACAACACAAGCAGGACCTCTGTGTCTATGACATTAATTTAGACAGCAACACAAGCAGGACCTCTGTGTCTATGACATTAATGTAGACAACAACACAAGCAGGACCTCTGCGTTTATGACATTGATGTAGACAACAACACAAGCAGGACCTCTGCGTCTATGACATTGACGTAGACAACAACACAAGCAGAACCTCTGTGTCTATGACATTGATGAGGCCAACAACACAAGCAGGACCTCTGTGTCTATGACATTGATGAGGCCAACAACACAAGCAGGACCTCTGTGTCTATGACATTGATGAGGCCAACAACACAAGCAGGACCTCTGTGTTTGAAAACTGTAGAAACCAAAACACACTGACACGAACACGATACTTATTCTTACGTGGCCTTGGCTTTGTCATTCTTAGATTTGTTTTTATTCTTGGTGCTTGAAAATGTCCAAAGTAAAATGAAATGGGTAAAATCCTGTTTAGAAAAAATAGAGACGCTTTCATGGCAGTTTTTTTTTCTCCCTTTCTTTTTAAACCAGGTTTTACACCTCGTTTCTCCTAGCATTCGTAGGCGAGAATGTTATGTAGGTCAGGTGAATGAAAGCGAAGTTATGAATTTAATGTCTTTTTTTGTTGTGTGTGTTTGCATTAAAAGCATGTCAAAACAATGCTCTTCGCCTCGTTGGCAGAGCTCCTACCCCGGGTACTTTTCCCCTTAAATTATTATCCCCCACTGGAGAGGACAGCTGCTAACATCTCAACATCAAACGTTGAAACGTCAACCTCGATCACATCAATGGATGAGGCCACACAGACCAGGTATACACTCCACACACCCTGTCTCTGTGTGGGTGTGTGTGTGTGTGTGTTGTAAACGTGTGGGCATTGAACGAAATCATGAGAATACAACGGAGAACGTTTACATGAAGATATACAAAGGAATGTGGGAGAATTTCATGGACAGAAAAGAATTTTAAAAAACCAATGTAGATATGGACAAGAACAAGGGAGTATCTCATGGACAGAGGAGAATTAAAGATAATGTAGATATACAAAGCAAGCGAGTATCTCATTGACAGAGAAGAATTAAAGATAATGTAGATATACAGAACACGGGAGTATCTCATGAATAGAGGAGAATTAAAGATGATATACAGAGCAAGCGAGTATTTCATAGACAGAGAAGAATTAAAGATAATGTAGATATACAGAACAAGCGAGTATGTCATAGACAGAGAAGAATTAAAGATAATGTAGATATACAGAGCAAGCGAGTATGTAATAGACAGAGAAGAATTAAAGATAATGTAGATATACAGAACAAGCGAATATATCATAGACAGAGAAGAATTAAAGATAATGTAGATATACAGAACACGGGAGTATCTCATAGACAGAAAAGAATTTTAAAAAAAAACACATTCTTGATCAAGCGAGATTTTGAGAGGAAAACATCTAAATTATGTTGGTCACATCAACAGTTTGCGGAATAAACAAAATGAGAAGTGAGATACAAGCTGGGGGGAGAAAAAAAAAAGTAAAAGAAAGGCAATGATACAGATCAGAGGTTCTCAATCGGTGGGGAATTTGGAACAAGGAGGGGGAGACTCAAACTGTCGGAATATTGACCTTTCTACATTATGGATAATTATTCCAACAACCTGAGTCCGTCAATCCGTAGCCCCAATCCCCCCCCCCACACCTTCTGGAATCCTAAAATTCCACCCCTCGGGGGTTGAGGCCCGGAGGGGGGGGGGTGGAGCAGGAAAGGGAGGAGAGCGAATTTCTCACAGGTGGAGAATTCAGATCTAGGTCGATGGATAACATCAAGAACTGGACAGGGTTCACTTTGACTGAGTGAACTCTGAAGTAACGGGCAAAAGAATCAGACTTCTGTCTTGGAGACGACACAAGATGATGGTGATGATGAAAGACTGAAGGGCCTTCCGTTTCTCTTTAAGGAGTCACGTGACTGAGTACGCATGAACTAGCCACCCTCGTCTGTTACTAAGTGCACTGTGAGAGAGTGGTCGGTGCGGTGGTATTATGGCTAAGCGGTTGCTAGTCTTACATGAGTTGGGAGGGGGGGGGAAGTTCAGCTCCCAGTCGAAAGTGACTTTTTTTTTCTACCGGCTAAAGCTCTTGTCGTTGTTTTCCTGGCTAATTCTGTTTCCTCAAAGAGACATAAAGGAGAAGACAACTAGGATTTAGAAACAGCCAGATCAGCCGCGGTAAATATACATCCAGACAAGACTAAGATCAGGAGAATCAATGGAACAAAAAAAAAAAACATCAGGGAAGAATCTCAGTTGGGACACTTGAAGAAGTACAACACTTTAAGTATCTTGGAAGCCTCATTTCAGCATACAGTAATACTGAGAAGGAAATATACTCGAGAACTGGACAGGTATCTCAGGACTAACAGATTAGCAAAGATAGAAATCTCCCATTCCTCGTACTAACTTCAAGCTCCGAATCTATAAATCCAACTTTCAGCTCCATTCTATTATATTATATGCAGCCGAAACTTGAAGAACCAGTCAGAGAATCGAAAGCAGACAGAGATGATTTGAAAGAAGATGCCTTAGGAAAATTTTAATAATACACTGGGAAGAACGTGTGACAAACGAGGAAATAATCAAACGAATGAACACTGAGAACATCAGTAAAGAGGACACAATCCGAAGCTTGAAATAACTGGGCCACATACTAAAAATGGAAAGAAAAAAAAAAACAAGACACCCCTTATACCATTTTGACTTGGACACTTCACAGGAAAAGAAAAAGGGGCAGACAACTGGGGACATGGAGACGCTCAGTTCGGGAAGAGCTAAAGGAAGAGGGAGAGACATGGTTTGAGGTATCTCGACCTGCTCAAGACAGGACTGGCTGGAGAATCTTTGTTGATGCCTTATGCTCCAAAGGGAGAACAGAAGACTGATGATGATGATGATGAATTCTGTTCCTTTACTTTCCTAGAAAGATCATGCTGCTGTTGAGTATATGACAGGTATGGTAAACTTGATGTAGTTTTGACAAGAAACTCACACAAGTCACTTCAGAAACATCACTGCAGGTCTTCAGTGCCTTAATACTCAAAGGCTACTCCTCAAGGCATGTTCTGCACCACCGCGTCAGCGTCTTCTCCTCAAGGCATGTTCTACACCACCGCGTCAGCGTCTTCTCCTCAAGGCATGTTCTGCACCACCGCGTCAGCGTCAAGGAACTCAGAAGTCTCCACGTCTTGTTACAGAAAAACCCTACAGAAGCAACAAGTACAGCTAATGATTTAGATCTTCTAGCGCAATATTTTACACGGACTGATTCTATGGAGCTTATGGAAGTCTTTGGGTTTTCATTTTCTTTGTTACTGAAATCTTGTAGTCTCATATATTTTAAATGCAAGACGAAAATAAATGATTTACAGTTGTGTAGAACAGTTCTTTACAAAAAGAATTCTCAAGTTTGTAATATGTCGAAATCGCATGATTGTAAAATTATACTTTGAGAGAAATTCCGCTAATATGACGCTGATGTGGTTTATGGGCAGCTGTCCGTCATTATGTTGTCATAAGCCTATTTCCAGATGAAATCTATGCATTATCTTGCACAGCTTTTGTACCTGCTTATCTACCCACATACCTGTCTGTCTCTCTACCTATCTATTCAGTTACTTAGCTAATCTATCTATCTATCTATCTATCTATCTATCTATCTATCTATCTATCTATCTATCTATCTATCTATCTATCTATCTATCTATCTATCTATCTATCTATCTATCTATCTATCTATCTATCTGCCTGCCTGCCTACCTACATACCTATCTATATATCTATATATCTATCTATCTATCTATCTATCTATCTATCTATCTATCTATCTATCTATCTATCTATCTATCTATCTATCTATCTGTCTATCTATCTGTCTGTCTGTCTGTCTGTCTGTCTGTCTGTCTACAACACAATAACATTCTTATATACGCTATTGGATTCTTTTTTTCCCCTTTAGATTTTTACCTTGATTACTATAAAATTCTGGACATAAAATATTTTCAACCGCTCATCATTTCTTCATATACACAACAGCTAACGTACACATAACGATTGTGCACTTTTAGTAAAAGTCCAGATTTGTTATTGACTAGTTTGTTTGTTATCTTATGTGTAAATATGAGTTGATATTTGTACATGAATGAGTACACAGACGACGACATGCGTACACGGATATGAATCAGAATGCTACGTTTTGTCTAAAGAGACACGGAAATCTTTCAACCGTGTCAGTCCTGTGTCACAGGGACAAAAGAAGGAACATTACTCGACAGGAAAGGAGTGTAGCGGGAGGTAATTTAATAGCCTACATTGCCAGAAATAAAATGTATTAAAAAAGTATATTTGCTGCTGGAAATGATCACAACATGCCAAGCCCCAAAAACAGATTCCCAGGATATTTTGTGTACCCGAATGTCGAGATGCTTGTTCCTATTACTAACCATGTAAACATGTATTATGTAGTACTGTATATAAATAGATTAGCTTACGTTGCCCTCATACTGTCTCTGAACTTCGGGAACTGGTGGGAAATGACTCATTATGAAATAGGAAAGATGTAAATTCCTGTAGAGGAACTACGTGTTGTAGTCTATGTCCGCTGGAGAGGAACTACGTGTTGTAGTCTATGTCCGCAGTCGTCTTGTCTTTTGGGTAAACTGAATTGCCTTTTTTTAAAAAAGTTCTATAGAACAAAGTAGACAGCCAGAATTGCAAATGAAGACTGCTTAAGGAAAGCTAGTGAAAAACGAACCTTAATAAACACGCTATGGGGGAGAAAGTCTAGGTTTATCGGCCATATAATGAGAAGAGGGGGGATAGAAAATGTCATGACAACAAGGAAAATTTGAGACAGGAAAGGGAGAGGTAGACCAAGAGAGAAAATCATAGATGGCTTGACCAAATGGCGTGGGAGAGGCACAACAACAGAACTGATGAATAACATGAAAGATCGGAAATTGTGGAGAGACATGGTGGCCAATGCCTCCAGGCATGGCATATGATGATAAAAGAACAAAGGCAACCTAGTTAGATGAGTGGGTAGATACTCCATTCACTAATCCGGTCGTACCGGGTTCAAATCCCAGCACTGGGATTTTTTTTTCTAGTACATCACAGAAAAAAGGCCCAGGAATTCACCAAGCCTCTAACAAAATTGGTACCAGAGAAATCTGGGAGGGTAAATGCGCCCGAGTGTCACGGTGAACTCATCAGACTTTCATGCGCTGATGGTGTTGGAAATACGGGCCTAACCCAATATCCTCCAATATGCCTTAATGGCATGGAGGCGGGAATTTTATCCTACCTTATATGTGAAATTGAAAATATAATGAGGAATGTTAGAGAAAATGTAGACAAAGAATATTACGATGTCATAACAATTGGAGGTTATGAAATACCAGAGATTAGATATGCTGATGACACAGTGTTACTGTCCACAACACAAAGAGGAATGGAAAAACTAATTATGTCAGTCCGTAAGAACAGCGAAGAGCAGAACCTCTATCTTAATGCAAAGAAAACTAAATTGATGACAACTGACAAAACAAACAAGGCAGCTGAAATATATATCAATGAGGAAAAATTGGAAGAAGTGGAGAGTTTTTAATATCTTGGATCACTACTAACTAATAATGGAGATACAATGAGGGAAATTAAAAGGAGGACATCTATCGCTCTTCAGAAAGTAAAACAAATAAAGAATCTGTGGAGAGGAGCAGACAGAACTACAAAAATAAGATTTTTAAGGGCATGCATCTTTCCTATCGCAACATATGCCTGTGAGACCTGGACACTTAACAAAACAGCTGAGAAACACATAAATGCCTTCGAATGTAAATGCTACAGAAGAGTTCTCCAAATATCATGGACACAAAAAAGAACAAATATATCTATACTACAAGAGCTTAATATTGAAGAAGGCTGACTAGTAAAGAGGATTAAACAGAGAAAACTTAAATATTTTGGGCGCATTAAACGTCATGATAATTTAGAGAAGACCGTATTGGAAGGATACATAATGGGAAAAAGAAAGAGAGGAAGACCAAAACGAAGATGTGTGCAAGACATCATTGACGATCTGCAAATGGATGCATCGGCAGCAGGCCATCTTGCTCACAACAGAGAGGCCTACAGGAGTGCTGTTTGGGAGGCAAAATTCCGCAAGGGACATGCAAATGAATGAATGAATGATATATGTGAAATAAGGAAAATATCAAATGGAACGAATTCAAGAACAACGCAGAGATAAGACAGATGAGCAAATAACAACTTGTCTCATGGGTGATCAGAAAAAGGAGACGGACATATGCCGGTCACGTGATGAGAAGAAACAATCAGAGGATCCCCAAACAAGCTATCAAGTGGAGCACAACAGGCCGAAGAAAAAGAGGTCGACCACGTGAAACTCTAAACAGGACATTGATGAGGTTGAAAAGCTCCCCGAAAACAGAAAAACGTGCGAACTACCATGCGAGCCCTTGTAACATTTAACGGCACGGGAAGGATGTAAGATGTAAAATATTTGAAGGCAATAGTCAGGCGAACGGAAGTTGAGAAAATCCTCATTTGGCAAACCATCGCTCTAGTGTGGAAATCTACGGGATGAACACAAAAGTTGGCCCTAATTTCAAACGTTTACTAAACAAAACAAAACAAAAAAACTTCGCTATGTATAGCAGCATGGTTTCTTGCAATTTTTTTTACCTCTGTTCATAAAGTTTTCAAATATTTGTTTACTTTTATTCGTGCACTTCAAAGTGAGCTCCGTTTCTTGCCCAGAGAACGTCTAAGATATGCTCGAGTACTTCTTATATTTTCTCCAACATCTTTTTTGTCATCGTCGCCAAAGCATCCGTTATTTTTGCCTTCAAAGTTTCAATATCAGAAACTGATGAACTTAACAACACTCCTTCCTATAAATTTGAAAAAAAAATTCAAGAGGAGCAATGTCTCGGTAAACTCAGTGACCATGGTTTAAATCCCTCCTACTTCATTGGTATGGAAAATTTGTATTTAACTGATTAACAAATAAATCTCTTTTTTTTTCGGAACATTACGCATGGCCGAAACTTTTTGAGCTGAGCTGAAATATACAGAAAAGCTAGAAACCTGTACCTGACACAGCTTTTGTCAGGGATTTTGAAATCGGGGAGAGATGACTTTCCCATTGTTCTGAGAGACCAGGTGGCGTTTGATGTATACAGATACAACATTGAAGGAGAAATTGTCCCGTAATTAAAGAGAGACTGTTCTGTGTCCTGTAGTTAAGGAGAGACTGTTCTGTGTCCTGTAGTTAAGGAGAGACTGTTCTGTGTCCTGTAGTTAAGGAGAGACTGTTCTGTGTCCTGTAGTTAAGGAGAGACTGTTCTGTATCCTGTAGTTAAGGAGAGACTGTTCTGTATCCTGTAGTTAAGGAGAGACTGTTCTGTATCCTGTAGTTAAGGAGAGACTGTTCTGTATCCTGTAGTTAAGGAGAGGCTGTTCTGTATCCTGTAGTTAAGGAGAGACTGTTCTGTGTCCTGTAGTTAAGGAGAGGCTGTTCTGTATCTTGTGGTTAAGGAGAGGCTGTTCTGTATCCTGTAGTTAAGGAGAGGCTGTTCTGTGTCCTGTATTTAAGGAGAGGCTGTTCTGTATCTTGTGGTTAAGGAGAGACTGTTCTGTATCTTGTAGTTAAGGAGAGACTGTTCTGTGTCCTGTAGTTAAGGAGAGGCTGTTCTGTGTCCTGTAGTTAAGGAGAGACTGTTCTGTATCCTGTAGTTAAGGAGAATCTCTTTCTCGACCATTCGGTTGCTAGACAAGTGCTGTAACCACTACGCTAGCCGGTCCCATTATACATTACTTTAACTGAATCATGGGGTAACCACATAAACAAAACAAAATGTATACTGTTACTTAAGAATACAATTGTGTAAGACGCATAAATAAAGCTGGCTATTGGTTATCTCAGGCTTCCAGAAATTTCCACTATTAGAACTCGAAAGCAACAAGAATAGCTCGCAGTTCTTGGAGCAAGATTTTGGCTAGATCATTTGACGGTTTGATAGCGTCATTGACAAGTTTTTGGTGACATTTTTACTTCCCTTGTCGCCTGAATAACTGGCCCTGAATGTATCTAAAAACCTGTGGTGAAGGTCAGTCACTTACGAATACATTCTCCAGCCGACGTTTACCTTCGTCTTTTTATTTAATGGCATTTTTCATTTGCATTTCATTTCTTTTGCAATTTTTTTAATTTTTTATATAAATTTTTTATATTTTTTATATTTTTTATATAAATTTTTTATATAAACTAGTTCCTGGTTTGCAAAGAACAAATATATCTATACTACAAGAGCTTAATATTGAAGAAGGCTGGCTAGTAAAGAGGATTAAAGAGAGAAAACTTAAATATTTTGGCCACATTAAACGTCATGATAATTTAGAGAAGACCGTATTGGAAGGATACATAATGGGAAAAAGAAAAAGAGGAAGACCGAAACGAAGATGGCTGCAAGACATCGTTGATGATCTGGAAATGGATGCAGCAGCAGCAGGCCATCTTGCTCACAACCGAGAGGCCTACAGGAGTGCTGTTTGGGAGGCAAAGTTCCGAAAGGGACATGCAAAGGAATGAATGAATGGTTTGCATAGCTTTTTCTGATAGTTTCAGGTTTGTTCAGTTTTTCTGATAGTTTCAGGTTTGTTTAGTTTTTCTGTTAGCTTCAGGTGTGTTTAGTGTTTCTGATAGCTTCAGGTCTGTTTAGTTTTTCTGATAGCTTCAGGTTTGTTTAGTTTTTCTGTTAGCTTCAGGTTTGTTTAGCTTTTCTGATAGTTTCAGATTTGTTTAGTTTTTTTTTTTAACGTTTCAGGTTTGTTTAGCTTTTCTGACAGTTTCAGATTTGTTTAGTCTTTTTCTGAAAATTTCAGGTTTGTTTAATTTTTCTGATAGTTTCTGGTTTAGTTTAGTTTTTTTTTTTTTTCTGATAATTCCAGGTTTGTTTAGTTTCTGATAGTTCCAGGCTTGTTTAGTTTTTTTCTGATAGTTCCAGGTGTGTTTAGCTCTTTTTCTGATAGTTCCATACTAATTCTACTATATGAGTCAGAAATATGGAATGTAACTAAACAAGAAGAGAGCCACATACAAAAATCTGAGAACAGAGCTCTGAGAAGAATTTGTGGACCAGTAAGAGACCCTATAACACAGCAGTGGAGGATAAGAAGTAACGAAGAAATCTACACATTGTTTAACTCTCCGCTTATAACAGACATTATGAAAAACAACAGACTGGGGTGGCTAGGGCATTTAAAGAGAATGGAGGATGTTAGACAGGCAAAGCTGGCCTATTCAGTAGTGATGAAAGGGGATAGACCAAGAGGTAGACCTAGACAATGATGGCGAGACAACCTAGAAGAATATATACTCGCTCTTGGAAACTACAGGTGGCAAGAAGAGATCAAGAACAGAGAGGTATGGAGACGTGTCTTGTCTGCTGCAGTGAAGAAGAAGAAGAAGAAGAAGAAGAAGAAGAAGAAGAATGGGCTAGAAATATTGCAGGGATTACATGGCACGTGAGAACAACATTATGTGTGCCAGTGATTCCCAGGCAGGGGATTGGGAAAATCCAGGGAGGCTGCAAGGAAAAAGGGATGGACAGGTGGAATTAGAATCTAGTTTTCCGGGGCGCTAAGAATGTGGAGGCAAAGCAGTGGCAGCTGGGAAAACTTCTACTGATTACATACAGGCATTGAATTTAACTGACTATCACAGACCAGGGCAAGGAGAAAATAATATTAAGCTTAACCTGCTCTGTGAGCGAAAAACATAGATAGTGGAAGATAAATACCAGGAAGGGTTACTGGAGATAAGAGTGTTTCTAGGAAGAATATTAAGAACACCTTTGGCGTAAAGATTGAAAACATTATAGTAAAGGTAAAGATAAAAAGGAAGAGAGATAGAGCATTCTGGAAAGACTTTTAAATTCTATTTAGGATAGTTTTTTTCCCCTCTCCTCTTGGTTAGGTAAAGCTAACGTATTTAAAGGTAAGATAAAATTCCCGTTTCCATGCCATTTAAGGCCCGTATTTCCGTGACCTTCGGCACATGAAAGTGTGATGTGGTCAGTATCACGCCTGGCCGCTTTTACCTTCCCAGATTTCTCTAGTACCCATTTTTAGAGGCTGGGTGGACCTCGGGGCCTTTTTAGTGTGGGTGGTGCCAGAAAAAAATCCCCACTGACGGGACTTGAACCCTGCACCACCGGACTAGTAGACCGATGGGCTAACCACTCAGTCAACGAGGCTGCCGTCAAGGCTAAAAATAGTTCTAAGTAAATTATGTTTGTCCAGCACGCAGTGGTTTCCCGTAAATTGACGGTACTTGTGTGGTTGTGCCAGTTGGTTTGTTTTCATGTGGTTTATTTAGCCACCACTTCCGAACCACCAAGACTAGATTTGTTGGGGTAATGTACAATAAGCGCTCTAAAATATACTGTCCACACAAAAAAAAAAACGCGTAACTACTGATGACCCAGTTTTAACCATAAATTTGATACTCTATAGCTTTCTAAATTGAATGAATAATAGTTTCAAATTGTGCACAATAATACCTAAGGGTTTAAACACTCACTTGGCAGTTTCTTGCTTCTGTGTGGCGAGAATTTTTTAGTTCCAGGGGTTCTCAAGTTAGTATGGAGTGTGGCCTCCGCTTGCATCGATCAACGACTGGCATCTCCTGGGCATAGATGCGATGTGCACCTGTGGGATGGCTGCTCACTCTTCCTGGAGTGCCTGCCACAAATCACGACGATTGGCTGGAGAAACGTTTCGGCGACAAACACGTCTTTGCAGCTCATCTCATAGTTGCTCGATCGGATTCATGAGAAGGCATGAGATGATGATGATGATGCTTTGATCTTACAACAGAAAGCCATATAGTTCTTTTCTTTCTAAGCATTAACATGATTTTATGATAATAATCATCTTAGTCTAGACAAGTCTATAAATCAAGAGTGGTCAAACCGCGGCCCTCGTGCCGCATGCGGCTGTTGACATTTAATATGCGGGTTATGAAAACATTTGAACTGAGATTCTTTTACATCACAAATAATGTAAAAAGGTAAATAGCACTTTTAAAGCTTTTGTCATTATTTACCAGATATAAACAGACTCCACTGGATTAAAACATTATGTTTGCGTTTACTTGTACTCTCTCCCAGTTAACTGCGAGCTGGTGTTCTTTGCAGCCGATGCCGTGAAGGTGTTGAGGAACAGCAACGTACCGGCGTGGGAGCGGGTTATGGCAGCTACTTTTTCAGTCCCAGATTGCAGCTAAAAAGCAGGGGATTGTTGTATGCTTCTTTAATAGCCTCCACCACCATGGGGACTATGGCGATCCCTGCCCCGTTAACTAGGCTGGGCCTGTTACTGGGGGTATCAACGGAGAGGTGGGACAGGGTCTTGGCCAGCTATGGTTCGCTAACCCGGACGCTAGCATATCAGCTATGGGCCGCTGATTGCTTTATCGAACAGCATTTCCCCTCTTTACCCCCCAAACGTCAAGTGTAACGTGACCGTGCTGTTCCTGTACCGTCTGTATAACCCAGTTCGGTGAAGCATAGTCGACTAACTCTGAATTGATATTCACTTTTCATATGATTCCCAGGATCTTTTCCTTCGTTGAGATGTCGCAATGTAATAAGCAAGCAAGTCCAGTGCTAACAATATGACAAGGTGAAGTTTATTGGATGGAACTTGATGATAATGGATACTGGATGGATGATAAATACATTGAGCAATATGTCGAATTACATATCTTCAGCTCAGCCACCAAAAGCTCAGTCCATATATATGATAAAAAGCTTCCATTCCAGACAAACAGTCAGGCTATATAGCTGATATAAAGCTTTCATTCTAGGCAAACAGTCAGGCTATATAGCTGATATAAAGCTTTCATTCCAGGCAAACAGTCAGGCTATATAACTGATATAAAGCTTTCGTTCCAGGCAAACAGTCAGACTATATAGCTGATATAAAGCTTACATTCCAGACAAACAGTCAGACTATATAGCTGATATAAAGCTTTCATTCCAGGCAAACAGTCAGACTATATAGCTGATATAAAGCTTTCATTCCAGGCAAACAGTCAGGCTATATAGCTGATATAAAGATTTCATTCCAGGCAAACAGTCGGGCTATATAGCTGATATAAAGCTTCTATTCCAGACAATCAGGCCATATAGCTGATATAAATCTTCCATTCGAGACAAACAGTCAGGTCATGAAGCTGATATAGAGATTTCATTCCAGACAAACAAGTGAACAAGACTTGGGACGACACTAGTCGACATTTGTCAAAGTTCCTGGTACAGCCCAAAACTTCGTAATACAGCGACAAAGAAACACATCCGCACCAGTCAAGTGTTCATTTCATTCTCTTTCTCTGACTTAACACACGCCCGCATTCCAGGCATCATGATCATCATCAGGTGCCGTGCCGACTGGCGTTGGCTATTATGCTTCTCCAGAGTACACGATCCTTCATGCAGGCTATCAGCTCAGTTGGTGATCTCCTCTCATACCATCCCGCCAGACTGTCCAGTATCATTTCTCTTGGTCTTCCTCTTCATCTTCTTCCTTCTATTTTTCCTGTTGTTATAATATTTTCAATGCCCCCTCTTCTCATTGCATGTCCTATGAAAGTACATTGTCTCTCTCTCTCTTATCTTTTTGACAAGATTTTTTGTCTCTCCAGCTCTTCTCATACATTCTTCGTTAGTTATTTTAGCTGTCCAGGGGATTTGCAATATTCTTCTAATAAGCCACATTTCTGCTGCTTCCAATGATTTTTGTGCAGACTAGTCTATTGTCCATGATTCACTTCCATATAACACGATAGGTTCAATATAGCATTTTATGACTCGTTTTCTAACATTCATTGATAAGGATGTGTTGGCTAATATGTTTCTCATTCTCTGAAATGTAGTCTTTGCTTGGTCTATTCTATTCCTAATTTCTGTTCTGCATTTCCCATCCGAAGTTATTACTGCTCCAAGGTATTTGAATTTCTGCACCTGCTTTAGAATAGTTCCGTTTAATTTTATACTGCATTTTGGTGGATTTTGTTTCTTAGATATAACCATAGCCTCTGTCTTTTTGATGTTCAAAGTAAGGCCTTTCTGTTCACTTCCTTTAGCGACTTTATCCAAGAGATTTTGCAGGTCTTGTTGGTTCTCAACTATCAGTACTGTGTCCAGGCATAAGACGGGAAAATCACGTGCTTCCCGTTTATCGAACCAGATCCAGGCAGTCAGGAATCTTACATCCTTCCCGCGCCGCTAAACGTCACTCAGGGCTCGCAAGGTAGTTGGCCAAATTTTCCTGTTTTCACCGAGCTTTTCAACCTCATCAAGGGATTTTATGCCTACTAATTTGGCCTCTCTTAACAATGCCCTCTTTAGAGTTTCACGTGATCGATCTCTTTTTCTTTGGCCTGTTGTGTTCCACTTGATAGCTTTTTTTGGAATTCTCTGATTGTTTATTCTCATCACGTGACCAGTATATGTCCATCTCCTTTTTCTGATCACCCATGAGAGAGGTTGTTATTCACTCATCTGCCGTATCTCTGTGTTGTTCTTGAATTCGTTCCACTCTATACCGAGTATATTCCTTAGGCATTTGTTTTCAAAAGAGTCTAATTTCTTGCCTATTTCTTTAGTTGATTTCCAGCTTTCGCATGCATACATGAGGGTGAATATTAAGTCTGAATTGAATAGTCTTAACTTTTTGTGTGTGCTTATAACTTTTGAGTGCCATTCAGGAATGCAACTCAGACAATGTAAACATTGCTTGGCCTATTCTATTCCTAATTTCTGTTCTGCATTTCCCGTCCAAAGTTATTACTGCTCCAAGGTATTTGAATTTCTGCACCTGCTTTAGAATAGTTCCGTTTAATTTTATACTGCATGTTGGTGGATTCTGTTTCTTAGATATAACCATAGTCTCTGGTTTTTTTTTGATGTTCAAAGTAAGACCTTTCTGTTCACTTCCTTTAGCGACTTTATCCAAGAGATTTTGCAGGTCTTGTTGGTTCTCAACTATCAGTACTGTGTCCAGGCATAAGACGAGAAAATCACGTGCTTCTCGTTTATCGAACCAGAGCCAGGCAGTCAGGAATCTTACATCCTTCCCGCGCCGCTAAACGTCACTCAGGGCTCGCAAGGTAGTTGGCCAAATTTTCCTGTGTTCACCGAGCTTTTTAACCTCATCAAGGGATTTTATGCCTACTAATTTGGCCTCTCTTAACAATGCCCTCTTTAGAGTTTCACGTGATCGATCTCTTTTTCTTTGGCCTGTTGTGTTCCACTTGATAGCTTTTTTGGAATTCTCTGATTGTTTATTTTCATCACATGACCAGTATGTCCATCTCCTTTTCCTGATCACCCATGAGACTGGTTGTTGTTCACTCATCTGCCGTATCTCTGTGTTGTTCTTGAATTCGTTCCACTTTATACCGAGTATATTCCTTAGGCATTTGTTTTCAAAAGAGTCTAATTTCTTGTCTATTTCTTTAGTTGATTTCCAGCTTTCGCATGCATACATAAGGGTGGATATTAAGTCTGAATTGAATAGTCTTAACTTTTTGTGTGTGCTTATAACTTTTGAGTGCCATTCAGGAATGCAACTCAGAAAATGTAAAAATTGAATCATGGGTGTCTCCACCCAAAAAACCACAATGGGGTTTATACCGCTATTATATACTGAAGATATATTGAAGATTTCGAATATCTGAAGTTTGCAGTATGTGGTTTTCACCTTAAAGCAAGTGTGGTCACCCTGACGTAGATGTTTGGCCACCTCTGACGTAGATGTTTGGCCACACCTGACGTAGATGTTCGGCCACACCTGACGTAGATGTTTCGCCACACCTGACGTAGATGTTTGGCCACACCTGACGTAGATGTTTGGCCACACCTGACGTAGATGTTCGGCCACACCTGACGTAGATGTTTGGCCACACCTGACGTAGATGTTTTATCATCTCTGATGTAGATGTGTGGCCACTCCTGACGTAGATGTTTTACCACCTCTGACGTAGATTTTTTATCATCTCTGATGTAGATGTATGGCCACCCCTGACGTAGATGTATGGCCACCCCTGGCGTAGATGATTGGCCACCTCTGACGTAGATGTTTGGCCACCCCTGACGTAGATGTTTGACAACCCCTGAAGTAGATGTTTGGCCACCCCTGGCGTAGATGTTTGACAACCCCTGACGTAGATGTTTGACAACCCTCGGCGTAGATGTTTCACAACATCTGGCGTAGATGTTTGGCCACACCTGACATGGATGCTACTGTTCTGTTTTGTTGAGGGAAGATCTGATCGCGTTATTCCACGGCACGGGCCAGAATCTTTTTCTGTCGGGAGGTTGGCAGTAACGGGACCTATTCGATTATCACCATCAGACAGAGAAGCCTAGTTAGTATCCATTTGGCCATTCTCACATTTCATAATATCCCTCCCCCCTCTCGTGTGTAGTATTTACAATGTTAATATCAGTTAATCCCCCCCCCCCAATTCTTCTCCTCAGTCTAAATTAAAGAATAACAAACTTAAACTTGACATTTTCATTAATATCATGACCTGATTTGTAAAACCCCACCCTGACAACATCCAGGCCCCAGGTGTTAAGTGTCCGTAAGCCTGGGTAGTAAATCTGGCTTAGACCAGTCACTGCCTACTCAGGCAACAGACCCTGAAGCAGAAACGTTAAACATAAGTTAAACATAAGTTAAACATAAGTTAAACAAATAAACAAAACAAAGTCTAGCGCCTGGCATGTACACGAACCAAAATATACCTGAACACTTTCCCTTCTCGAAAATGGCCCCCCAACAGTGGAGGTCAGAACTTGAACAAGATTCCTGTCTTGTGTCCGTTGTAAATAACGAGACCTCCCCTGACCTGCGCCAGCAGACCTGAGTCCTCTCTCTAAGGTAATCTGCTGTCCTCATCAATCACTGCAAGGTTGTCCTTGCTGGTACCTAGAGCAGGAATGAAAATAAAGAAAACATTACCTTTTGGAGGTCATTCAGAACGCAGTAGTTTCCTATAAATTCGTCCAGTGGTTGTGAGCGTTGGTTATTAATGGAGAATGTATGAGAAAGGAATGGAAAAACTAATTATGTCAGTCTGTAAGAACAGCGAAGAGCAAAACCTCCATCTTAATGCGAAGAAAACTAAATTGATGACAACTGACAAAATAAACAAGGTATCAATGAGAAAAAACTGGAAGAAGTGAAGAGTTTTGAATATCTTGGATCACTACTAACTATTAACGGAGATACAATTAGAGAAATTAAAAGGAGGACATCTATCGCTCTTCAGAAAGTAAAACAACTAAAGAATCTGTGGAGAAGAACAGACAGAACTACAAAAATAATATTTTTAAGGGCATGCATCTTTCCCATCGCAACATATGCCTGTGAGACCTGGACACTTAACAAAACAGCTGAGAAACACATAAATGCTTTCGAATGTAAATGCTACAGAAGAGTTCTTCAAATATCATGGACACAAAAAAGAACAAATATATCTATACTACAAGAACTTAATATTGAAGATGGCTGGCTAGTAAGGAAGATTAAAGAGAGAAAACTTAAACATTTTGGACACATTAAACGTCATGATAATCTAGAGAAGACCGTATTGGAAGGGTACATAATTGGAAAAAGAAAGAGAGGAAGACCAAGGCGAAGATGGCTGCAACACATCGTTGATGATCTGCAAATGGATGCATCAGCAGTAGGCCATCTTGCTCACAACCGAGAGACCTACAGGAGTGCTGTTAGAGAGGCAAAGTTCAACGAGGAACATGCAAATGAATGATGATGATGATACGAGCTGGAGAGACAAAAACATCTTGTTACAAAAAATAAGAGAGAGAGACAATGTACTTTCATAGGACATACAATGAGAAGAGGGAGCATTGAAAATATTATAACAACAGGTAAAACATAGGGAAGAAAAGCCAAAGGAAGACAGAGAGAAATGATACTGGACAGTCTGACGGGATGGTGTGAAAGGAGATCACCAACTGAGCTGATGGCCTGCATGAAGGAACGTGTACTCTGGAGAACCATAGTAGCCAACGTCTGTCAGCACGGCACCTGATGATGATGAACCGTTTGTTTGTTTTCATGTGGTTTACTAGACATGACTTCCGAGCCACCAGGTTGTACACATATACTCACGTGTAGATGCTTACGACCTACAGTCCTTAAAGACAGGACTGAATAATCTTATTCTGATAACTTTTTCTTGCAGATAATTTTTACAAGTTCATCTTGATGACTTGTTGTGTATCTCTGACTAATGTAAAGATTTCAGCGTGAAAGACATGGATGATCGAAGGTAGAAGAGAAAGAGGTAGAAAGAGAGAACAGTTGATTGATGGTTTGGCATCCCGGCATGAGAAACGCTCAGCGACAAGCGTGTTGAGATGCATAAGGGATTGAGGGTTATAGAAGGACATGATATCCTACATCTGTTGGCAGGGAGAGAGAGAGAGAGCGAGAGAGAGAGAGAGAGAGAGCGAGAGAGAGAGCGAGCGAGCGAGAGAGAGAGAGCGAGAGAGAGAGAGCGAGCGAGAGAGAGAGAGAGAGAGAGAGAGAGAGATTTAATTACTTCCTCCAGGAACCAAGCCTGAATATTAACTTACAATGTGTAGAGTCATCAATTACAAGAGGTAAAGGAGGAGATGAAGAGTGAAAGAATGAGACGGAGGAGGAACAGTTGAAGAGTAAAAGAATTAGACGACTAGTGACGTGAAAGGTGAAGGAATTAGATGAACGACAGTTTGAAGAGTGAAAGAAGAATTCTGACTAACGACCTGAAGAGAGTGAAGGAATAAGATAAGAGAGGACTTGAAAAGTGAAGTGAGCAGATTGAAGAGGACCTGAAGAGTAAGAGAGTGAGGTGGAAGAGGACCTGAAGAGTAAGAGAGTGAGGTGGAAGAGGACCTGAAAAGTAAGAGAGTGAGGTGGAAGAGGACCTGAAGAGTAAGAGAGTGAGGTGGAAGAGGACCTGAAGAGTAAGGGAGCGAGATTGAAGAGGATCTGAAGATTAAGAGAGTGAGGTGGAAGAGGACCTGAAGAGTAAGAGAGTGAGATTGAAGAGGACCTGAAAAGTAAGAGAGTGAGCCTGAAGAGGACTTGAGAAGTGAAGAAAGAAAATGGAAGAGGACTTGAAAAGTGACAGGTGTAAAATGAGAAATTGAGAAGGACATGGAGCGGGGGAAAACACTTTCAGTTTGTGGAGAAGAATGTAACCTCAGAATACACAATGAAACCGAAACTGAAAGGTCATTATTTATACCTGAAGCTTGGAGAGAAAAGAAACTTTCCCACGCAAAATTTTGTAAAGTAAAACTCTTCCTATACGTTCAGGTTATTTTTTTTTTTCGGCGGCCTGGTCTGGTTCAATGGTTAGGCGTTCGGCCTATTAATTCTGTGGTACAGGGTTCAAGTCCCAACAGTGGGGATTTTTTTTTTTTATCCATTATCACTACACCAAACACTGAAATGGAGCAACCAGACATACCAATCACTTATAATCAGAAGAAAAGCATGATAAAAACCTACAGGAAGCCACAAACACCACCACATGATGACTATCACATGCTAAACAGAAAGGAACATGTCACCATTTTCCGTCTCCGAACAGGACACAGCCGACTCCGAAGTCATATGTATACAAAGTTTAAGGTTGGTACTACTAATCTGTGTACATGTGCCCAGGTGCCCCAAACTGTGGAACATATCCTCCAGAACTGCATCAACTACGAGTCACTGAGAAATAATTACTGGCCCAGTGAAATCACTAAAGAAGATAAGCTCTATGGTTCCATACATGAATTACAAAAAAACAGTGAAATTTATCCAAGAGACAGGACTGCAGATATAGACAGACAGTGCGAACGAAGAAGAAGAAGACTACACCAAAAAGGCTCCTGGGTCCTATTTCTAATCTTCTCTCTCCAATTGTTGACACCAATTTCCTTTATATCCTTTTCTATGTTGTCTTTCCATCTCTGTCTTGGTCTGCCCCTTGGTCTTGTTTCCCTCATCTCTCGTACATACATCATTTTCGTTTGTCTCTTCTCTTCTATTCTTTCTATGTGGTTGAACAGTGTAATCTGTTAAGTTTGAAGACGTTTATAATTCTTTGGGATTAAAATAAGCTGTTCAGTTCAGTGTTCTTTCTAGCTCTCCATTCTCCACTGTTGGTATCTTTTATGGGCCCAAAGATTCTTGTTAGGATCTTGTTCGCAAAGATCTGCAACTGTTGTTCATTTTCCTTTGTTGTACTCCATGTTTGTGATCCATGCATGACGGCTGGTCTTATTATAGTTTCGTAGATTGTTATTTTGGTGTTTTGGGACAGGATTTTTTATTTTAACAGGTGTTGCAAGGTGAAGTATATTTTATTTCATATCTGTACTCTGCTTTTAATTTCCTCGCTTACAATGTTACTGGACAGTCTGACGGGATGGTGTGAGAGGAGATCACCAACTGAGCTGATGGCCTGCATGAAGGATCGCGTACTCTGGAGAAGTATAATAGCCAACCCCAGTCGGCACGGCACCTGATGATGATGATTACCATGTTGCTTCTGTTGAAGGTTGTGCGTAGATATTTGTATTTTTCTGCTTTCCAATATTTACTTAATCTGGATCATTCTGCCCCTGGTATCTTGATATCGTCGTATACTCTGTTTTATTTTGGTTAATGGTCAAGCCCACTTTTAATGCCACATCCCTCAGGTGTATGCAGGTATTGATGACTTCTTGTATAGACATGGTACGGGCGCCTTGTCGTGGCGTGACAGCTTGCGTTGCCTAACCACCTCCAGAGCTATATAACAATGTAAAGATGTGACCTATCATATTATTGATGAAGATTGAAGATGATTAAGTTTTTCTTTTGATCCTAACACATCGAGGTCTCACACGCATTACCACATTCACTAGATCAGAGTAAGTCCGATGAAATGTTCACTGCATTATTTAATCCTGACAATTAAGTTCAAGATGTAATGCCGACATCATCACTTGGATTGAATCACTTAATCATTTGTTCACAATATCAAACTCTATAATATTCTACATGCAGCATTTCTCAGTGTTCTCAAGTTCAAGATATTCTAAACTTGATACGAGAACATTTCCTAACTCAGTATTATATCAGATCTGCAACACGTGGTCAACTAGTTTCTCGTCTAAAATCACTTTACTTGAAGTTCCAAAAGTATCAAATCTTCTTAATCACTTGAACCACAACTTCAGTCTAAGACTACTTCTGATTCTATAGCGTCCCGTTCTCTTTCTTGTTCTTCTGTGTTTCTCTCGCCTCTGTGTCTCTCTGGTGTGTGTTCTCTACTTCTCCTTCTGCTGCTCTTTTCTGATTGTCTGTCGTTCTGTTCTTCTCTTGTCTGCCCTCTGATTTCTTCTGACAGTCTTCCTCTGCCGTATGAATCGGCCTTCGCTTACTGACCGTCTTTTGTCGGAGATTCCCCACTCGATCGTCCCACTCTGCCTAGTTTTCTTCTCTGATCCTCTCTCTCCAACTTCCCCGTCATTTATATGTCGTAAGTCAATTGTCCAATAGGTCACGCCTCTAAATATTTAATTGGTCAGCTGGCCAAGTTCGTAAATCCTATTTTAAAAAACCGTGTGCAATAACGTCCTAATAGCGTCCTAATGGTAATAGGTGTAATGCGTGTCAGTCTGCATCAATTCCGTCTATAAAATTGTCATTTACGTAAGCATTTTCTTGCTCTTTCATGTCGGAAGATTTATTGTGTCCTCGCTTTTCATTGTGTCTGCCTTTTCTATTCGTCTTTTCTATTCTGTTTACTTGTATCAGCGTCCAGTCATACTAGTGTCATGGAAGTTTGTTTTTCTACCTTGCTCTAATTTTCCTACGTACTTTTTCTGTTGCTATTTGATGTTAATATTATGCCTACAATATATTCATATTCATATTCATTAATAATAATAATAATAATAATAACTATAATCATAACTTACAATACCATGCTACACTATCCCAGCGGGAGTTCAACTCCTGGCAGGTCCAACCAAGCTGGGAAGGTCTGCGCGGGTAGAGGCCAGACGAAACTTGCACCTTGGTCCTCCAAGTTGGAGGTAGGAGCATGGGGCCAACGACTATATCTCCGTTAAAAAAGATTAGCGTTACGGAAGAGATAGAGAAGCCCCGAAATTGGACGGAGGTAATTGGAAGGTAAAATCAGAATAGAGAATAGTAAAGACGAGGAGTAGAAAAGATGTAGGTTTATAGTACAGAGAATGTGATATTTGATCATCATCGTCATCATCATCATCATCATCAATTTCTCTTCAAAACAAGGGTGGTAGCGGATAGAGGAACTTCTCTCGAGTCGCCTGGAGACAATCGTCCGAAGCGAGAAGATGCAGTCGACACCTGAAAGACCTTTTACGAGTAGTGCAAACGGTTGCTGCTGCTGCTGCCGCCGCCGATGATGATGATGATAATGATGATGATGATGATGATGATGATGATGTCTATCCTATCCCATATATTCTATATAATGAATGTTTTGCAGTTTCACATGTTAAAACAAATTTTTGCAGAGTGACCGTAGGCGTTGAGTGAATGAAAGAAAATACGTTTCAAGAAATGGCTTTGATGCTCACCTATCAACGTCCCAATCTACAGGTGAAAGTTAGGCGCGTCATTTATTATTTATTCGGTAGCCCAGTCCTGGAGGACGTGTCACTCTATAATTAATTAATAAAGTTGTTTTTTAACCCTTGAACAAATCAACCACGCCCAAGTTTAAATCGGGGTCAGCGCGTGACCTGCCTCGTAAAACTGGGCCGCTGGTACATGCAGAACACGGAGTGAGGTCTGACATAAAATAAAAAAAGGACAGAAATGTGTTAACATATTCAGTCGACTGAACCCTTCCCGCCAATCTGTAAAGACAGCTAGAAGCATAATGTAAAAGGTAACCCCCACCTCTCCCTGTCCCGTTTCACTGACATTAAGGCATATCGGGGATACGGTGTTAGGGGCCATATTTCCAAGACAGTCGGCGTACGAGAGTCTGATGTGGCCAGTACCATGCATGTGTAAAACTTGTTGGTGCAAGTTTACATTTTATAACTCTCTCTCTCTCTCTCTCTCTCTGAACCTTAAGTGCCCAGGGCACATGGGGCTTCCGCAAGGGTTTTCCACAAATGCCTGTCCTTTGCCTTTTTTTCTGCTCTTGCCCAAGTGAGCCCTTTATTGTTCAACATCCTTCCTGTTGTTCTTCTCCATGTCTCTTTTGGTCTACCCTTACTTCTGTTCCCCTGTCGTGTCAATCTTAGTGCTGTTTTTGGTAGTGAGTTGTTAGTCATTCGAAGCACATGTCCCAACCATCGCCAGCGTCTTTCCTCAATAATTGCTGTCATTGGCTACATTTTATAACTAGTGTGAGGAATATTTTCTCAAGATGGTACAGACCAACATTTCCCTTGGCAATGTACTACCTTACTCGAGGCTAATTTTAACTCCCCATCATGACCGTAACTATGTCCTATCAGACCTTTTACAATCAATTGTCATTGCCTTACCAAAGGAACAAGGTGCAGTTGAGTGTGAAGATCATCTAACCATTAGTCTTATGAGCCATTCATTCATTTGCATGTCCCTTGCGGAACTTTGCCTCCCTAACAGCACTCCTGTAGGCCTCTCGGTTGTGAGCAAGATGGCCTGCTACTGATGCATCCATTTGCAGATCATCAACGTCTTATGAGCCATGTTACCAAAATCCTGCTTCGTATTGTTATGAGTAGAGTTAGGAGCAAAATAAAACTAGAAATCGCCGAAGAACAGTGCGGCTTCTTCGAAGGAAAAGGTACAAGTAACGCTATATATATAATGAGAACATTGATGGAGATGGAGATATAAAAGAAGTAAAGATGGACCTATACTTGTGCTTAATAGACCACTGTTAGCATTTGATAAAGTGAGACACACAGAAATTATAAGAATGCTGGAAGACATCAACATAGATGGGAAAGATCTGAAACTTATCAAAAACATATACTGGCAGCAATCAGCAGCAATGACGGTTGAGAACCAAATAGGAGCATTCCAAGGCATAAAACTGGGAGTGAGACAAGGATGTGTTCTATCTCCTGACCTCTTCTCCTTGTACAGCGAAAACATAATGAGAAATATAGAGAACATGCCAAGAACCTTAACAACTTAAGATATGCAGACGACATAGTTCTGATTGCTAAAAGTGAAGGGGAGCTACAGGCTCTTCTGGATATCGTGGTTCGTGAAAGTAAAAATAACGGTCTCATCCTGAACAAAAAGAAGGCTGAAGTGATGGTCATCTCAAAGAAAAGAATACCACAAAATGTAGCATTACCATCCGTGGCACAAATCTGAAACAAGTTGATAGATTCAAGTACTTAGGAACGATTATAACAACTGATGGGAAATGTCACAATGAAATAAAAAGCAAACAAGTCAGCACATCTTGAGACACATCTTGTGCAACAGATCCATATCAATGGAAACAAGATTCCGAGTACTAAATGTTACATCGAGCCAATTTTGTTTCATGGATGTGAAGCACGGTCTATGAATAAGAGAAATGGAGGCCATGGAGATGTGGTTTATAAGAAGAATGTTGAAGGTACCATGGATAGCCAAGAAAATCAATGAAGAAGTCTTAAGAGAGGCTGGAGTTAAAAAGCAAATTATAACAAAGATCAGAGGCAGACAAGCGAGATTTATAGGACATTTCCTGAGAAGAGGAAAATTGGAACACACTGTGGCAAGTGGATAAATTGAAGGAAGAATAGACAGAGGAAAACAGAGAGAGAAGTTACTGGATGGGCTGTCAGTGTGGCTAGGAAGAAAGTCACTGGTGGATCTCCTAATCAAGTCTAAAGACAGGGAATTGTGGAGAGAAATGATCGCCTACGCCGGGCGGCACGGCACTTAGATTAGATTAGAATTTTGCCTAAATCCTCAAGCATTCAGTCAGCACAACTATACATTGACTTGCCTATAATGAGACTGTAAGTGCTTACATCCAAATTTATGAATGAGTCAGAAACGCGCAATACAACAAAGAAGATGAACAACAACTACAGGTCTTTGAGAACACGAGGCTGAGAGAAATCCTTGGCCCCATAAAGGATATGCGTATGGCGTATGGTAACCCTGTCATGCCTTAGAGGCACATAGGGATATGGTGTTAGTGCCCATATTTTCCTTGACCTGTCAGCTGCCTTTCCTTCCCCAACTCCAGAAGAAGTCGGGTACCCATTTCTACAGCTGGGTGACTGGGGTGCCACCGGCCGGATTCGAACTCCCGACCTTCGCCATAAGAGACCAGTGCACTAACCACTTCGCCACTCAGACACCCCCATAAAGGATACCAACAGTTGAAAATGGAGAGACATTTAAAATTGTGAACGTTACAGTTTATGTAAATCACAGCGGATTATAAACGTCTTTAAACTGAGCAGATGACGCTGGCTAGGTCATGCAAAAAGAACAGAAGAGAACAGGCAAACCAAAATGATGTCATTTAAACTGCTCGTGGTTGGCAGAGAGTTAAGACTGGCAGTGGGTAGAGAGTTAAGATTGGCGGTGGGTAGAGAGTTAAGACTCATAGTGCGTTGAGAGTTAAAAGACTGGTGATGGGCTGAGAATTAAGATTGGCTGGTAGTGAGCTGAGAGTTAAGACTGGTGATGGGTTGAGAATGAAGACTGGCTCTGGGTTGAGAGCACTGTTCCCTCTAAGCTGCGCGCCTGCGCGGCCGCGCACAGAAAAAAATCAACCCACGCACAAAAATTTTGGAGCCGCGCAAAAACAAAACAAAAACAAAACAAAAACAAAACGAAACCGCTGCTTTTATTTTCCAGTTTCCAGATGTTTCTCCGGGCTATAATTGCGATCAAGAAAAATACAGTGAAAGGACATGTTTTTCCTTTACAGTTTCTTCCTTGTTGAGATATGACTTTCGGATCAGATGTTTCAACTGGTCTTTTATCTCGTAGTTTCGGTAGTGCTGTAGCAGGATCGTGACAAGGCAAGTAGGTACACAGAGAATACAAGGTAATTAAAATAAACGGGCAGTTGAATTCCCACTGCTGAAAAGTACACCAGGTCTATCCTGTTATTAAATGTACAGACCTTTGCACATACAATATTTTTTTTTTGCACATGAACCGAACATTTTGCACGCAAACCGCAAACCCTTAGAGGGAACATGCAGAGTTGAGGCTCATGGTCGGTTGAGAGTTTAGACCAGTAGGTTGAGAGCTAATGCTC
This sequence comes from Achatina immaculata, assembly GCA_009760885.1. Classification (NCBI taxonomy): domain Eukaryota; kingdom Metazoa; phylum Mollusca; class Gastropoda; order Stylommatophora; family Achatinidae; genus Lissachatina; species Lissachatina immaculata. The sequence continues at coordinate 20,261,190 of CM019712.1, forward strand.
GTTCTTATCTTATATCTTATATCCTTCCCGTGCCGTTAGACGTCACATAGGGCTCGCAAAGTAGTTCGCCAATTTTTCCTGTTTTCGGCGAGTCTTTCAACCTCATCAAAGGATTTTATGCCTGTTAACTTGGCCTCTCTTTACAATGTCCTCTTCAGAGTTTCACGCGGTCTGCCCCTTTTTCTTCGGCCTGTTGTGTTCCACTTGATAGCTTGTTTTGGGATTCTCTGCTCATTTCTTCTCATCAAGTGACCAACATATGTCCATCTCCTTTTCCTGATCACCCGTGAGACTGGTTGTTGTTCAGTCATCTGTCTTATCTCTGCATTGTTCTTGAATTCATTCCACTTGATGCCGAGTATTTTCCTTAGGCATTTGTTTTCAAAAGAGTCTAATTTCTTTTCTATTTCTTTAGTTGTTTTCCAGCTTTCGCATGCATAAATGAGGGTGGATATTACATTTGAATTGAATAGTCTTAACTTGGTTTTTGTGCTTATAACTTTTGAATTCCATATTGAATTCCATATGTTCTCAATAATGCTCGTTATGGGTACAGAATTTAAGATTCGTAGTGAGTTGAAAGTTAGGACTCGTGATCAGTTGAGAATTAAGGTTCGTGATGGGTTGAGAGAAGGCTGATGGTGAGATGAGAGTTAGATTTCTGGTGGGTTGAGAGTTAAGGATCGTAGTGGGTTGAGACTTAAGAATTGTAGTCGGTTGAGACTTCTGGTGAGATGAGAGTTAGGTTTCTGGTGGGTTGAGAGTTGAAGATCGTAGTGGATTGAGAGTTAAGGATGGTGTTGGTTTGAGAGTTAAGGCTTCTGGTGGATTGAGAGTTAAGGATTGTAGTGGATTGAGAGTTAAGGATCGTAGTAGGTTGAGAGCTAAGACTTCTGGTGGGTTGAGAGTTAAGGATCGTAGTGAGTTGAGAGCTAAGACTTCTGGTGGGTTGAGAGTTAAGGATCGTAGTGGGCTGAGAGTAAAGGATCGTAGTGAGTTGAGAGTTAAGATTCGCTGTGGGCTAAAAGTTTATCTGCTTTTTCTAAAAGGAGAATGATTACTGAGCGCAACAGTGACTTGCGTAAAGTGCTGTAAATCTTGCATTGTGACGTAAAGGTGAAAACAGGTACTTTGTGGTGCTTGGACAAAGTAAACAATATCACTCGCAGCAGGGAAAAAAGAACATGAAAAGATGAATGCACTCACATGAAAAGATGAATGCACTCTCACCTGATTTGAATATCTTTTGTGTGTGTCTTCAGCTATTATTAATTTCATGAATATTCATTTGCCCGGAATAATAAATACATTATCTCGTCTTATTTTACACCTGCAAATTGTAAATAGCGTAACTGAATCTTTCGAAATGGTTATCAGCTTGTTTTTTTTAAAATATACGCATTATATTATTTCCCACAGCTGTCTCGCAGTTTAAAAAAGGGAAATGGAGAGGGAATTTGGAAAAAAAAGAGGTTGGTGGTAAAAGAAGTGTTCATTAGTTATTTGTCTTCTTCTTCTTTCTTTCTTTCTTCTTCGAACAGCCAGATGATGTTATTTTGCAGCCTATGTGGTGAAAATGTTGGGACACAGCATCATATCGGATTGGGAGCGGGTTGGGAAGTTATAAAGTCGGTAGGTGGAGCTGAAAGGCGGGGGGGGGGGGTGCAATACTTCTTTAACAGACTCCACCACCAAGGGAACTATGGCGATTCCTGTGTCATTAGAGAGACTAGGGCTGTTGTTACTGGGGGTACCAACGGAGATGTGAACTAGGGTCTTGATCAGTTATCGTTCGCCAGTGCTGACACTAGCATGTCAGCTATGGATCGCTGATGTTTCCTACAAGCTGACTATATTCTCCACTGGAAAAGAATACGGCATATTTTCAGTCGTTCTCTTCTCAAGGAAAAGGTAATTTTGGACCCCGCACATTTATAAATAGCAAAGGGATACGTTTATAAATAGCACAGGTCAGGGGTTGTCAAGATTAGTTTCCTTCCCTGGTTGTACATTTCCTCTTTCTGCCCGCAACGGGACGGGTTATGGTTATGGGAGTGTAGGCTGGTCTTAAGGGATTTTTGGTCTGGTCAGGAGGTCACGTTTGCAGGGCGGTCCACGAAGTTTGTCTCCATCTTCATAATCCGTCAAAAACCCCCAGAGTTTAGAACCCCTCTTTTCCGCAACAAAACCCCTGTTAACTTTTGTTAACATAAGATCCAGGTTGGCTCCAGTTATGTCCAACATGATCTCACCAGGTAGAAGCCAGTTTTACGTGTAAATTTATATTGCTCTACTTTCATAAGACCTCGTTAAAATCTTGAATCCAAGCATTCTGAAATTTACCGAAACAAAAATATGTTTTTAATTATGAGTTATTGATGTAAACTTTCACAATAACAGGTCCCGTAGCGACTGGTTTAAGACACGCAGTTAGTTTATGAAACTTAACTATCTCACATCAATAGCAGCGTCGACTGCTTCAAACATTGACTGGGTGTTCTTGTACATGCCATCATAAACTGACTGTTGATAATTAAGTGATTAGTGAACTTCATGTCAGTGTACAGGCACTTTACCACGTGACAGTCCCTGATAAGTAATCACCCCGGGTAGGGTTCAGGTTTAGGGGCACAGATGGAATTAGGGTTTGGGTTAAGGGGTTGGGTTAGGAGATAAGGTTAGAATTAGAGGTAGGGTTGGGATTAAGTTTTCGGTTAGTGGTAGGATTAGGGTTTGAGTTAGAGATAGGGTTAGGATTAGGGTTTCAGGTAAGGTTATAATTAGGGTTTGAGTTAGAGATAGGGTTAGGAGTAGGGTTTTGTGTAAGGTTATAATTAGGTTTTGAGTTAAAGATAGGGTTAGGATTAAGGTCTGGGGTAAGGTTATAATTAGGTTTTGAGTTAAAGATAGGGTTAGGATTAAGGTCTGGGGTAAGGTTATAATTAGGTTTTGAGTTAAAGATAGGGTTAGGATTAGGGTCTGGGGTAAGGTTATAATTAGGGTTTGAGTTAGAGATAGGGTTAGGATTAGGGTCTGGGGTAAGGTTATAATTAGGGTTTGAGTTAGAGATAGGGTTAGGATTAGGGTCTGGGGTAAGGTTATAATTAGGGTTTGAGTTAGAGATAGGGTTAGGATTAGGGTCTGGGGTAAGGTTATAATTAGGGTTTGAGTTAGAGATAGGGTTAGGATTAGGGTCTGGGGTAAGGTTATAATTAGGGTTTGAGTTAGAGATAGGGTTAGGATTAGGGTCTGGGGTAAGGTTATAATTAGGGTTTGAGTTAGAGATAGGGTTAGGATTAGGGTTAGGTGTAAGGTTATAATTAGGTTTTGAGTTAAAGATAAGGTTAGGATTAGGGTCTGGGGTAAGGTTATAATTAGGGTTTGAGTTAGAGATAGGGTTAGGATTAGGGTCTGGGGTAAGATTATAATTAGGGTTAGAGTTAGAGATAGGGTTAGGATTAGGGTCTGGGGTAAGGTTATAATTAGGGTTTGAGTTAGAGATGGGGTTAGGATTAGGGTCTGGGGTAAGGTTATAATTAAGGTTTGAGTTAGAGATAGGATGAGATTAGGGTCTTGGGTAAGGTTATAATTAGGGTTAGAGTTAGAGACAAGGTTAGGATTAGGGTTAGGGATAAGGTTATAATTAGTGTTTGAGTTAGATATAGGGTTAGGTTACGGTTATAATTAGGGTTTGAGTTAGAGATAGGGTTAGTGATAAGGTTATAATTAGGGTTTGAGTTAGAGATAGGATTAGGATTAGGGTTAGGGGTAAGATTATAATTAGTGTTTGAGTTAGAGATAGGGTTAGGTTACGGTTATAATTAGGGTTTGAGTTAGAGATAGGGTTAGTGATAAGGTTATAATTAGGGTTTGAGTTAGAGATAGGATTAGGATTAGGGTTTGGTGTAAGGTTATAATTAGGATTTGAGTTAGAGATAGGGTTAGGATTAGGGTCTGGGGTAAGGTTATAATTAAGGTTTGAGTTATAGATAGAGTTAGGATTAGGATCTAGGCTAAGGTTATAATTAGGGTTTGATTTATAGATAGGGTTGGGATTAGGATTTGGTTTTGGGGCGTAGGATTGAAATTAGAGTTTAAATTATGTGGTATTGGAAGGGTTAGTGCGTGGCCTGATTAAATGCGACCAAACCCTTCTGGATTCCATAAACTAATATTAAAATGATTATTAAATTAAACGGCCACCATAACCTAATATTAAAATGATTACTAAATTAAACGGCCATCATAAACTAATATTAAAATGATTACTAAACTAAACGGTCATATAAATTAATATTAAAATGATTACTAAACTAAACGGCCACCTTAAATTAATATTAAAATAATTACTAAACTAAACGGCCGCCATTAACTAATATTAAAATGATTACTAAACTAAACGGCCACCATAAATTAATATTAAAATAATTACTAAACTAAACGGCCACCATAAATTAATATTAAAATGATTACTAAACTAAGCGGCCACCGCAAACTAATAATAAAATGATTACTAAACTAAACTATGACCACCATAATTTGATTACATTAATATTAAAATGATTACTAAACTAAACGGCCACCATACATTAATATTAAAATAATTACTAAACTAAACGGCCACCATAAACTAATATTAAAATAATTACTAAACTAAACGGCCACCATACATTAATATTAAAATAATTACTAAACTAAACGGACACCATAAACTAATATTAAAATAATTACTAAACTAAACGGCCATCATAAACTAATATTAAAATAATTACTTAACTAAACGGCCACCATAAACTAATATTAAAATAATTACTAAACTAAACGGCCACCATAAACTAATATTAAAATAATTACTAAACTAAACGGCCACCATAAATTAATATTAAAATAATTACTAAACTAAACGGCCACCATAAATTAATATTAAAATGATTACTAAACTAAGCGGCCACCGCAAACTAATAATAAAATGATTACTAAACTAAACGGCCACCATACATTAATATTAAAATGATTACTAAACTAAACGGCCACCATACATTAATATTAAAATAATTACTAAACTAAACGGCCACCATAAACTAATATTAAAATAATTACTAAACTAAACGGCCACCATACATTAATATTAAAATAATTACTAAACTAAACGGCCACCATAAACTAATATTAAAATAATTACTAAACTAAACGGCCATCATAAACTAATATTAAAATAATTACTTAACTAAACGGCCACCATAAACTAATATTAAAATAATTACTAAACTAAACGGCCACCATAAACTAATATTAAAATAATTACTGAACTAAACGGCCACCATAAATTAATATTAAAATGATTACTGAACTAAACAGCCACCATAAATTAATATTAAAATAATTACTAAACTAAACGGCCATCATAATCTGACTCTCTCTCTCTCTGAACCTTAAGTGCCCAGGGCACATGGGGCTTCCGCAAGGGTTTTCCACAAATGCCTGTCTTTCGCCTTTTTTTCTGCTCTTGCCCAGGTGAGCCCTCTATTGCTCAACATCTTTTCTGCTGTTCTTCTCCATGTCTCTTTTGGTCTACCCTTACTTCTGCTCCCCTGTGGTGTCCATCTTAGTGCTATTTTTGGTAGTGAGTTGTCTGTCATTCGGAGCACATGTCCCAACCATCGCCAGCGTCTTTCCTCAATAATTGTTGTCAGTGGTTTCATCTGCATTTACTGACTGCTGATAATAAATTCATCTTCTCGACCACCATAATTTGATTACTGGTAATAAATTGATTGCTCATCTTCTTGGCCTTAAAAAAAACTGATCACTGATAATTGATTGTTGAAAGTAAACTGATTAAACTCGGGGTTCTTTCACAGTCCATGTCGTTCTGAAATAGATGCATAGGAATGTGAGGTGGGTTACACTGACCTTTTTTTTTTTTTTTTGAAGATCAAGAAATGAGCTAGAAAAAAGCCTGTTTAATTATTCTGCAACTGGATAGCGCAGTAACGTATGGAAATTGCAGAAATTATTCTTTCACTACGGCAATACAATCCGTGATCACGTAAAATAAATGTATAATAAACGCAGCAGCCATATCAGTTATAATGAACAGAGGCTTAGCTTATGAATGTCGAAAGCAAAGATCAAAATTAGATATAGTTATATGTTTTATATTCTACATGCATTCATTCATTCATTTGCATGTCCCTTGCGGAACTTGAACTTTGCCTCCCTAACAGCACTCCTGTAGGCCTCTCTGTTGTGAGCAAGATGCCCGGCTGCTGATGCATCCATTTACAAATCCTGCAGCTATCTTCGCCTTGATCTTCCTCTCTTTCTTTTTCCCATTTTGTACCCTTCCAAGACAGCCTTCTCTAGATTATCATGATTATTCTACAAATGTTATTGTATTATATTCTACAAAGATATTTATATTGTTTTTGGTTGTGGAAGAGTTAGTGATAAGTGTTTAAAAATAAATGGGAAATAGGAAAAACATGTAGAAAAATGTTTTTTTTTTAAATAAGCATAACAGGTGAAAGACATGAAAGTACAACAGGTGAAAGACATGAAAGTAAAACAGGTGAAAGACATGAAAGTATAACAGGTGAAAGACATGAAAGTATAACAGGTGAAAGACATGAAAGTACAACAGGTGAAAGACATGAAAGTATAACAGGTGAAAGACATGAAAGTAAAACAGGTGAAAGACATGAAAGTAAAACAGGTGAAAGACATGAAAGTGTAACAAGTGAAAGACATGAAAATATAACAGGTGAAAGACATGAAAGTAAAACAGGTGAAAGACATGAAAGTAAAACAGGTGAAAGACATGAAAGTAAAACAGGTGAAAGACATGTAACAGGTGAAAGACAGTGAGAGAAACGATAGTGATAAGACGTTGGAGATGGATAAGACATACACTTCGAAGACCTACCACAAATACATCCAGACAGACTCTCATCTGGAATCCCCAGGGAAAAGGGGAAGCAAGGAAGAAACACCTAGTAAAGGAGTCTTGAAGCAGGGATCAACGACAACACCTGAGACGGATATAAAGAAAAACAGCCGAGGGTAGAAATAAAAGGAGATCCCTTACTGATGACATGTTATCCCTGGTAGAGGTTAAAGAAGGTGAGAAAAGAAGGAACAACATTCAACTGGATCAAATACAAATAATAAAAAAAATAATTATTATTATAATTAATAATATTTTTATCGGGGCTCAAACAAAGATCTACACCTTGACATGTCCGGATATGAAGATCCGAAATCATGCTGGTCACACAAGGGGCTTCAGAACCGCTCCTTCTGAACCTAAAATAGCCACAGGGAGAATGATAATGATGTAGTAGCAAAAAAAAAAAAAAAAGACACTTCAATTAACATTTTCAACATCAACAGTAATAACTAGAAAGGACAAATCAGTCATAAAAATAGCTGAAGTCGTGAAAAGAGTTGAACTCAGAAACCCGAAAAGAAGACATGGCTACCGGATCTTCAGAAAACGATCACGACCTTAGATGACCTTGGCATAGAAAGAGAGTTATGTTTCATGAACGCAGTTTATGACATGGCAGACAGGACAACAATATGTATATAAAAAAAAGATTGAATTTTTTTCAAAAATGTAGCTATGCAGGATAATATAAAGTTACATTTCCTGGATGGAAAAATGAGAGAAACTATTTTTAAAAAAAAGCATTACACAAGCAGTTGAAATGGCAGAAGTAGTTACATTTCTATTCCTATCTGTTGCGGGTGTTTCAAACATCCATCCAGAGAAAGATGAGAGGCCTGGCTAGCTGTCATGCTATGTTTCCTCAGTGTGTCTTTTACCCCATCTATCCATTTTTTTCCCTTGTTCGTCCTTGCACCTTATATCCAGATATTTTCTAGTTATATGCACGTGCCGTTGGTTGCTATAGATTCATATGTATCAAATGCCCGAACCACTTTACCGTCTGATTTTCTTTGTAACCACTGACATGTTATTTTTTTTTAAATATTAAGTATATTGTAATGTATTAAATTTGTACTAGGCAGAAAAGATCATACGATGAATGAAGAGGAGGGCAACACATGGTGAATATTATTAAGAGGTTATACAGAAGCAGTCTGGCAAGACCTACGGAGTAATAATCGACAGAGCAATTTGGAGGTGCAGTGCATCGTAGCTACTTTTGCCTAAAAAAATGATGAATAATAATAATAATAATCTTTAGTACAGGCCTTACACAAAGGATATGCCAAGATGTAACTGGGTTTTCCTGGAGTTACCAAAGAAAGTTGGATCTCAGTGATTTACATTCCGACTGGAGGAGAGAGAAGCAAGAAAAAATATTGCGCTGTAGATGTGTGAGACTATTGAAAAGGGACAGCCTGTTTTCTTAAGTCAAGCAGGATCCAGGTCCTGTTCTATCTTTGCGTGAAGCACTTTCATGTTGTTATCACGGAGGGGGGGGGGAACTTTCATGTTGTGATTACGGGGGGGGGGGGAGCACTTTCATGTTATCCTTTTAGTTAGATCAACTCTCTAGGTATCTGTGTTTTTGTTTGTTTGTTTGTTTTTTGTTTTTGTTAGATTATCTCTTTCTTAAATCAACTCTGACCATATCACATTCTTTGTTAGGCCAACTCGGAAGATATAACATTCTTTCTTAGATAATCTCTGGAGATATCACATTCTTTATTAGATCAACTCCGGAGATATTCTTTTTTTTTTGTTGAGATTAGCTCTGTGGATATCACACTCTCTGTTATATCAACTCTTTCTTTGTTAGACTAACTCTTGAAATACCACATTCTTTTTTAGATTTGCTCTTGTTGTTAACTTGTAGCAGTAAACTTCAATAGACTTTGTAGCACAGTATGCAGAGAACAAGAGGTGGCTTCAGATAGTGACAATGGTTGCTGTATTAAGAAGAAGGGAATTTTACGAAGATTAGAGATTGGAGTTTTTTTTAACCACTCAGTCAGTGTAGGACTTGAACAAGATTAAAGACGTTATGAAAGATAAACGACATTAACAAGATCAAAGAAATTATAAAAGCTAAACGACATTATTAAGATTAAAGAAGTTACAAAAGATAAACGATATTATGAAGATTAAAGAAGTTACAAAAGCTAAACGACATTATTAAGATTAACGAAGTTATAAAAGCTAAAGGACATTATTAAGATTAAAAAGTTATAAAAGCTAAACGACATTCTCAAGATTAAATAAGTTCCAAAAGAAAAAATGACATTAACAAGATTAAATAAGTTGCAAAAGCTAAACATTATCAAGATTAAAGAAGTTGCAAAAGATTAACGACATTATCAAGATTAAAGAAGTTGCAGAAGATAAAAGACATTATGAAGATTAAAGATGTTGTAAAAGCTAAGCGACATTATTAAGATTAGAGAAGTTGCAAAAAGCTAAACATTATCAAGATTAAATAAGTTACAATAGATAACAGAGATTATCAAAATTAAAGAAGTTACAAAAGCTAAACATTATCAAGATTAAAGAAGTTGCAAAAGATAAACGACATTATCAAGAAGAAAGAAAATTCTAAAAGCTAAATATTATCAAGATTAAAGAAGTTACAAAAGGTAAACATTATCAGGGTTAAAGAAATTACAAAAGCTAAACGACATTAACAAGATTTAAGAAGTTACAAAAGGTAACAAGATTTATGAAGCTATAACAGTTAATAAGATTTAAGAAGCTATAAAAGATAACATGATTTAAGAGGCTACAATAGATAACAATTAGAAATGGATGTTTTAATTTCATTGCAAATCTAAAAGCTCAGATATAAAAGCTCCTTGCATATAAAGAGATTAGTGCAAATTAACTGCAATTTTAAAACCCAGCCGAAATATAAAAGCGTCGTTGGACGCAGAGACATGACATAAAGTATAGGAGTGAGATAGCTATGAGCTTTATTACTTTCGTCTAAACAAGAAAGTCTCGACTAATTGAAGTTTTTATCTGCGACGACAGACAAAATGGTACACGCCCGTTATAAGATTGATTCGTTTACATGTCAGATTATCAGCGGAGATGATCTCTTTCTCTCCCAGGTCGTCGTGATGGAGATTCTTTGTGTCAGTCAGGATCACAGAGTCACGACAGATCCAGGTCCTTTCTATCTTTGCGTGAAGCACTTTCATGTTGTTATTACGGGGGGGGGGGGGGGGAAGCACTTTCATGTTGTGATTACGGGGGGGGGGGGGGGGAAGCACTTTCATGTTGTGATAACGGGGGGGGGGGGGGGAAGCACTTTCATGTGATTACGGGGGGGGGGGGGGGAAGAGCACTTCGATGTGACACAGGGGGTGGGGGGGGGTGGAGGGTGGGGAGCACTTTCATGTGATACCGGGGTTAGGGAGTGGAGCATTTTCATGTGATTACAGGGGGGAGCACTTCGATGTGATACCGAGGGTGGGGTGGAAGCACTTTCATGTGATACCGGGGGTAGGGAGTGGAGCATTTTCATGTGATTACAGGGTGGAGCACTTCGATGTGATACCAGGGGTAGGGAGTGGAGCATTTTCTTTGATACCGGGGGTAGTTATGGGAGCACTTTCATTTGATACAGGGTGTATGGAGGGGAGCACTTTCATGTGATACAGGGTGTATGGAGGGGAGCACTTTCATGTGATACCGAGGTGGGGGGAGCGCTGGTTAACAGAGTAAAGGTGGACGTATTTATTTTACCGTGGGAGGATCTTGGGCCATTGAGACCCAGATCGGACCCCGGGGTCAGTTACTAAGAGACCTCTTTCAAAAACGTGTTTAAGTAAAATCTCATATTGCTTTGACTCTAATGAGACAAGAGGAGAAAAATAGGGCCCCAGATATACAGAGTCCACGGTGCCCCAGATATAAAAGTCCATGGTGCCCCAGAGATACAAAGTCCATGGTGCCCCAGAGATACAAAGTCCATGGTGCCCCAGAGATACAAAGTCCATGGTGCCCAACAGATACAAAGTCCGTGGTGCCCCACAGATACAAAGTCCATGGTGTCCCACAGATACAAAGTCCATGGTGCCCACTGATACAAAGTCCGTGGTGCCCCACAGATACAAAGTCCGTGGTGCCCCATAGATATAAAATCCATGGTGCCCACTGATACAAAGTCCGTGGTGCCCCACTGATACAAAGTCCGTGGTGACCCAAAGATGCAAAGTCGATGGTGCCCCACAGATACAAAGTCCATGGTGTTCCACAGATACAGCGTCCATGGTGCCCCACAGATACAAAGTCCATGGTGTCCCACAGATACAAAGTCCATGGTGCCCCACAGATACAAAGTCCATGGTGCCCCACAGATACACAGTCCATGGTGTCCCACAGATACAACGTCCATGGTGCCACATAGATACAACGTCCATGGTTGCCAGAGATACAACGTCCATCGTGTGCCAGAGATACAACGTCCATGGTGTGCCAGAGATACAACGTCCATCGTATGCCAGAGATACAACGTCCATGATGTGCCAGAGATATAACGTCCATGGGGAGCCATTTCAAATCTCATTTTAAACTTGGGAAATTAAGAAAATCAACATATAAACCCACTTTCTTTTCTAGAGTACAAAGTCTTCATCTATTGATGAAAACTGCCAGTAAAGACAGTGCTCCATTGTGCCCAAAGGTCTTTCTTTACAAGGAGGAGACTAAAAGAAAGCTAAGTCTATTATTTGTCATCTATTTTTATATCTGTTGTGGTCATTAAGAAAAAGCGCTTTTGCCGAAATATTGGATTGTTTTATGTTCTTCCTTTCTATGTGCTCATCTCACTTTCTGCCATTCTTGTTTCACTTTCTCTTTCCTTTGTGTAAATTTGGACCATATGCCTACACTTCAACCTACTGTACTTTCATTACAGAATAGTTCATGTTCTAACCAAGTCTTTCAGTCTTTCTCAGACTAATCAGCATCTTAAATGTCTATTGCACATTTCCTCTCTAACTTTTTATACTGAAAACAGTAAGCAACATATAATATATAATAATAGTAATAACTTCAGATGGGAAATGCAGAACAGAAATTAGGAACAGAATAGGCCAAGCAAAGACTGCATTTCAGAGAATGAGAAACATATTATGCAACACATCCTTATCAATGAATGTTAGAAAACGAGTCCTAAAATGCTATATTGAACCTATCTTGTTATATGGAAGTGAATCATGGACAATAGGCAAGTCTGAACAAAAATCATTGGAAGCAGCAGAAATGTGGTTTATTAGAAGAATGTTGCGAATCCCCTGGACAGCAAAAATAACTAATGAAGAATATATGAGAAGAGCTGGAGAGACAAAAAAACCTTGTCAAAAAGATAAGAGAGAGACAATGTACTTTCATAGGACATGCAATGAGAAGAGGGGGCATTGAAAATATTATAACAACAGGAAAAATAGAAGGAAGAAGATCAAGAGGAAGACCAAGAGAAATGATACTGGACAGTCTGACTGGATGGTGAGAGAGGAGATCATCAACTGAGCTGATGGCCTACATGAAGGATCGTGTACTCTGGAGAAGCATAATAGCCAACACCAGTGGGCACGGCACCAGATGATGATGATAAGTAATAATAATACATATTCTCTTAAAATGTATTCTTTTTTAACCTTAAAAATCCTGTTTTCCCAACAATTTTTGTGTAGGCGATCGACAAATGCGTTTTAATAAATTCTTACATACAAAAACAGGAAGAAGAGAATTGCTGTCGTCTCTACACAAAGGTGGGTGTAATTTTAAACTTGGGAAATTAAGAAAATCAACATATAAACCCACTTTCTTTTCTAGAGTACAAAGTCTTCATCTATTGATGAAAACTGCCAGTAAAGACAGTGCTCCATTGTGCCCAAAGGTCTTTCTTTACAAGGAGGAGACTAAAAGAAAGCTAAGTCTATTATTTGTCATCTATTTTTATATCTGTTGTGGTCATTAAGAAAAAGCGCTTTTGCCGAAATATTGGATTGTTTTATGTTCTTCCTTTCTATGTGCTCATCTCACTTTCTGCCATTCTTGTTTCACTTTCTCTTTCCTTTGTGTAAATTTGGACCATATGCCTACACTTCAACCTACTGTACTTTCATTACAGAATAGTTCATGTTCTAACCAAGTCTTTCAGTCTTTCTCAGACTAATCAGCATCTTAAATGTCTATTGCACATTTCCTCTCTAACTTTTTATACTGAAAACAGTAAGCAACATATAATATATAATAATAGTAATAACTTCAGATGGGAAATGCAGAACAGAAATTAGGAACAGAATAGGCCAAGCAAAGACTGCATTTCAGAGAATGAGAAACATATTATGCAACACATCCTTATCAATGAATGTTAGAAAACGAGTCCTAAAATGCTATATTGAACCTATCTTGTTATATGGAAGTGAATCATGGACAATAGGCAAGTCTGAACAAAAATCATTGGAAGCAGCAGAAATGTGGTTTATTAGAAGAATGTTGCGAATCCCCTGGACAGCAAAAATAACTAATGAAGAATATATGAGAAGAGCTGGAGAGACAAAAAAACCTTGTCAAAAAGATAAGAGAGAGACAATGTACTTTCATAGGACATGCAATGAGAAGAGGGGGCATTGAAAATATTATAACAACAGGAAAAATAGAAGGAAGAAGATCAAGAGGAAGACCAAGAGAAATGATACTGGACAGTCTGACTGGATGGTGAGAGAGGAGATCATCAACTGAGCTGATGGCCTACATGAAGGATCGTGTACTCTGGAGAAGCATAATAGCCAACACCAGTGGGCACGGCACCAGATGATGATGATAAGTAATAATAATACATATTCTCTTAAAATGTATTCTTTTTTAACCTTAAAAATCCTGTTTTCCCAACAATTTTTGTGTAGGCGATCGACAAATGCGTTTTAATAAATTCTTACATACAAAAACAGGAAGAAGAGAATTGCTGTCGTCTCTACACAAAGGTGGGTGTAATTTTAAACTGAACATAAAATGATCTCCCTTGATCTAAAAATTGCTTAGTCATATATTCAGTGAACAAGAGAGATTGGCCTTGCTATTGCATGAATAACTGATGAACGGTTTCCGTGTTAATGTATACAGCTTCGCCTTGCTTTTCATTATATAAAAAGAGAAGTAGTTGGTAAGCTCTTGTCGCGTTTGTACAGCAAGACTGTACAGTCAGCCTTCTTTATGTGTGGTCCATTCATCCCTCCGCACTATCCAGAATTCATTCTCATTTCACTATTTTAATTACAACTCAGTAAGCCATGGCTTGGCATTTCTCAAGGTTAAATTTTCCGGTTCCACAATTTTAAACACTGACTCCACGACTCCACAACTTTAAACTCTGACTGCACGACTCCACAACTTTAAACTCCACAACTTTAAACTCTGACTGCACGACTCCACAACTTTAAACTCCACAACTTTAAACTCTGACTGCACGACTCCACAACTTTAAACTCCACAACTTTAAACTCTGACTGCACAACTTTAAACTCTGACTGCACGACTCCACAATTTTAAACTCTGACTGCACGACTTCACAACTTTAAACTCTGACTGCACGACTCCACAACTTTAAACTCTGACTGCACGACTCCACATATAAACCCACTTTCTTTTCTAGAGTACAAAGTCTTCATCTATTGATGAAAACTGCCAGTAAAGACAGTGCTCCATTGTGCCCAAAGGTCTTTCTTTACAAGGAGGAGACTAAAAGAAAGCTAAGTCTATTATTTGTCATCTATTTTTATATCTGTTGTGGATATTAAGAAAAAGCGCTTTTGCCGAAATATTGGATTGTTTTATGTTCTTCCTTTCTATGTGCTCATCTCACTTTCTGCCATTCTTGTTTCACTTTCTCTTTCCTTTGTGTAAATCTGGACCATATGCCTACACTTCAACCTACTGTACTTTCATTACAGAATAGTTCATGTTCTAACCAAGTCTTTCAGTCTTTCTCAGACTAATCAGCATCTTAAATGTCTATTGCACATTTCCTCTCTAACTTTTTATACTGAAAACAGTAAGCAACATATAATATATAATAATAGTAATAACTTCAGATGGGAAATGCAGAACAGAAATTAGGAACAGAATAGGCCAAGCAAAGACTGCATTTCAGAGAATGAGAAACATATTATGCAACACATCCTTATCAATGAATGTTAGAAAACGAGTCCTAAAATGCTATATTGAACCTATCTTGTTATATGGAAGTGAATCATGGACAATAGGCAAGTCTGAACAAAAATCATTGGAAGCAGCAGAAATGTGGTTTATTAGAAGAATGTTGCGAATCCCCTGGACAGCAAAAATAACTAATGAAGAATATATGAGAAGAGCTGGAGAGACAAAAAAACCTTGTCAAAAAGATAAGAGAGAGACAATGTACTTTCATAGGACATGCAATGAGAAGAGGGGGCATTGAAAATATTATAACAACAGGAAAAATAGAAGGAAGAAGATCAAGAGGAAGACCAAGAGAAATGATACTGGACAGTCTGACTGGATGGTGAGAGAGGAGATCATCAACTGAGCTGATGGCCTACATGAAGGATCGTGTACTCTGGAGAAGCATAATAGCCAACACCAGTGGGCACGGCACCAGATGATGATGATAAGTAATAATAATACATATTCTCTTAAAATGTATTCTTTTTTAACCTTAAAAATCCTGTTTTCCCAACAATTTTTGTGTAGGCGATCGACAAATGCGTTTTAATAAATTCTTACATACAAAAACAGGAAGAAGAGAATTGCTGTCGTCTCTACACAAAGGTGGGTGTAATTTTAAACTGAACATAAAATGATCTCCCTTGATCTAAAAATTGCTTAGTCATATATTCAGTGAACAAGAGAGATTGGCCTTGCTATTGCATGAATAACTGATGAACGGTTTCCGTGTTAATGTATACAGCTTCGCCTTGCTTTTCATTATATAAAAAGAGAAGTAGTTGGTAAGCTCTTGTCGCGTTTGTACAGCAAGACTGTACAGTCAGCCTTCTTTATGTGGGGTCCATTCATCCCTCCGCACTATCCAGAATTCATTCTCATTTCACTATTTTAATTACAACTCAGTAAGCCATGGCTTGGCATTTCTCAAGGTTAAATTTTCCGGTTCCACAATTTTAAACACTGACTCCACGACTCCACAACTTTAAACTCTGACTGCACGACTCCACAACTTTAAACTCTGACTGCACGACTCCACAACTTTAAACTCCGACTCCACAACTTTAAACTCTGACTGCACGACTCCACAACTTTAAACTCTGACTGCACGACTCCACAACTTTAAACTCCGACTCCACAACTTTAAACTCTGACTGCACGACTCTACAACTTTAAACTCTGACTGCACGACTCCACAACTTTAAACTCTGACTGCACGACTCCACAACTTTAAACTCTGACTGCACGACTTCATCTATTGATGAAAACTGCCAGTAAAGACAGTGCTCCATTGTGCCCAAAGGTCTTTCTTTACAAGGAGGAGACTAAAAGAAAGCTAAGTCTATTATTTGTCATCTATTTTTATATCTGTTGTGGTCATTAAGAAAAAGCGCTTTTGCCGAAATATTGGATTGTTTTATGTTCTTCCTTTCTATGTGCTCATCTCACTTTCTGCCATTCTTGTTTCACTTTCTCTTTCCTTTGTGTAAATTTGGACCATATGCCTACACTTCAACCTACTGTACTTTCATTACAGAATAGTTCATGTTCTAACCAAGTCTTTCAGTCTTTCTCAGACTAATCAGCATCTTAAATGTCTATTGCACATTTCCTCTCTAACTTTTTATACTGAAAACAGTAAGCAACATATAATATATAATAATAGTAATAACTTCAGATGGGAAATGCAGAACAGAAATTAGGAACAGAATAGGCCAAGCAAAGACTGCATTTCAGAGAATGAGAAACATATTATGCAACACATCCTTATCAATGAATGTTAGAAAACGAGTCCTAAAATGCTATATTGAACCTATCTTGTTATATGGAAGTGAATCATGGACAATAGGCAAGTCTGAACAAAAATCATTGGAAGCAGCAGAAATGTGGTTTATTAGAAGAATGTTGCGAATCCCCTGGACAGCAAAAATAACTAATGAAGAATATATGAGAAGAGCTGGAGAGACAAAAAAACCTTGTCAAAAAGATAAGAGAGAGACAATGTACTTTCATAGGACATGCAATGAGAAGAGGGGGCATTGAAAATATTATAACAACAGGAAAAATAGAAGGAAGAAGATCAAGAGGAAGACCAAGAGAAATGATACTGGACAGTCTGACTGGATGGTGAGAGAGGAGATCATCAACTGAGCTGATGGCCTACATGAAGGATCGTGTACTCTGGAGAAGCATAATAGCCAACACCAGTGGGCACGGCACCAGATGATGATGATAAGTAATAATAATACATATTCTCTTAAAATGTATTCTTTTTAACCTTAAAAATCCTGTTTTCCCAACAATTTTTGTGTAGGCGATCGACAAATGCGTTTTAATAAATTCTTACATACAAAAACAGGAAGAAGAGAATTGCTGTCGTCTCTACACAAAGGTGGGTGTAATTTTAAACTGAACATAAAATGATCTCCCTTGATCTAAAAATTGCTTAGTCATATATTCAGTGAACAAGAGAGATTGGCCTTGCTATTGCATGAATAACTGATGAACGGTTTCCGTGTTAATGTATACAGCTTCGCCTTGCTTTTCATTATATAAAAAGAGAAGTAGTTGGTAAGCTCTTGTCGCGTTTGTACAGCAAGACTGTACAGTCAGCCTTCTTTATGTGGGGTCCATTCATCCCTCCGCACTATCCAGAATTCATTCTCATTTCACTATTTTAATTACAACTCAGTAAGCCATGGCTTGGCATTTCTCAAGGTTAAATTTTCCGGTTCCACAATTTTAAACACTGACTCCACGACTCCACAACTTTAAACTCTGACTGCACGACTCCACAACTTTAAACTCTGACTGCACGACTCCACAACTTTAAACTCCACAACTTTAAACTCTGACTGCACGACTCCACAACTTTAAACTCCACAACTTTAAACTCTGACTGCACGACTCCACAATTTTAAACTCCACAACTTTAAACTCTGACTGCACGACTCCACAATTTTAAACTCTGACTGCACGACTTCACAACTTTAAACTCTGACTGCACGACTCCACAACTTTAAACTCTGACTGCACGACTCCACAACTTTAAACTCCGACTCCACAACTTTAAACTCTGACTGCACGACTCTACAACTTTAAACTCTGACTGCACGACTCCACAACTTTAAACTCCACAACTTTAAACTCTGACTGCACGACTCCACAACTTTAAACTCCACAACTTTAAACTCTGACTGCACGACTCCACAACTTTAAACTCCACAACTATAAACTCTGACTGCACGACTCCACAACTTTAAACTCCACAACTTTAAACTGCACGACTCCACAGCCTGAATTGTGGGGTCCAGGACTGTATATCTTGGATGCTGATATTCTTGGCAAGAAGACATTGCCGTGAACATGTCAGAAAATGAGTGACAGTTTACTCATCCCGAAATTTAGAGTCTTTTATTTACTCCCCACAGGGAGATATTTAAATATATGTAGCACGGCCTTGGAAGTAATGATAATTGTTCTTCTTCTTATTATTATTATTATTAACGAATATGATTATGAAAATATACTGTATAGAAAATAGTAACATCGAATAGCGACAGAGAAAAGTAGGTAGGAAAGGAAGAGAAAGGTATAAAACTTCCATGAAACTAGAACAAGACGCAGACAAAAGTAAACAGTGGAAACAGTGAATAGAAAAAAGACGAGACTCCGTGACGCTGAGATATAGTTAATACAAAGGAAAGACGTCAGAAAGTAGGATGGTCCAGTGATAACAAAGCAGTGACTGGACGTTGACACGTGTAAACAAAATAGAAAAGACGAATAGAAAAGGCAGACACAATGAAAAAGCGAGGACACAATAAAACCTCCGACATGAAAGAGCAAGATAATGACTTAGGTAAATAACAGTTGTATAGACGAAGTCGACATAGACTGACATGCATTGACACCTGTTAGGTGACACGCGTTAGGACGCTATTGCACAAGGTTTTTAAATAAAGGTCAGCTGACCAATTCAATATTTAGAGGCGTGGCCTATTGGACAATTGACTTACGACATATAAGTCACGGGGCAGTTTGAATGACGGACAATCAGAACGCTCATGGGAACCAGTGGACATCTGAAGGGTGGAGCCAAAATACTTATTGGTTAATCCATCAAGCTGGACTTGAAGATAAAGAGGTGAGCGGAGAGACAGGACAGGACGAAGAAGTACGGAAGTAGAGGATAGGAGACAGAGGAGGGAGATCGTTAGAACACCGTCTGTCCGGCAAGTAGCGACTGACCAGAACTGCAAGAAAGATGGTCAGTGCACGTGGACAGTCAAGAGTGAAGAAAGAAAGTCCGACCAGAACAGCCGAGAAGCCATCAGACGAGAGATAAGAACAGAAGTCCAGAGAAGAGGCAAGTAGACTTTGCTCGTTAGTACACTGCGATTGAGAGACGGCAGGTGAAGACCGTCGAAAGAAATCAGAAGACAGACAAGTGAAGAAGAAAGAGGACGAGACGATATAAAATCAGAAGTAGTGTTAGACAAAAGATGGTTTTCAAGTGATTCAAGTGATTAAGAAGAACTGACACTTTTGAAACCTTGAGTACAGTGATTTTAGACAAGAAAATAGTTGACCACGTGTTTCAGATGGAATATAGTACAGTGTTTAGAATTGTCCTCGTATCATGTGCAGAGTATTTTGAAGTTGAAAACTTGCAGTATGTAGAATATGATAGAGTTTGATATTGTGAATAACTGATTAAGTGATTCAATCCAAGTGATGTTATCAACAATAAATCTTGAATTTATTTGTCAGAATAAATGAATTCTGTAGGGAACATTTTCATTGGATTTGCTTAGATTAGTGAAATGGTAATGTTTTGTGAAACCTGTGATGTGTTAATCAAAGAGCATCTTTAAGCTTCAATTCTATAATATGGAACTATTCAGAAATATGTGATTCACAGTCTACATTGTTATATATACAGGTCGTTTTCAGACTTTCGTTGGTCCAAGGTTGACCGCATGGAGAAACATCTGTGTGATATCACCCAGTATGCTTTGAAAACAGCCCATAAACATTTCAACTACCCCCCCCCCCCCCCCCGCAACCACTGAGACAACTTTAAACTCCACAACTTTAAACTCTGACTGCACGACTCCACAACTTTAAACTCCACAACTTTAAACTCTGACTGCACGACTCCACAACTTTAAACTCTGACTGCACGACTCCACAACTTTAAACTCTGACTGCACGACTCCACAACTTTAAACTCTGACTGCACGACTCCACAACTTTAAACTCTGACTGCACGACTCCACAACTTTAAACTCTGACTGCACGACTCCACAACTTTAAACTCCACAACTATAAACTCTGACTGCACGACTCCACAACTTTAAATTCTGACTGCACGACTCCACAACTTTAAACTCCACAACTTTAAACTGCACGACTCCACAGCCTGAATTGTGGGGTCCAGGACTGTATATCTTGGATGCTGATATTCTTGGCAAGAAGACATTGCCGTGAACATGTCAGAAAATGAGTGACAGTTTACTCATCCCGAAATTTAGAGTCTTTTATTTACTCCCCACAGGGAGATATTTAAATATATGTAGCACGTTCTTGGAAGTAATGATAATTGTTCTTCTTCTTATTATTATTATTATTAACGAATATGATTATGAAAATATACTGTATAGAAAATAGTAACATCGAATAGCGACAGAGAAAAGTAGGTAGGAAAGGAAGAGAAAGGTATAAAACTTCCATGAAACTAGAACAAGACGCGGACAAAAGTAAACAGTGGAAACAGTGAATAGAAAAAAGACGAGACTCCGTGACGCTGAGATATAGTTAATACAAAGGAAAGACGCCAGAAAGTAGGATGGTCCAGTGATAACAAAGCAGTGACTGGACGTTGACACGTGTAAACAAAATAGAAAAGACGAATAGAAAAGGCAGACACAATGAAAAAGCGAGGACACAATAAAACCTCCGACATGAAAGAGCAAGATAATGACTTAGGTAAATAACAGTTGTATAGACGAAGTCGACATAGACTGACATGCATTGACACCTGTTAGGTGACACGCGTTAGGACGCTATTGCACAAGGTTTTTAAATAAAGGTCAGCTGACCAATTCAATATTTAGAGGCGTGGCCTATTGGACAATTGACTTACGACATATAAGTCACGGGGCAGTTTGAATGACGGACAATCAGAACGCTCATGGGAACCAGTGGACATCTGAAGGGTGGAGCCAAAATACTTATTGGTTAATCCATCAAGCTGGACTTGAAGATAAAGAGGTGAGCGGAGAGACAGGACAGGACGAAGAAGTACGGAAGTAGAGGATAGGAGACAGAGGAGGGAGATCGTTAGAACACCGTCTGTCCGGCAAGTAGCGACTGACCAGAACTGCAAGAAAGATGGTCAGTGCACGTGGACAGTCAAGAGTGAAGAAAGAAAGTCCGACCAGAACAGCCGAGAAGCCATCAGACGAGAGATAAGAACAGAAGTCCAGAGAAGAGGCAAGTAGACTTTGCTCGTTAGTACACTGCGATTGAGAGACGGCAGGTGAAGACCGTCGAAAGAAATCAGAAGACAGACAAGTGAAGAAGAAAGAGGACGAGACGATATAAAATCAGAAGTAGTGTTAGACAAAAGATGGTTTTCAAGTGATTCAAGTGATTAAGAAGAACTGACACTTTTGAAACCTTGAGTACAGTGATTTTAGACAAGAAAATAGTTGACCACGTGTTTCAGATGGAATATAGTACAGTGTTTAGAATTGTCCTCGTATCATGTGCAGAGTATTTTGAAGTTGAAAACTGCAGTATGTAGAATATGATAGAGTTTGATATTGTGAATAACTGATTAAGTGATTCAATCCAAGTGATGTTATCAACAATAAATCTTGAATTTATTTGTCAGAATAAATGAATTCTGTAGGGAACATTTTCATTGGATTTGCTTAGATTAGTGAAATGGTAATGTTTTGTGAAACCTGTGATGTGTTAATCAAAGAGCATCTTTAAGCTTCAATTCTATAATATGGAACTATTCAGAAATATGTGATTCACAGTCTACATTGTTATATATACAGGTCGTTTTCAGACTTTCGTTGGTCCAAGGTTGACCGCATGGAGAAACATCTGTGTGATATCACCCAGTATGCTTTGAAAACAGCCCATAAACATTTCAACTACCCCCCCCCCCCCCCCCGCAACCACTGAGACAAATCTGATTTTCTGGTAACAACCATCAAACAATGTCACGCTGGGAGGCTGCAACCACGTGGCGTGAACACTCAATTCAGATGTACCTAACATTCGTCTCTTGCACAATCATATTCTCTCTACACTACCTAACATTCGTCTCTTGCACAATCTTATTCTCTCTACACTACCTAACATTCGCCTCTTGCACAATTAAATTCTCTCTATACTACGTAACATTCGCCTCTTGCACAATCATATTCTCTCTACACTATGTAACATTCGCCTCTTGCACAATCATATTCCCACTGCACTCCTTTATCACTTGCAACACATAGTTCAGAACCTCCTCACAGCATCAGAATTACAAACTCCACAACTTTAAACTGCACGACTCCACAGCCTGAATTGTGGGGTCCAGGACTGTATATAACTTGAATGCTGATATTCTTGGCAAGAAGACATTGCCGTGAACATGTCAGAAAATGAGTGACAGTTTACTCATCCCGAAATTTAGAGTCTTTTATTTACTCCCCACAGGGAGATATTTAAATATATGTAGCACTTCTTGGAAGTAATGATAATTGTTCTTATTATTATTATTATTATTATTAACGAATATGATTATGAAAATATACTGTATAGAAAATAGTAACATCGAATAGCGACAGAGAAAAGTAGGTAGGAAAGGAAGAGAAAGGTATAAAACTTCCATGAAACTAGAACAAGACGCGGACAAAAGTAAACAGTGGAAACAGTGAATAGAAAAAAGACGAGACTCCGTGACGCTGAGATATAGTTAATACAAAGGAAAGACGCCAGAAAGTAGGATGGTCCAGTGATAACAAAGCAGTGACTGGACGTTGACACGTGTAAACAAAATAGAAAAGACGAATAGAAAAGGCAGACACAATGAAAAAGCGAGGACACAATAAAACCTCCGACATGAAAGAGCAAGATAATGACTTAGGTAAATAACAGTTGTATAGACGAAGTCGACATAGACTGACATGCATTGACACCTGTTAGGTGACACGCGTTAGGACGCTATTGCACAAGGTTTTTAAATAAAGGTCAGCTGACCAATTCAATATTTAGAGGCGTGGCCTATTGGACAATTGACTTACGACATATAAGTCACGGGGCAGTTTGAATGACGGACAATCAGAACGCTCATGGGAACCAGTGGACATCTGAAGGGTGGAGCCAAAATACTTATTGGTTAATCCATCAAGCTGGACTTGAAGATAAAGAGGTGAGCGGAGAGACAGGACAGGACGAAGAAGTACGGAAGTAGAGGATAGGAGACAGAGGAGGGAGATCGTTAGAACACCGTCTGTCCGGCAAGTAGCGACTGACCAGAACTGCAAGAAAGATGGTCAGTGCACGTGGACAGTCAAGAGTGAAGAAAGAAAGTCCGACCAGAACAGCCGAGAAGCCATCAGACGAGAGATAAGAACAGAAGTCCAGAGAAGAGGCAAGTAGACTTTGCTCGTTAGTACACTGCGATTGAGAGACGGCAGGTGAAGACCGTCGAAAGAAATCAGAAGACAGACAAGTGAAGAAGAAAGAGGACGAGACGATATAAAATCAGAAGTAGTGTTAGACAAAAGATGATTTTCAAGTGATTCAAGTGATTAAGAAGAACTGACACTTTTGAAACCTTGAGTACAGTGATTTTAGACAAGAAAATAGTTGACCACGTGTTTCAGATGGAATATAGTACAGTGTTTAGAATTGTCCTCGTATCATGTGCAGAGTATTTTGAAGTTGAAAACATGCAGCATGTAGAATATGATAGAGTTTGATATTGTGAATAAATGATTAAGTGATTCAATCCAAGTGATGTTATCAACAATAAATCTTGAATTTATTTGTCAGAATAAATGAATTCTGTAGGGAACATTTTCATTGGATTTGCTTAGATTAGTGAAATGGTAATGTTTTGTGAAACCTGTGATGTGTTAATCAAAGAGCATCTTTAAGCTTCAATTCTATAATATGGAGCTATTCAGAAATATGTGATTCACAGTCTACATTGTTATATATACAGGTCATTTTCAGACTTTCGTTGGTCCCAGGTTAGATGACCGCATGGAGAAACATCTGTGTGATATCACCCAGTATGCTTTGAAAACAGCCCATAAACATTTCAACTACCCCCCCCCCCCCCGCAACCACTGAGACAAATCTGATTTTCTGGTAACAACCATCAAACAATGTCACGCTGGGAGGCTGGAACCACAACTTTAAACTCCGACTCCACAACTTTAAACTCTGACTGCACGACTCTACAACTTTAAACTCTGACTGCACGACTCCACAACTTTAAACTCCACAACTTTAAACTCTGACTGCACGACTCCACAACTTTAAACTCTGACTGCACGACTCCACAACTTTAAACTCTGACTGCACGACTCCACAACTTTAAACTCCACAACTATAAACTCTGACTGCACGACTCCACAACTTTAAATTCTGACTGCACGACTCCACAACTTTAAACTCTGACTGCACGACTCCACAACTTTAAACTCTGACTGCACGACTCCACAACTTTAAACTCCACAACTATAAACTCTGACTGCACGACTCCACAACTTTAAATTCTGACTGCACGACTCCACAACTTTAAACTCCACAACTTTAAACTCCACAACTTTAAACTGCACGACTCCACAGCCTGAATTGTGGGGTCCAGGACTGTATATAACTTGAATGCTGATATTCTTGGCAAGAAGACATTGCCGTGAACATGTCAGAAAATGAGTGACAGTTTACTCATCCCGAAATTTAGAGTCTTTTATTTACTCCCCACAGGGAGATATTTAAATATATGTAGCACTTCTTGGAAGTAATGATAATTGTTCTTATTATTATTATTATTATTATTAACGAATATGATTATGAAAATATACTGTATAGAAAATAGTAACATCGAATAGCGACAGAGAAAAGTAGGTAGGAAAGGAAGAGAAAGGTATAAAACTTCCATGAAACTAGAACAAGACGCGGACAAAAGTAAACAGTGGAAACAGTGAATAGAAAAAAGACGAGACTCCGTGACGCTGAGATATAGTTAATACAAAGGAAAGACGCCAGAAAGTAGGATGGTCCAGTGATAACAAAGCAGTGACTGGACGTTGACACGTGTAAACAAAATAGAAAAGACGAATAGAAAAGGCAGACACAATGAAAAAGCGAGGACACAATAAAACCTCCGACATGAAAGAGCAAGATAATGACTTAGGTAAATAACAGTTGTATAGACGAAGTCGACATAGACTGACATGCATTGACACCTGTTAGGTGACACGCGTTAGGACGCTATTGCACAAGGTTTTTAAATAAAGGTCAGCTGACCAATTCAATATTTAGAGGCGTGGCCTATTGGACAATTGACTTACGACATATAAGTCACGGGGCAGTTTGAATGACGGACAATCAGAACGCTCATGGGAACCAGTGGACATCTGAAGGGTGGAGCCAAAATACTTATTGGTTAATCCATCAAGCTGGACTTGAAGATAAAGAGGTGAGCGGAGAGACAGGACAGGACGAAGAAGTACGGAAGTAGAGGATAGGAGACAGAGGAGGGAGATCGTTAGAACACCGTCTGTCCGGCAAGTAGCGACTGACCAGAACTGCAAGAAAGATGGTCAGTGCACGTGGACAGTCAAGAGTGAAGAAAGAAAGTCCGACCAGAACAGCCGAGAAGCCATCAGACGAGAGATAAGAACAGAAGTCCAGAGAAGAGGCAAGTAGACTTTGCTCGTTAGTACACTGCGATTGAGAGACGGCAGGTGAAGACCGTCGAAAGAAATCAGAAGACAGACAAGTGAAGAAGAAAGAGGACGAGACGATATAAAATCAGAAGTAGTGTTAGACAAAAGATGATTTTCAAGTGATTCAAGTGATTAAGAAGAACTGACACTTTTGAAACCTTGAGTACAGTGATTTTAGACAAGAAAATAGTTGACCACGTGTTTCAGATGGAATATAGTACAGTGTTTAGAATTGTCCTCGTATCATGTGCAGAGTATTTTGAAGTTGAAAACATGCAGCATGTAGAATATGATAGAGTTTGATATTGTGAATAAATGATTAAGTGATTCAATCCAAGTGATGTTATCAACAATAAATCTTGAATTTATTTGTCAGAATAAATGAATTCTGTAGGGAACATTTTCATTGGATTTGCTTAGATTAGTGAAATGGTAATGTTTTGTGAAACCTGTGATGTGTTAATCAAAGAGCATCTTTAAGCTTCAATTCTATAATATGGAGCTATTCAGAAATATGTGATTCACAGTCTACATTGTTATATATACAGGTCATTTTCAGACTTTCGTTGGTCCCAGGTTAGATGACCGCATGGAGAAACATCTGTGTGATATCACCCAGTATGCTTTGAAAACAGCCCATAAACATTTCAACTACCCCCCCCCCCCCCGCAACCACTGAGACAAATCTGATTTTCTGGTAACAACCATAAACTCTGACTGCACGACTCCACAACTTTAAATTCTGACTGCACGACTCCACAACTTTAAACTCCACAACTTTAAACTCCACAACTTTAAACTGCACGACTCCACAGCCTGAATTGTGGGGTCCAGGACTGTATATAACTTGAATGCTGATATTCTTGGCAAGAAGACATTGCCGTGAACATGTCAGAAAATGAGTGACAGTTTACTCATCCCGAAATTTAGAGTCTTTTATTTACTCCCCACAGGGAGATATTTAAATATATGTAGCACTTCTTGGAAGTAATGATAATTGTTCTTATTATTATTATTATTATTATTAACGAATATGATTATGAAAATATACTGTATAGAAAATAGTAACATCGAATAGCGACAGAGAAAAGTAGGTAGGAAAGGAAGAGAAAGGTATAAAACTTCCATGAAACTAGAACAAGACGCGGACAAAAGTAAACAGTGGAAACAGTGAATAGAAAAAAGACGAGACTCCGTGACGCTGAGATATAGTTAATACAAAGGAAAGACGCCAGAAAGTAGGATGGTCCAGTGATAACAAAGCAGTGACTGGACGTTGACACGTGTAAACAAAATAGAAAAGACGAATAGAAAAGGCAGACACAATGAAAAAGCGAGGACACAATAAAACCTCCGACATGAAAGAGCAAGATAATGACTTAGGTAAATAACAGTTGTATAGACGAAGTCGACATAGACTGACATGCATTGACACCTGTTAGGTGACACGCGTTAGGACGCTATTGCACAAGGTTTTTAAATAAAGGTCAGCTGACCAATTCAATATTTAGAGGCGTGGCCTATTGGACAATTGACTTACGACATATAAGTCACGGGGCAGTTTGAATGACGGACAATCAGAACGCTCATGGGAACCAGTGGACATCTGAAGGGTGGAGCCAAAATACTTATTGGTTAATCCATCAAGCTGGACTTGAAGATAAAGAGGTGAGCGGAGAGACAGGACAGGACGAAGAAGTACGGAAGTAGAGGATAGGAGACAGAGGAGGGAGATCGTTAGAACACCGTCTGTCCGGCAAGTAGCGACTGACCAGAACTGCAAGAAAGATGGTCAGTGCACGTGGACAGTCAAGAGTGAAGAAAGAAAGTCCGACCAGAACAGCCGAGAAGCCATCAGACGAGAGATAAGAACAGAAGTCCAGAGAAGAGGCAAGTAGACTTTGCTCGTTAGTACACTGCGATTGAGAGACGGCAGGTGAAGACCGTCGAAAGAAATCAGAAGACAGACAAGTGAAGAAGAAAGAGGACGAGACGATATAAAATCAGAAGTAGTGTTAGACAAAAGATGATTTTCAAGTGATTCAAGTGATTAAGAAGAACTGACACTTTTGAAACCTTGAGTACAGTGATTTTAGACAAGAAAATAGTTGACCACGTGTTTCAGATGGAATATAGTACAGTGTTTAGAATTGTCCTCGTATCATGTGCAGAGTATTTTGAAGTTGAAAACATGCAGCATGTAGAATATGACAGAGTTTGATATTGTGAATAAATGATTAAGTGATTCAATCCAAGTGATGTTATCAACAATAAATCTTGAATTTATTTGTCAGAATAAATGAATTCTGTAGGGAACATTTTCATTGGATTTGCTTAGATTAGTGAAATGGTAATGTTTTGTGAAACCTGTGATGTGTTAATCAAAGAGCATCTTTAAGCTTCAATTCTATAATATGGAGCTATTCAGAAATATGTGATTCACAGTCTACATTGTTATATATACAGGTCATTTTCAGACTTTCGTTGGTCCCAGGTTAGATGACCGCATGGAGAAACATCTGTGTGATATCACCCAGTATGCTTTGAAAACAGCCCATAAACATTTCAACTACCCCCCCCCCCCCGCAACCACTGAGACAAATCTGATTTTCTGGTAACAACCATCAAACAATGTCACGCTGGGAGGCTGGAACCACATGGCGTGAACACTCAATTCAGATGTACCTAACATTCGTCTCTTGCACAATCATATTCTCTCTACACTACCTAACATTCGTCTCTTGCACAATCATATTCTCTCTACACTACCTAACATTCGTCTCTTGCACAATCTTATTCTCTCTACACTACCTAACATTCGTCTCTTGCACAATCATATTCCCACTGCATTCCTTTATCACTTGCAACACAGCATCAGAATTACAAACTCCCTACTCCAACTCAGTCAGTCAATTTACATGCCCCCTACGGAACTTTGCCTCCCTAAGAGCTCTCCTGTAGGCCTCTTGGTTGTAAGCAAGACGCCCTGCTGCTGATGCGTCCATTCGTAGATCATCAACGATGTCTTGCAGCCATCTTCGCCTTGGTCTTCCTCTTTTTTCCCATTATGTACTCTTCCAAGATGGTCTTTAAATTATCATGACGTTTAATATATCCAATATATTTCTGTTTAATCTCTGTTTAATCTTCCTTACTAGCAAACTTTCTTCAATATTAAGTTCTTGTAGTATGGATATATTTGTTCTGTTTTTTTTTTTGCGTCCATGATATTTGAAGATCCTTTCTTTAGCATTTACATTCAAAAGCATTATGCATTTCCCAGCTGTTTTGTTAAGTGTCCAGGTCTCACAGGCATATGTTGCGATGAGAAAGATGCATGCACATAAAAATCTTATTTTTGTAGTTCTGTCTGTTCCTCTCTACAGTTTCTTATAATCTCTGGTATTTCTCCAATTGTTATGGCATCATAGTATTATTTGTCTACATTTTCTCTAACATTCCTCATTACACTTTCAGTATACAAGTTAAATAAGTAGGACGACTATGTAACCCCAACAGACCCGTTGTTTTATGTCAAACCAATTTGTTGTTTCACCATTTATTCTTACTGCTGCCTGTTGGTCTATATACACCAGTGATATATTAAATGTGTCACATGTGTTGGAAATTCCATTTTTAAAAAAATTTATTTCTCAAAGTTTCTTTGGGAACTACCCAACCGTTGTGCCCCAACTATAATCCCACATTTCACCTTCTCCCGGCTGGAACACCATTGTATCACCCATCTCCTTTCTACAGCTCTCCCCTTCTAACTTTATGATCCACCACCTATCACACATCACACGCCTCCATTTAAACATTCCTACACTTCACTATGTACAGTTCTGAGCGCTCCTACAAGTCACAGCTAAGTGCCCCATTCATTTTCTTTTATTCTAGTTTTTCCATTCATATTTTATTGTCATACAATTCGTGTGAATTTATATTTTATCTTC
This sequence comes from Achatina immaculata, assembly GCA_009760885.1. NCBI lineage: Eukaryota > Metazoa > Mollusca > Gastropoda > Stylommatophora > Achatinidae > Lissachatina > Lissachatina immaculata. Next base: position 20,291,279 of record CM019712.1, read on the forward strand.
TCTCTCTATTAAGATGTCATAAAATTTGGAGGTTATGAAATACCAGAGATTAGATATGCTGATGACACAGTATTACTGTCCACAACACAAAAAGGAATGGAAAAACTAATTTATGTCAGTCCGTAAGAACAGCGAAGAACAAAACCTCTATCTTAATGCGAAGAAAACTAAATTGATGACAACTGACAAAACAAACAAGGCAGCTGAAATATTTATCAATGAGGAAAAATTGAAAGAGGTGGAGAGTTTTGAATATCTTGGATCACTGCTAACTAATAATGGAAATACAATGAGGGAAATTAAAAGGTAGACATCTATCGCTCTTCAGAAAGTAAAACAACTAAAGAATATGTGGAGAGGAACAGACAGAACTACAAAAATAAGATTTTTAAGGGCATGCATCTTTCCCATTGCAACATATGCCTGTGAGACCTGGACAAAACAGCTGAGGAACACATAAATGCCTTTGAATGTAAATGCTACAGAAGATTTCTTCAGATATAATGGACACAGAAAAGAAAACATATATCCATACTACAAGAACTTAAGATTGAAGAAGGTTCGGTGGTAAAGAGGATTAAACAGAGAAAACTTATATATTTGGACGTATTAAACGTCATGATAATCTAGAGAAGACCGTCTTGGAAGGGTACATAGTAGGAATAAGAAAGAGAGGAAGACCAAGGCGAAGATGGCTGCAAGACATCGCTGATGATCTGCGAATGGATGCATCAGCAGCAGGCCATCTTGCTTACAACCGAGAGGCCTACAGGAGAGCTGTTAGGGAGGCAAAGTTCCGCAAGAAACATGAAAAATGACTGGCTGACTTCTCTATTTCTTCTTCCCCGTGTGTTTTTTGCATGATTAAAGTTCACACTTAAAACGTCATAACTGTGTATTCGGTAAGTAATAAAGTTATTACTACCTTTGTCCTAGTTTATATATTTCTGTTTAATCTCTGTTTAATCTTCCTTACTAGCAAACTTTCTTCAATATTAAGTTCTTGTAGTATGGATATATTTGTTCTGTTTTTTTTTTTGCGTCCATGATATTTGAAGATCCTTTCTTTAGCATTTACATTCAAAAGCATTATGCATTTCCCAGCTGTTTTGTTAAGTGTCCAGGTCTCACAGGCATATGTTGCGATGAGAAAGATGCATGCACATAAAAATCTTATTTTTGTAGTTCTGTCTGTTCCTCTCTACAGTTTCTTATAATCTCTGGTATTTCTCCAATTGTTATGGCATCATAGTATTATTTGTCTACATTTTCTCTAACATTCCTCATTACACTTTCAGTATACAAGTTAAATAAGTAGGACGACTATGTAACCCCAACAGACCCGTTGTTTTACATAAACCAAGTTGTTGTTTCACCATTTATTCTTACTGCTGCCTGTTGGTCTATATACACCAGTGATATATTAAATGTGTCACATGTGTTGGAAATTCCATTTTTTAAAAAATTTATTTCTCAAAGTTTCTTTGGGAACTACCCAACCGTTGTGCCCCAACTATAATCCCACATTTCACCTTCTCCCGGCTGGAACACCATTGTATCACCCATCTCCTTTCTACAGCTCTCCCCTTCTAACTTTATGATCCACCACCTATCACACATCACACGCCTCCATTTAAACATTCCTACACTTCACTATGTACAGTTCTGAGCGCTCCTACAAGTCACAGCTAAGTGCCCCATTCATTTTCTTTTATTCTAGTTTTTCCATTCATATTTTATTGTCATACAATTCGTGTGAATTTATATTTTATCTTCTCTCTCTATTACGATGTCATAAAATTTGGAGGTTATGAAATACCAGAGATTAGATATGCTGATGACACAGTATTACTGTCCACAACACAAAAAGGAATGGAAAAACTAATTTATGTCAGTCCGTAAGAACAGCGAAGAACAAAACCTCTATCTTAATGCGAAGAAAACTAAATTGATGACAACTGACAAAACAAACAAGGCAGCTGAAATATTTATCAATGAGGAAAAATTGAAAGAGGTGGAGAGTTTTGAATATCTTGGATCACTGCTAACTAATAATGGAAATACAATGAGGGAAATTAAAAGGTAGACATCTATCGCTCTTCAGAAAGTAAAACAACTAAAGAATATGTGGAGAGGAACAGACAGAACTACAAAAATAAGATTTTTAAGGGCATGCATCTTTCCCATTGCAACATATGCCTGTGAGACCTGGACAAAACAGCTGAGGAACACATAAATGCCTTTGAATGTAAATGCTACAGAAGATTTCTTCAGATATAATGGACACAGAAAAGAAAACATATATCCATACTACAAGAACTTAAGATTGAAGAAGGTTCGGTGGTAAAGAGGATTAAACAGAGAAAACTTATATATTTTGGACGTATTAAACGTCATGATAATCTAGAGAAGACCGTCTTGGAAGGGTACATAGTAGGAATAAGAAAGAGAGGAAGACCAAGGCGAAGATGGCTGCAAGACATCGCTGATGATCTGCGAATGGATGCATCAGCAGCAGGCCATCTTGCTTACAACCGAGAGGCCTACAGGAGAGCTGTTAGGGAGGCAAAGTTCCGCAAGAAACATGAAAAATGACTGGCTGACTTCTCTATTTCTTCTTCCCCGTGTGTTTTTTGCATGATTAAAGTTCACACTTAAAACGTCATAACTGTGTATTCAGTAAGTAATAAAGTTATTACTACCTTTGTCCTAGTTTATATATTTTGTTATCAGACCTTTACTGCAGTGGCTCTGCTTATAGTTATATACTTAGTTATATATACTTATACACTAATTGTTACTTGGTGCTAGGGAGATTGGTTGTTTCCTGTGATTCTTGGTTGCTTCTGGTGATTCTTCAGTAGGGAGGTGGTCCAGCAGAGAGCGTTACATTCTTTCGTCCTTTTGCTTCTTCCTGTTGAGTGTCTGCAGAATTTAGAGTCCAGAGATGATGACTCAGTGTTCTAGCAGACACTAGAGTCCCCTTATTAGTTTATACATAGATCTCTCCATGAATCATACATTTGTAGCAGTTTACATACTAAACTTCATAAGAATTTAGAGAAGAGAAGTCTTGAAAGGGTACATAATGGGGAAAAAAGAAAGAGAAGAAGACCAAAGTGAAGGTGGCTGCAAAACATCGTTGACAATATTCCAATGGATATATCAGCAGCAGGGCATCTTGCTTACAAACAGAGAGGCCTACAAGGAAGCTGTTAGGGAGGCAAAGTTCCACAAGACGGAAGCAAATGACTGAGCCGTTTCTCAGTAACACGGTTCTACCCATTTCCATCCCAACAGTTTGGCTTTAGCTTCTGTTACCAAGTTACGTAGTTTTAGTCTTTGTTAACAGGTTACATAGTTTTAGTCTTTGTTAGCAAGTTACATAGTTTTAGTCTTTATTAACAAGTTACATAGTTTTAGTCTTTATTAACAAGTTACATAGTTTTAGCCATTGTTAGCAAGTTACATAGTTTTAGCCTTTGTTAACAAATTACATAGTTTTAGTCTTTGTTAAGAAGTTACATAGTTTTAGTCTTTGTTAACAAATTACATAGTTTTAGTCTTTGTTAACAAGTTACACAGTTTTAGTCTTTGTTAATAAGTTACATAGTTTTAGTTTAGTCTTTGTTAGCAAAAAAATAAAACTTCATTTGGAGAGAAAAGAACATTCAAAAACTATATATTTTTTTAACCGTACCACTGCTTTTTTTCTTGCAGTTCCGGTAAGTATAAATTAGCCATCTTTTCAATATGCGACGTGAATTGAAGGAATGGTTTTAAATGTAAACTAAATTTTGGCCAAAAACTCGACAGACTAGATTTATACAGCTTTACTTACACAAGAGGGAGTGAAGGCGCTGTCCAATCAGGCAATCAGCGACCATAGCTGATATGCTAGAGAAGGGTTAGCGAACCATATATGATCAAGACCCTGTCTCACCTCTCCGTTGGTACACTCAGTGACAGACCTAGCCTGGCTAACAGGGCTACGATCACACTATCGCCATAGTCCCCATGGTGGTGGAGTCTGCTAAAGAAGCATTGCACACTCACTCCTTTTTAGCTGTACTCTGGGACTGAAAAAATAGCTACCATAACCTGCTCACACGCCGATACGATGCTGTACCTCAACGCCTTCACAGCATCGGCTGCAAAGAACACCAGCTCGTAGTTACAGGGAGATAGGACAAGACAAGACAAGACAAGACTTACAAAAGTCCTAGGCCTACTTGTACTTCTCTAAAGAGTCAGTTTTTTTCAAAACTTCCACTTAGATCATTTGTAAAACTTCTGGGCACTTACGAACTTATGGCGATGCAAGATGAGAAAACGGGACAAGAATACGTCATAAAGTAGACAGAGCTGAGCCTGTTACCCAGGTGATGTTCCACTCCGGGCTCCTTCATACTGTCAGGTTATCAGAAAGTTCTTCTCATCCTGACATCTTATGGGATAATAATATTATCTTATATCTTATCTTATATCCTTCCCGTGCCGTTAAACGTCACATAGGGCTCGCAAAGTAGTTCGCCAATTTTTCCTGTCTTCGTCGAGTCTTTCAACTTCATCAAGAGATTTTATACCTGTTAATTTAGCCTCTCTTAACAATGTCCTTTTTAGAGTTTTACGTGGTCTGCCTCTTTTTCTTTGGCCTGTTGTGTTCCACTTGATAGCTTGTTTTGGGATTATCTGATCGTTTCTTCTCATCACATGACCAACATATGCCCGTCTCCTTTTCCTGATCACCCATGAGACTGGTTGTTGTTCAGTCATCTGTCTTATCTCTACATTGTTCTTGAATTCATTCCACTTGATGCCGAGTATTTTCCTTAGGCATTTGTTTTCGAATGAGTCTAATTTCTTGTCTATTTCTTTGGTTGTTTTCCAGCTTTCGCATGCATAAATGAGGGTGGATAGTACATTTGAATTGAATAATCTTAACTTGGTTTTTGTGCTTATAACTTTTGAATGCCATATGTTCTCAAGATTCTTGAAGATCGATGCTGCTTTTGCAATAACTTCCTTTCTGGTGTGAGCATCCTGGTCTATGTAGCTGCCAAGGTATGCAAATTGATTGACTTCTTCAATATCTCTCCCTTCTATGTGTATTTTTCCATTTTGATTAATGGAAATTTTCATTATTTTTGTTTTGTCCTTGTTAATTTCAAGTCCTATTTTGCTAGCCAGTGAAGACAGGATATCTGTTTTTTATTGCATGGAATTCACATTATTACTGATAAGAGTTATGTCATCAGAAAAATCAAGATCCTCTAGTTGGGTCCCATGTACCCAGTCAATACCTGTGTTACCTGTGCAGCATTTTTTCATTATGAAGTCTATTGTCATTCCAAGAACCAAAGGAGACAGTATACATCCTTGTTTCACACTTGTTTCAATCTGGAACCATTCACTCATCCCTTCCTCTGTCTTGACTGCACGAACATATCCATTGTAGAGGTCCTTAATGATGTTGACAATTTTAGATGGTATTCCATATAGACTTAAAAGTCTCCATAATGAATCTCTGTGTATGCTATCAAGTGCCTTTTAAAGTCTATGAAGTTCAGTATTAATGATTTCTCTTTTCAATATGTTCTTCAAGTATTATTCTTAGAGTAAAGACCTGGTCGAAACAGCTTCTCCCTGTTCGAAATCCTGTTTGTTCTTTTATCCACTATATCTTTAAGTCTATTCAAAATGACCTTGCAAAATACTTTCGACACAACTGATATTAAGGTTACTCATCTCCAGCTGTTACAGTCACTAAAGTTGCCTTTTATTTGGAATATTTTAACAATGGGATAATAACGGCATCCATATAACTGACATGGCAGGCATGACAGGATAATGTTTGCATACTTTGCAAGGATGTGGTATTTCAAACATTTAATGCAAGTCATACAATCCTTGTATTACTAAGAGTCAGTATGTAACTGTAATTTTTACGATTATTTCCCTTCCTGTCTGAACCCAAAATCAAGCAGAATTAAATTTATGGAGAAAAAAAAAAACACAAATAAAATGGCTGCATTGCTAACGTCTCTTTTTGTTAAATGATTTTCTTTCATTTCCGAAGAATACCCTTTGATAAACATTCTTCAACGCAAGCAGGAATGTTGTGTTGATCATGTTGAGGTATGCTAATGAATATCAGAGCTGCTATCAAATATGGCGTATGAGAGAAGGAAAGCCAGTGTAGACCCTAGGTTTCACTATGTGGGTCGGCATCATCATCATCATCATCATCATCAGGTGCCGTGCCGACAGGCGTTTGGCCATTATATGCTTCTCCAGAGTACCAGATCTTCCCTGCAGGTTATTATAACTCAGTTGGTGATCTCCTCTCACGCCATCCCCTCAGACTGTTCTAGTATCATTTCTCTCGGTGTTTCCTAGCTCTTCTTTCTTCTATTTTTTTTTCTGTTGGTACAACATTTTCAATGCCCCCTCTTCTCATTGCATGTCCTATGAAAGTACATTGTCTCTCTCTTGTTTCTTTTGACAAGATTTTTTGTCTCTCCAGCTCTTCTCATACATTCTTCATTAGTTATTTTTGTTGTCCAGGGGATTCGTAGCATTTCTGCTGCTTCCAATTATTTTTGTGCAGACCTGCCTATTGTCCATGATTCACTTCCATATAACAAGATAGGTTCAATACAGCATTTTAGTACTCGTTTTCTAACATTCATTGATAAGGATGTGTTGGTTAATATGTTTCTCATTCTCTGAAATGCAGTCTTTGCTTGACCTATTCTGTTCCTAATTTCTGTTCTGCATTTCCCATCTGAAGTTATTACTGCTCCAAGGTATTTGAATTTCTGTGCCTGAGCGCATGAGAATATTTCCCTCCATTTTCTAGAAAGATTGACGCCCTCCAAGCGGAACATAAGTTTCTGAGAACACGTGCTTGCTTACTGCTGATTCTCTGATGTTGCCCCACTCTCTATCCTACTTAACGCTTTGTTTTCAGGCTAGTTACAGTTGGGACGACAAAGAAAAAAAGAACTGAGCTAAATTTTAAATTCTTACACTCATGTGGAGGAGAGAGAGAAAAAAATAATGAACCGAGCACGTGTGTAGCGAAGCGGTTAGTTCATTTGACGACAGCGACGAACCCCATCTATCCCGTGCTAACAAAACTATTAAACATTTCGCCCATGGAACAGCTTCCGCGATACACAAGAAGTACCACATGAAAGCTCGCCCAGGCCAAAAGGAGAGTTGCACTCACTGAGGGCAAAGAGACGAGCACATCGCGAGAAAGAGAACTTTCAACCATTCTTTGTCTTCTTGTTTTGTGTGTGTGTTTTTTTTTAAAATAAAAAATTGTGTGTCGTATTTGAATTTAAAGAAACACCCAGAATGATGATGATCATGAAATCAGTCTGTTGTTGGCGTTCGTCGAGAGCAACAATCTCGTACCGTCCTATAGCTTTGCTGTGTTATTTCCCCATACGCTATATTTGATAACCACGAATAGGGTTCAGTGACTCTTAAGCTACCTGTACGAAATATAACGTAGAAGCGTACGCTGAAGAAGCAGGCTGGGTCGTTCCTGTGTTGTTTGTTTTTGTTAACTGGTCGGCTTTGCAGTTCCCGTTATAAGGCAATACGACGATATACAGGACGTAACAACATTAACGGAATACAGCTGCGGCAGTAGTAACAGCAATGGTAATAACACACTAATGTTCAGTCATAAAATAGAGAGTTTTTCTTGTTCCGTATCGGTCGTCCAGATGTCGTCAGAAGGCAAAACAGACGTCACAATTTTCTTTTTACATGTATATATATATAATTACAAATCATATTCTGGCTGAAGTAATTTTGTCGTAAGATGCAGTTCCTTATTCTGTACAAACACGTTTCTACGGATAAAAATAAAGAAATGTTGTCATTCGTCGAGAGCAACAATCCATTACCGCCCTATAGCTTTGCTGTGTTATTTTCACCATACGCTATATTTGATAGGCACGAATAGGGTTCAGTGACTCCTACGCTACCTGTACGTAATATAACGTAGAAGCGTACGGTGAAGAAGCAGGCTGGGTCGTTCCGGTGGCGTTTGAAAGCAAAGGCCGACTGTTCTTTTGGCGAAAAGGCTTTTATCAGTTTCGTGCGTGGGGAGAAAAGTCTTCGCTTCCTTCCCGCACTGCGAGAGTTACTGTGAACAATTCAATACAGGAGCAGGAATTTTGTCGTCTTCGTGCCAAAGCTTAGAACGATTAGCCAAGTTCTTTCTAACGCTTCGGTGGTGTACGGTTCTGTCGACCGGTGGTCTTGAAATTGGCCTACCTCTCAAAGAATATCGGGACTGCCATATGTAATGTACGTTGGTTGTCGGCGCCGAGTTTTTATCTTGTTTGTTAGAGAAATTGGAAAGCCAGCTGGTCGTCCGGTTGTTATAGGAAATGAAATGCAGCCGGTGTCTAAAGGGGTCCGATCTCACGAAGAAGATCATAGCTTACGCGTAGCAGTCTTTAATTGTGGTAGACTATGGTGCAGGTTGCTAAAGCGATAAGAAGTACCCTCGAGACCAGGAAAAGAACAACAGCAGTCGCCACGAGTTACACGAGAGATGCCACACGTAAGCAGACGACGCCGACGATACATAAATAGCATCCGTTGAGCAAACAACGTGAAAGTATCAGTGAGCTGCTGTCGGCTGGGTCCTTCCGGTGCTGTTTGAAAGCGAAGGCCGACCGTTCTTTTGGCGAAAAAGCTTTTCCAGTTTCGTGCGTGGGGAGAAAGGTCTTGGCTCCCTTCCCTACTGTGAACAATTCAATACAGGAGAGGGGGGTTTGTCGTCGTCGTACGAAAGCTTAGAACAACTAGCCTTGTTCGTTCTAACGCGTCGGTGGTGTACGGTTCTGTCGACCAGAGGTCTTGAAATTGGCCTAACTCTCGCAAATAGGGGCTGCAATATGTAATGTGGGTTGGTTGCCGGCGCAGAGCTTTTTCAACTTGTTTACTAGAGGAGAGAAATTGGAAGGCCGGCTGGCCGTCCGGTGGTTATATGAAATGAAACGCCGCCGTGGTCTAAAGGGATCCGCTCTGAGCAGAAGGCGTCGGTTCATTTGGACGATATCACTAAGAAGATCATAGCTTACGACGTAGCAGTCTTTTAGTTGTGGTAATCACAAAGAGTATCGGGACTGCAATATGTAATGTGCGTTGGTTGTCGGCGCTGAGCTTTCATCTTGTTTGTTAGAGCAGAGAGAAATTGGAAAGCCGTACATCCGTCGAGCAAACATGAAAATATCACAGCTGTCACTACTGAGGTTTTGTCGGAACGAGTAGCCAGCAGCGACGAGAAATGGAAAGGAAGGATGCGAGGGGAAGTTGTAGAGGCAAGACTAGGACGGGTTTCTTTGACTCAGACCTAACTTTAAGCCAAGCTACTCCAGATGATGATATACGGTTACCGCGAACAATGGTGAATGTCATCATCAGCAGTGGTTCTAAGGACTGTTATTGCGTCTCAAACAGCCTCTGGCAGTCAAGTCCAGCTCCTGGCCTTCCCGTGGCAGAACTGTTTAAACTGACAGGAGAAGGTGCGAGGGCAAATATCTGGCGCCTGAAAACCAGATACTTAGGGTAGATGAGTGGCACGTTTGGTAGCTCATCTGCCGCTGCTGGCGAGATTCTTTAGCTGCCGTGCGTGGAGCGGTGCTCATCTCGGCCAATGAAGAAAGGTGCAAATGGGGTTGCCGCGCAGCATCACTGCGGAAAAGGTGGTAGAAAGGATAAAGCGAAGCAAACAGTCAAATCACGGCTCCTCTGATCTGGAGGTCGGTCACGTCCTGAGTGCAGTCATATCGGGTGAAAAGCATGAACCGGCTTGTCCCAGAGGTTAAGACACTGCTGGCGAGACTCTTCAAATGCCGCGCGTGGAGTGAAGCTCCTCCCGGGCAAGGAAGAAAATGCGGAAAAGAAATAAAGGTTGCTGTGCGGCGCCGATGTGAAAAGGTGATGGAAAGGAGCTGCGAGAGCTATACATACCACGGCACCTCTGCTCTAGAGGCCGGACACGTCCGAAATACACCTACACTGGTGAAATGTGCCTAAACCGGCACACACCAGGGGTGGAACTTGAAGGCTATGCATGTCACAGTACCTCTGCTCTAGAGGTCGGTCACGTCCTGTGATACTCTGTGGTCCTCTCGTGGATCTCGTGTGATCACACAGGAGACCACGGGACCTAACAAGGACCACAGGCGTAAAATTCAGTAGGATCACAGTGCGGTATTGGTGGTAGAAGCGAACGAAGAAGAAGAAGAGATCATCAGCAGTCACCCGCCACGAAATTCTGGCAAAAGCTTAGCAGTTCGACTCCTGGCCCGGTCAGATTGTAAATGGTAGTAAAAACATCGCTCGAGGACCCACAGCTTTGCAAATATAAAAGTATGATAAAAAAAATACTGAAGCGGTAACGGTTTGACTAGCAGTGGTAATGTACCGATAGGTGTTAAAATGTCGACGTTTACCGCAGCTGCAGCGGATAATGAAGAAAGTACTCCCGACAATCACCGTCACCGCCAACAATCAGAAGACTATTTTATTATCATGCAGTAGTTTATGTTGCGAATTCCCTGGACAGCAAAAATAACTAATGAAGAATGTATGAGAAGAGCTGGAGAGACAAAAAACCTTGTCAAAAAGATAAGAGAGAGACAATGTACTTTCATAGGACATTCAATTTGTTGAATATAATACTTTACCGCGAGATCAAAATAAAGAAATGTTGAAAGAAATGGAAAAAGCTGTGGAGCTCCTCCGAAGTATGATATTTGGAAGAAGCACAAATGTTCCACAACGCAAACTTGATGTATTTGTCGCAGCAGTAACCCAACTGCCATACATATATGATGTATAGAGTTAAAATCTTTAGACATTGATGATGCATCTGATGTTTTATGGTTTCGCTGTTGACGTTAATTTTCTCGGCAGATACAATTCCATATTCTGTACAAACACGTTTCTGCGGATAAAAATAAATAAATGTTGAAAGAGAACTGTCAACGATTCTCTGTCTTCTTGTTTTGCTTTTTTTTTTATAAAATTTTGTGTCGTATTTGAGTTTCAAGGAAAAACCGAGAATGATGATGATCATGAAATCAGTCTGTTGTTTTGCCTTTCGTCGAGAGCAACAATCTCCTACCGCCCTATAGCTTTGCTGTGCTATTTCATCATACGCTATATTTGATAACCACGAATAGGGTTCAGTGACTCTTAAGCTACCTGTACGAAATATAACGTAGAAGCGTACGCTGAAGAAGCAGGCTGGGTCATTCCTGTGTTGTTTGTTTTTGTTAACTGGTCGGCTTTGCAGTTCCCGTTATAAGGCAATACGACGATATACAGGACGTAACTTCTTCTTCTTCTTCGATCGCTTCTACCACCAAAAACCGCACTGTGATCCTACTGAAGTAATTTTCTTGTCCGAAACAATTCCATATTCTGTCCAAACACGTTTCTGCGGATAAACTTTTTATATATTAAAAACAAATCATACTCGGGCAGAAGTAATTTTTTCGTCAGAAACAATTCCATATTCTGTCAAAACACGTTTCTGCGGATAATCTTTTTATATATTAAAAAAATATCATACTCGGGCAGAAGTAATTTTCTCGTCAGAAACAATTCCATATTCTGTCCAAACAAGTTTCTGCGTATAATCTTTTTTATATATAAAAACAAATCAAAGTCAGCCAGAAGTAATTTTCTCCTCAGAAACAAGTCCATATTCTGTTCAAACGCGTTTCCGCGGATTATCTTTTTATATATTAAAAAAATATCATACTCCGGCAGAAGTAATCTTCTCGTCAGAAACAATTCCATATTCTGTTCAAACACGTTTCTGCGGTAATCTTTTTATATATTAAAAACAAATCAGACTCGGGCAGAAGTAATTTTCTCGTCAGAAACTATTCCATATTCTGTTCAAACACGTTTCTGCGGATAATCTTTTTATATATTAAAAATAAATTATACTCGGGCAGAAGTAATTTTCTCGTCAGAAACAATTCCATATTCTCTCCAAACACGTTTCTGCGGATAATCTTTTTATATATTAAAAAAAATCATAGTCGGTCAGAAGTAATTTTCTCTTCTGAAACAATTCCATATTCTGTCCAAACAGGTTTCTGCGGATAATCTTTTTATATATTAAAAAAAATCATAGTCGGTCAGAAGTAATTTTCTCGTCAGAAACAATTCCATATTCTGTCCAAACACGTTTCTGCGGATAATCTATTTATATATATAAAAAAATAATAGTCGGCCAGAAGTAATTTTCTCTTCTGAAACAATTCCATATTCTCTCCAAACACGTTTCTGCATATATTCTTTTTACATATTAAAAACAAATCATAGTCGGCAAAGAAGTAATTTTCTCGTCAGAAACAATTCCATATTCTGTCCAAGCACGTTTTTTGCGGATAATTATTTTGTATATTAAAAACAAATCATAGTCGACCAGAAGTAACTTTCGCGTCAGAAACAATTCCATATTCTGTTCAAACACGTTTCTGCTGATTCAAAGAAAATAAATGTTGAAAGAAATCGAAAAAGCTGTAGAGCTCTTCCAAAGTATGATATTTGGAAGAAGCACAAATATTCCACAACACAAACTTGATGTATTTGTCTCAACCCTTACTGATGTTCTGAAGGATCGATATGAGAACTACTGGTTTCCGGAAAATCCTGAAAGGGCAAGTGCATATCGATGCATTCGTATCAACAATCAAAGCATTGATCCTGTCATTGTTGACAGTTTAAAACGGGCAAAGATTGATGTTGTCGAAAAATTAATGAGCACAGAGTTGACGATATGGGTAGATCCTGGAGTAGTTTATGTCCGTATTGGAGAAGAGCATGGTAGTATTGGACCTGCTGCTTTTGTTGATGGGCAGGAACATGGAGAGTCAAACATATGACGATGATAGCTATATCAGCATTGACAACGACGGCGGAGACGACCCATTCTTTCCTACTAACAAAACAACAATAACCAGATTATTTTAAATCGCAACGGGTAACACCGGTCGGCGACCCACCGCTTTGTAAGAGTTATTATATATACATAAACCAACGTGAACGGACGGCAGCGATCGACGGAAATGACACTATATATTCTTTTAACTTCATCCGAAATATTTACGACACTTTTCTCTTTTGATAACTGGTGGACTTTCCAATTTCCGTCACGGAATACACGGTGTACTCGAACGATTGTTGCGTGGCATCTGTAACTTTCATGATTTGTTGAACATAATATTTACCGCGAGATCAAAATAAAGAAATGTTGAAAGAAATCGAAAAAGCTGTGGAGCTCCTCCGAAGTATGATATTTGGAAGAAGCACAAATGTTCCACAACGCAAACTTGGTGTATTTGTCGCAGACTTACTGATATTCTGAAAGATCGATATGAGTCGTCAGAACGCAAAACAAACATCATCCAGAAGTCGTCATTGTGGTCAGCGAGAATAACAAGATAGCAGATATTATGATTGCCACAATTCGAAACAATAAATTAATAAAAACAATATTTGTGATGATAATGTTGCCTCTTTTTATTTTGTGTGTGGTATGTGTTTTATTTTACAAAATGCCTGCTCTCAGTTTGTGTATTTACAATACTTATGATGCCAATAACCCAACTTCCAATCATATATGATGTATAGAGTTAAAATCTTTAGACATTGATGATGCATCGTTATATACATATCTGATGTTTTATGGTTTCACTGTTGACGTTAATTTTCTCGTCAGATAGAATTCCATATTCTGTACAAACACGTTTCATCGTGTAAAAATAAAGAAATGCTGAAAGAGAACTGTCAACGATTCTTTGTCTTCTTGTTTTACTTTTTTTTTTAAAATAAAATTTTGTGTCGTATTTGAGTTTCAAGAAAACGCGAGAATGATGATGATCATGAAAACTCTCGTCGAGAGCAACAATCTCGTACCGCCCTATAGCTTTGCTGTGTTATTTTCACCATACGCTATATTTGATAGGCACGAATAGGGTTCAGTGACTCATACGCTACCTGTACGTAATATAACGTAGAAGCGTACGGTGAAGAAGCAGGCTAGGTAATTCCGGTGGTGTTTGAAAGCAAAGGCCGACTGTTCTTTTGGCGAAAAGGCTTTTACCAGTTTCGTGAGTGGGGAGAAAAGTCTTCGCTTCCTTCCCGCACTGCGATAGTTACTGTGAACAATTCAATACAGGAGCAGGAGTTTTGTCGTCTTCGTGCCAAAGCTTAGCCAAGTTCTTTCTAACGCTTCGCTCGTGTACGGTTCTGTCGACCGGTGGTCTTGAAATTGGCCTAACTCTCAAAGAATATCGGGACTGCCATATGTAATGTACGTTGGTTGTCGGTGCCGAGTTTTTATCTTGTTTGTTAGAGAAATTGGAAAGCCGGCTGGCCGTCCGGTTGTTATAGGAAATGAAATGCAGCCGGTGTCTAAAGGGGTCCGCTCTGATCAGTGGGCGTTTATTTTTCTTTTCACGAAGAAGATCATAGCTTACGTGTAGCAGTCTTTAATTGTGGTAGACTATGGTGCAGGTTGCTAAAGCGATAAGAAGTACCCTCGAGATCAGGAAAAGAACAACAGCAGTCGCCAGGAGTTACACGAGAGATGCCACACGTAAGCAGACGACGACAATAGCATCCGTTGAGCAAACGTGAAAGTATCAGTGAACTGCTGTCGGCTGGGTCGTTCCGGTGCTGTTTGAAAGCGAAGGCCGACCGTTCTTTTGGCGAAAAAGCTTTTCCAGTTTCGTGCGTGGGGAGAAAGGTCTTGGCTCCCTTCTCTACTGTGAACAATTCAATACAGGTGAGGGGGGTTTGTCGTCGTCGCACGAAAGCTTAGAACAACTAGCGGTGTTCGTTCTAACGCGTCGGTGGTGTACGGTTCTGTCGACCAGATGTCTTGAAATTGGCCTAACTCTCGCAAATAGGGGCTGCAATATGTAATGTGGGTTGGTTGCCGGCGCAGAGCTTTTTCAACTTGTTTGCTAGAGGAGAGAAATTGGAAGGCCGTCCGGTGGTTTTAGGAAATGAAACTCCGCCAGGGTCTAAAGGGATCCGCTCATCATCCAGAAGTTGTCATTGTGTTCAGCGAGAATGACAAGAGAGCAGCTATTATGATTACCACAATTTGAAACAATAAACTAATAAAAAAAATATTTGTGATGATAATGTTGCCTCTTTTTATTTTGTGTGTGGTATGTGTTTTATTTTACAAAATGCCTGCTCTCAGTTTGTGTATTTACAATTTGTATGATCCCAGTAACCCAACTGCCATACATATATGATGTATAGAGTTAAAATCTTTAGACATTGATGATGCATCTTTACATATATATCTGTTGTTTTATGGTTTGTCCGTTGACGACGGCATCATTAGCAGTGTCGTTGTTAAGATTTATTACTTCTCCGTCTGTGATTAACTGACCGTCCATGGTGCGAAGCTATGCGGCCGCGACATATAAAAAAAAAAAAAAAACGGCGTCAACCCTTTCTATCCCCGTACTATAAAACTATATATCTGGAAGAAGGACAAATGTTCACAGCATCAAAAACTTGATGGATTTGTCGCAGCCCTTCCTATTATTCTGCAAGCGCGGTATGAAACATTAATGAGCACCGCAGATTTGACCTTAAAGAGTAGTTTATGTCCATGTTCGTTAAGAGCATGGTAGTGTTGGACCCAATGTTTCTGCCGAAAATTATTTTATATATTAAAAACAAATCATAGTCGGGCAGAAGTAATTTTCTCGTCAGAAACAATTCCATATTCTGTCCAAACACGTTTCTGCGGATAATCTTTTTATATATTAAAAAAAAAATCATAGTCGGACAGAAGTAATTTTCTTTTCAGAAACAATTCCATATTCTGTCCAAACACGTTTCTGCGGATAATTATTTTGTATTGTAAAAACAAATCATAGTCGGCCAGAAGTAATTTTCTCCTCAGAAACAATTCCATATTCTGTCCAAACACGTTTCTTCGTATAATCTTTTTATATATTAAATACAAATCATACTCGGGAAGAAGTAATTTTCTTGCCAGAAACAATTCCATATTCTGTCCAAACACGTTTCTGCGGATAATCTTTTTATATATTTTAAAAAATCGTAGTCGGCCAGAAGTAATTTTCTCGTCAGAAACAATTCCATATTCTGTTCAAAAACGTTTCTGCGGATAATCTTTTTATATATTAAAAACAAATCATACTCGGGCAGAAGTAATTTTCTCGTCAGAAACAATTCCATATTCTTGAGAACCAACAAGACCTGCAAAATCTCTTGGATAGAGTCGCCAAAGAAAGTGAACAGAAAGGCCTTACTTTGAACATCAAAAAGACAGAGACTATGGTTATATCTAAGAAACAGAATCTACCAGCATGCAGTATTAAATTAAACGGAACTGTGCTAAAGCAGGTGCAGAAATTCAGATATCTTGGAGCAGTAATAACTTCAGATGGGAAATGCAGAACAGAAATTAGGAACAGAATAGGCCAAGCAAAGACTGCAATGTACTTTCATAGGACATGCAATGAGAAGAGGGGGCATTGAAAATATTATAACAACAGGAAAAATTGTTGTTAAGATTTATTACTTCTCCGTCTGTGATAACCTGACCGTCCATGGAGCGAAGCTATGCGGCCGCGACATCAAAAAAAAAAAAAAAAACACAAAACGGCGTCAACCCTTTCTATCCCCGTACTATAAAACTATATATCTGGAAGAAGGACAAATGTTCACAGCAACAAAAACTTGATGGAGTTGTCGCAGCCCTTCCTATTATTCTGCAAGCGCGGTATGAAACATTAATGAGCACAGCAGATTTGACCTTAAAGAGTAGTTTATGTCCATGTTCGTTAAGAGCATGGTAGTGTTGGAACCAATGTGGCTGGTGATAGTTAGCTATATTAGTATTGACGTGGGAGACAGAGATCCTTCATAGTTTATTGTCGTCATAATAGCTTCGGTTCATAGTAACTATTATGACGACAATTTTCTTTTATAAAGAAATCATACTCTGGCGGAAGTAATTTTCTCGTCAGAAACAATTCCATATTCTGTCCAAATACGTTTCTGCGGAATATTTTATATATTAAAAACAAATCATAGTCGGCCAGAAGTAATTTTCTCGTCAGAAACAATTTCATACTCTGTCCAAACACGTTTCTGCGGATAATCTTTTTATATATTAAATACAAATTATACTCGGGAAGAAGTAATTTTCTTGCCAGAAACAATTCCATATTCTGTCCAAACACGTTTCTGCGGATAAACTTTTTATATATTTTAAAAAATCGTAGTCGGCCAGAAGTAATTTTCTCGTCAGAAACAATTCCATATTCTGTTCAAAAACGTTTCTGCGGATAATCTTTTTATATATTAAAAACAAATCATACTCGGGCAGAAGTAATTTTCTCGTCAGAAACAATTCCATATTCTTGAGAACCAACAAGACCTGCAAAATCTCTTGGATAGAGTCGCCAAAGAAAGTGAACAGAAAGGCCTTACTTTGAACATCAAAAAGACAGAGACTATGGTTATATCTAAGAAACAGAATCCACCAGCATGCAGTATTAAATTAAACGGAACTGTTCTAAAGCAGGTGCAGAAATTCAAATATCTTGGAGCAGTAATAACTTCAGATGGGAAATGCAGAACAGTAATTAGGAACAGAATAGGCCAAGCAAAGACTGCATTTCAGAGAATGAGAAACATATTGACCAACACATCCTTATCAATGAATGTTAGAAAACGAGTACTAAAATGCTATATTGAACCTATCTTGTTATATGGAAGTGAATCATGGACAATAGGCAAGTCTGCACAAAAATCATTGGAAGCAGCAGAAATGTGGTTTATTAGAAGAATGTTGCGAATCCCCTGGACAGCAAAAATAACTAATGAAGAATGTATGAGAAGAGCTGGAGAGACAAAAAACCTTGTCAAAAAGATAAGAGAGAGACAATGTACTTTCATAGGACATGCAATGAGAAGAGGGGGCATTGAAAATATTATAACAACAGGAAAAATAGAAGGAAGAAGATCAAGAGGAAGACCAAGAGAAATGATACTGGACCAGATATGGAGGATTACTGTGAATAAGGAGTTGTCCAAATAAACAGGCGCGGACCAACTGGCGGTAGACCCAGAGAGCGAGGTGGGGTAGTAGGTGGCTCTACTACTCCTATAAAGTGCCTCAGGTGCTCATTGAAGGGAATACCAGGCGGGTCAGAGGCGCCTTAAAACCTCTCGCTCCCGCTGCCTTGCGGGTAGGACAGGGAGTCCAAAGGCTAGCGGAGAGTCCGTACACAAACCGACAGAAGGCAACGGGAAACCACTGTTGTAGCTCCCAAGAACAATTATGCTTATTCAGAGTCATAGATTCATCATGAACGACGTTAACGGATGTTCCTCTGGAACAGCCTCGTCCGGTAGGGCAGCTCACGAGCCACAGGTGAGGCCAGATCGTCATCAAGCTACTGGTAGCAAAACTAACAAGTTCAAAATAGCAACATGGAGTGTTAGAACTTTATTCCAGGCTGGAAAATTAGAAAATGTAAAGATGGAAATGGAAAGGATGAAGATCAACATATTAGGAATTAGTGAAGTTAGATGGACAGGTGCAGGAAAGATAAACTCAGATAAATATACAATAATATATTCAGGAAGTGAGAAACATGAACGAGGAGTAGGAATTATATTTGATGAAAAAACGGCAAGGACAATTGTAGATATTTGAAAATCTCGGACCGAGTCCTGCTAGCCCAACTGAAAGGACAACCAATAAACATAAATATTATACAAGTGTATGCTCCAACATCTGAAAGTTCTGAGGAAGATGTACAGATATTTTATAATGACATAGAGACAGCACTAAAACACACAAAGTCACATGAAGTTACCATAGTCATGGGAGATTTTAATGCCAAAGTTGGTAAAGGAAGAACGTCAGACATCGTTGGTGACTATGGACTGGGGGAGAGGAATGATGAGAAGAGCTGGAGAGACCAAAAAACCTTGTCAAAAAGATAAGAGAGAGACAATGTACTTTCATAGGACATGCAATGAGATGAGGGGGCATTGAAAATATTATAACAACAGGAAAAATAGAAGGAAGAAGATCAAGAGGAAGACCAAGAGAAATGATACTGGACAGTCTGACAGGATGGTGTGAGAGGAGATCACCAACTGAACTGATGGCCTGCATGAAGGATCGGGTACTCTGGAGAAGCATAATAGCCAACGCCAGTCGGCACGGCACCTGATGATGATGATGATGAGAGTAAACGATCCTTCATACAGGCCATCAGCTCAGTTGGTGATCTCCTCTCACACCATCCTGTCAGACTGTCCAGTACCATTTCTCTTGTTCTTCCTCTTCATCTTCTTCCTTCAGTTTTTCCTGTTGTTATAATATTTTCAATGCCCCCTCTTCTCATTGCATGTCCTATGAAAGTACATTGTCTCTCTCTTATCTTTTTGACAAGGTTTTTTGTCTCTCCAGCTCTTCTCATACATTCTTCATTAGTTATTTTTGTTGTCCAGGGGATTCGCAACATTCTTCTAATAAACCACATTTCTGCTGCTTCCAATGATTTTTGTGCAGACTTGTCTATTGTCCATGATTCACTTCCACATAACAAGATAGGTTCGATATAGCATTTTAGGACTCGTTTTCTAACATTCATTGATAAGGATGTGTTGGCTAATATGTTTCTCATTCTCTGAAATGCAGTCTTTGCTTGGCCTATTCTGTTCCTAATTTCTGTTCTGCATTTCCCATCTGAAGTTGTTACTGCTCCAAGGTATTTGAATTTCTGCACCTGCTTTAGAAGTTCCATTTAATTTAATACTGCATGCTGGTGGATTCTGTTTCTTAGATATAACCATAGTCTCTGTCTTTTTTGATGTTCAAAGTAAGGCCTTTCTGTTCACTTTCTTTGGCGACTTTATCCAAGAGATTTTGCAGGTCTTGTTGGTTCTCCGCTATCAGTACTGTGTCGTCAGCATACCGAAGGTTGTTAATATTGTATCCTCCAATTTTTATGCCTGGTTCTGTGATGATCGTTCTTAGAATATTCTCGCTGTACAGAGAAAAAAAGGTCTGGAGATAGTACACATCCTTGTCACATCCCTTGTTTTATAGGTTGATATTTTCCAGTTCTATTTTTAACTCGAACTGCTGCTTCTTGCTGCCAGTATAGATGTTTTACAATCCTCAAGTCTTTGCCATCTATATTTCACCTTGTCGAATGCCTTATTGTAATCAATGAAGCATAAGTAGAGATATTTATGTACTGCTAAAGCTCTTTCTGTTAGTGTTCGTAAAGCATAAATGGCATTGTGTGTTCCCTTTCCTTCAACAAATCCAAACTGTTCATCTGCTATTTCCATTTTTATTTATCTTGCACCTATGATTTTTTCCAGGTCTAACGTATAATACTATGTTCTATTACATTACTGTGCGATAGTCTGATTGGTTCCTATTTGTAAAAAAATTGTACTTGGCTAGACAAACCAAGCTAAGATTATTCAATTCAAATGTAATATCCACCCTCATTTATGCATCCCAAAGCTGGAAAACAACTTTTAAAAAAAATAGACAACAAATTAGACTTGTGAAAAAAGAAAAATATTCGTATAAAGTGGAACGAATTCAAGATCAACACAGAGATAAGACAGATGAGTGAACAACAACCTGTCTCATGGGTGATCAGACAAAGGAGATGGGCACATATCGGTCACGTTATGAGAAGAAACAATCAGAGAATCCCAAAACATGCTATCGAGTGGAACACAACAGGCCGAAGAAAAAGAGGTCGACCAGGTGAAAATCTAAAGGGGACAATGTTAAGAGCGACCAAATTAAGTTGGCATAAAATCCCTTGATGAGGTTGAAAAGTTCGCCGAAAACAGGAAAACATGCGGAACTACCATGCGAACCCTATGTGATGTTTAACAGCACGGGAAGGATGTAATACGAGGGGAAGTCAGTAAGTAACTCCCAAATGCCTCTTACAAAATAATTAAATGAGACAGTAATTTGAAAACTTTTAATTTTTGAACCTACATTATTCCCCTATTTCTCAACGTAATCGCCACCAACATAGATGCATTTGTCCCATCGTGTAATCAGTGATGCAATACCCATGGCGTAAAAATCGAGAGTTCGATTTCTGAACTATGTTTTTTTTTACTTCTGTTTCCACCTCTTCGTCACTCGAGAATCTTCTCCCGCCAAGGTGGTTTTTCAATGGACCAAACAGGTGAAAATCACTTGGAGCTAAGTCAGGACTATAGGGTGGATGTTCAAGAACTTCCCAACCCAACTGGCTAATTTTCTCTTTTGTTAACCTAGCCGTATGTGGTCTGGCATTGACATGAAGGAGAAGCACACCTTTAGTCAGCAGACCAGGACGTTTTCTTCGAATCGCATCCCGTAGCATCGACAGAACTTCACAGTACGATACAGAATTCACACTGTCACCATACTTCTGGAACTTCTGTCAGCTCTGATAATCTCATTCACACGTTGCACATTCGCTTCTGTTGCAATCTGAACAGGACGGCCAAGTCGGACCCTGTCAACAATTTCAGTGCGTCCCTGAGAAAATTCTTTTACCCAGTTACAGACAGCTTTATGTGATAAACACTTTTCAGCATAAACTGTAATCATTTCCTTATGAATGTCCTCAACTGAATGTCCTTTAGCCCACAAACGTCGCACTGCGCTTATCTGTTCTTCTTTGGTACACACTAACAGTTGGGTAGCCATTTTGTTATTGCTTTGCGCATGCATAGGTACTATATACGGATATATTTAACTACTACCTGATAACTGCCACTGATAAAATATTTAAATTTGCGAGTTACTTAGTAACTTCCCCTCGTACAAGGGGCGTTGTAAAATTCTACATGAAGAGTGTAATTTTCTGAAGTTCCTGTAGCAGCCATCTGAAGATGTTTTGTTTATTGATAAAGAGCATTAGCGTTCCTTCCAGTCAATGCAGTGTAGATGCTGTACACAATAATGTGCCGTACAGGCCGAGCAAGCCCCTTTCCCGCCAATAGTAAGCTTATCTTGGCTACCGGAGGAAGGATCGGTGTAGACTCCATGGTGGTGGAGTCATCATCATCATCATCATGTGCCGTGCCCACTGGCGTTGGCTATTATGCTTCTCCACACTACACGATCCTTCATGCAGGCCATCAGTTCAGTTGGTGATCTCCTCTCACACCATCCCGTCAGACTGTCCAGTATCATTTCTCTTGGTCTTCCTCTTGATCTTCTTCCTTCTATTTTTCCTGTTGTTATAATATTTTCAATGCCCCCTCTTCTCATTGCATGTCCTATGAAAGTACATTGTCTTTCTCTTATCTTTTTGACAAGTTTTTTTGTCTCTCCAGCTCTTCTCATACATTCTTCATTAGTTATTTTTGCTGTCCAGGGGATTCGCAACACTCTTCTAATAAACCACATTTCTGCTGTTTCTGCCACAGAATTATTCCATTCTTCCCTGCTTCTTTTTTTTTTTATTTGGCTTCGCTCTAGATCTAAAAAAAGGAAAAGAAAACAAAATAGCCACCTTAACACACTCCATATCCGACTTGTTTTTTGTTCCTCAACACCTTCATTTTATCGGTGGCAAAAGACATCCACTCACAGCTTCCACAGAGATAGAACAAGAACAATAAGAAAAGCTCCAAATCTGAAGCCGTGCTGAGGATTTGTATATCAAGGATATTTGTAATAAAAGTAATATTTCTAAGTAGGAGATGTCCACAGAAGCCAGCAACGAATGTTTTATAACAAAAGTAATATTTCTACGTAAGAGACGTCCACAGACGCCAGCAACGAATTTCTTGTAACAAAAGTAATATTTCTTCGTAGGAGATGCCCACAGACACCAGCAACGAATTTCTTGTAACAAAAGTAATATTTCTTCGTAGGAGATGCCCACAGACACCAGTAACGAATTTGTTGTTATGTTATAAAATGTGTAGGCTACGCAGAATACTTCGTTGCCATGTTGTTCTTTTCTGTTGATGCACCCAGGTGTCACAACAGCCACATTACAGAGCAAATCCTTGAGGCAGAAAAAAATACAAACAATCTATTATCACACTGTTATTTTCGATACATGATATAGTTGTTCAAATATCTACTTCATACATTCAAATATCTACTTCATACAACATATAGTTGTTCAAATATCTACTTCGTACAACAAATAATTCTTAAAAAATCTGCACCCATAGATGAACAAATATCTACCTAGTACAACAATAAGTTCTTGAAATATCTACTTCGTACTACAGTTGTAGGTATTGTCTATGTTATTGTTAGGTTTAGAATTATGAATAATTAGCAACATCAGCATTTTGATTGTAAACTATGTAATGTTGAAGCAATATAGAGAAAAGAAAGAAAGAAAGAACAAGAAGGAACAAATTAAACAAAAAAATCTTTTCTTATATCCTCCCCGTGCCGTTAAACGTTACATAGCGTTCACAAAGTAGTTCGCCAATTTTTCCTGTCTTCGGTGAGTCTTTCAACCTCATCAAAGGATTTTATGCCTGTTAATTTGGCCTCTCTCAACAAAGCCCTCTTCAGAGTTTTACGCGGTCTGCCTCTTTTTCTTCGGCCTGTTGTGTTCCACTTGATAGCTTGTTTTGGGATTTTCTGATCATTTCTTCTCATCAAGTGACCAACATTTGCCCATCTCCTTTTCCTGATCACCCATGAGACTGGTTGTTGTTCAGTCATCTGTCTTATCTCTGCATTGTTCGTGAATTCCTTCCACTTGATGACGAGTATTTTCTTTTGGCATTTGTTTTCAAAAGAGTCTAATTTCTTGTATATTTCTTTAGTTGTTTTCCAGCTTTCGCATGCATAAATGAGGTGGATATTACATTTGAATTGAATAGTCTTAACTTGGTTTTTGTGCTTATAACTTTAGAATTCCATATGTTCTCAAGATTCTTGAAGATGATGCTGCTTTTGCAATTCTGATTCTAACTTCTTTTCTAGTGTCACCATCCTGGTCTATGTAGCTGCCAAGGTATGCAAATTGATTGACATCTTCAATATCTGTCCATTTTATGTGTATTTTTCCATTTTGATTAAGGAGAATTTTCATTATTTTTGTTTTGTCCTTGTTAATTTCAAGTCCAATTTTGCTAGCCAGTGAAGACAGGCTGTCTGTTTTTTCATGCATGGAATTCAGATTGTTACTGATAAGAGTTATGTCATCATCAAAATCAAGATCTTCTAGTTGTCAATACCTGTGTTACCTGTGCAGCATTTTTTCATTATGAAGTCTATTGTAATCCCAAAAAGTAAAAGAGACAGTATATATCCTTGTTTCACTCATTCCTTCTTCTGTCTTGACTGCACAAACATATCCATTGTAGAAGTCCTTAATGATGTTGACAGTTTTAGATGGTATTCCATATAGACTTAAAATTCTCCACATTGAATCTCTGTGTATGCTATCAAACGCCTTTTTAAAATCTATGAAGTTCAGTATTAATGGTTTCTGCTTTTCAATACGTTCTTCAAGTATTATTCTGAGAGTAAAGATCTGGTCGAGACAGCTTCTCCCTTTTCAAAATCCTGCTTGTTCTTCTCTCATTGCAGTATCCACTATATCTTTAAGTCTATTCAAAATGACCTTGCAAAATACTTTTGACACAACTGATATTAAGGTTACTCCTTTCCAATTACTACAGTCACTAAGATTGCTTTTTTATATTTTAACAATGATTCTTTTTTTTCCAATTAGAAGGGATCTTTTCTTCTTTCCAAATTTTGTTAAACATTCTTTGTAGTTGTCTCATGTTGTCACTATTGATAGCTTTTAGCATTTCGGGTGTTATTTCATCTTCACCTGCAGCTTTGTTGTTAGCCATTAAATTCACTGCTGTTTCAATTTCATGCAATTTAATTTCATCTTGGTTGACATCTAGTTGTGGGGCTGGTAAGTCGGTTTCAAAGTTTAACAATTCTTTTGGGTGTGGTCGATTAAGTATTTCTTAGAAGTGTTCAGCCCATCTTTGCTTTTGGTCTTTATCTGATGTTAATAGTGTTCCAGTTTTGCTAAGGATTGGTCTTTCTTTAGATGCAATAGTACCTGTTAGCCTCTTTTGTATGTCATATAAAGTTTTGCTGTCTCCTGTTTTTGATGAAAAAAAACAAACGAATAGTAATAAAAAAAAGAGATAAATTATATTTTCAAATCATCAATTTAACTAGAAAGAAATAATAAAATTCATCAATTTGTTGGACTACTTACACACACATACACAGAATGAAAAAACATAAATGAGACAGAATACAAGGACCATACAAATATAAAATAATAAATACTACACACGTGTTTTCGTAGCAGAAAAAAATCACGGCCACATACAAGCAAGACAAATAAACAGAAAGTAAAATGATGTGAATCACGTCACAAAGTCAAAGTCAGCGGAAATAAACAACTGGGGACAAACGTTTCGATTTGTCTGCTAAGTCCCATCTGCAAGTTAAGCCCTGTGCTACACCACGCAACAATCCTAAAGTCCCTGACAAAACAAATTATTGTAACCCAAGAGACGCAGACAAGGTAAGGCTTGGTCACGTGGTCTTCTTCTATGGGAGACCGATTTGGTATAATGTGTCAAGGTTGCAGCGTTGGGTATTTGTAAAAGGGAGGCAAGCAGGTAGAACGAATGCAAACATTACGCAACCCGTCTTCTAGGGCAGGTAAACTGTATAAAAGCAGAGATCTTGAACTATATGTCTTGGCTCTTTCTCCATCGTATGCTGTGTTCACGTTAACAACTGGACTGGTATTGTATTATTATTTTATTTTTCTCATTATATCGGTAATGTTATTATTATTTTTGTTGTTGTTGTTATTGTTATTCAAGCCGGTTCATCTGTTATTATGCTGTTACATTTGCTGGGAAAATTTATAAACTTGTGCCGGACTGGCGCAGTTTTTAGTGGACTCTTCTGCCTATCAGAAGTTCGTTCTCGCAATCGGGCGGAATTTTTTTTTTCTGATCTACTGGCACCGGCCAAGCAAAGACTGCATTTCAGAGAATGAGAAACATATTAGCAAACACATCCTTATCAATGAATGTTAGAAAACGAGTCCTAAAATGCTATATTGAACCTATATTGTTATATGGAACTGAATCATGGACAATAGGCAGGTCTACACAAAAATCATTGGAAGCAGCAGAAATGTGGTTTATTAGAAGACTGTTGCAAATTCCCTGGACAGCAAAAATAACTAATGAAGAATGTATGAGAAGAGCTGGAGAGACAATAAAATCTTGTCAAAAAGGTAAGAGAGAGACAATGTATTTTCATAGGACATGCAATGAGGAGAGGGGGCATTGAAAATATTATAACAACAGGAAAAACTGAAGGATGAAGATCAAGAGGAAGACCAAGAGAAATGATACTGGACAGTCTGGATGCTGTGAGAGGAGATCACCAACTGAGCTGATGGCCTGCATGAAGGATCGTGTAGTGTGGAGAAGCATAATAGTCAACTCCAGTCGGCACGGCACTGATGATGATGATGATGATGATGATGACCAGCAACGGGGTATACCCAGCCTCAAAACATGGGTACCTGGGTCTCTCTAGGAAGACTAAGGCAGTGATGCCATTTCTACCTCAAATGCCGTAGTGGTCTAGACATGTGAAAGCACTAACACTTCACACCCCTACCTTAAATGCTGTAATTATCTAGATATGTGAAAGCGACATGTATATGCTACGGGTCTTCGATTTTAAATGCTCTTCTAGAAGAAATTTTGGTACAAAGAAACAGAAAGAAAGTTAAACCTATAATTTAAAAGCATGGTCTTGGTTGGGAGTGTGCTACTTATTATTTTATTTAGGCCTTGCCTAAATATCCATCTGAGCGTTAATTCGCATGGCATGCAAAATGTACCAGCACTGTCAGCGCTATATCTGGTGTGAAAGAGTTAACTGTTTCCAGAAACAGCGCTGAGAGTGCTGATACATCTGAACACTCCCATAGCTGCTTGTAATTTATAAATGCTATATAAGAAAACGTTAAACGATCACAGCCGTGGCTAAATTGCATTGAGTAAGCGATGGTTTATTATAATTATCCATGACAGAATTTATTATATGAACCATATATTGTTAAAAAAATTATTGTCTTGTGGCTTCCTACTCGAGTATTTTCTAGGATTAGTAATCTCATGAATGCAAGATTGAATAAAAGAAAAAGTAACCCTTTTTTTAATTAGAAAAAAGTGTACAGATATGGTTGAAAACATCGCTGGTCAAAGTAGTCTTCACCAGCGTCAGTGAAGTTTGTCATCACTTTACTAATCTCTGGGTTCATGGAGGACAAGACAAAAAACGTTCTGAATCATGTGCCATAGTTTTTTCTTTATCTTCGTCTGTATTGACTTCTTCTTCTTCTTCTTTCCGAGCCATTTAAGCTCACTGCTGTAGATAAGTTCGCCTCAATTCCTCTCTATTCCTAATCTTCTCTTTTCAGCTGGTGACACCAATTTCCTGTATATCCTCTTTTATGTTGTCCTTCCATCTCTGTCTTGGTCTATCCTTTGGTTTTATCTCTTGTACATACATTTTTTTCTCTTGTGTTCTCTTACATTCTTTCTACATGACCCAACCAGAATAATCTGTTCCACTTCAAGTCGTTTATAATCTGCTGTGATTTAAATAAGCTGTTAAGTTCAGTGTTCTTTCTAGCTCTCTATTCTCCACTGTACGTTGATGATGAAAGGTGTATATTTGTTTCTATAATTTTCCCATTGCATGTTAGTTTTATCAGAAATGCGGATGAAGCCACTGACAGCAATTATTGAGGAAAGACGCTGGCAATGGTTGGGACATGTGCTCCGAATGACTGACAACTCACTACCAAAAATAGCACTAAGATGGACACCACAGGGGAGCAGAAGTAAGGGTAGACCAAAAGAGACATGGAGAAGAAAAACAGAAAGGATGTTGAGCAATAGAGGGCTCACCTGGGCAAGAGCAGAAAAAAAGGCGAAGGACAGGCATTTGTGGAAAACCCTTGTGGAAGCCCCATGTGCCCTGGGCACTTAAGGTTCAGAGAGAGAGAGAGAGAGAGAGAGAGAGAGAGAGAGAGAGGGATGTTAGTTTTATCTTTTCATATTTTCTCGCACCATTTTTTTCCCACGCATAGTGCTGCTAGATAGTTGTAGCACAGTGAAGCGGTGAAGGGCTTTAGATTAACATCTTAGCCTGGATGGAAGGACCACCTTGCAGTGTTATAGACCCTATTTTTATTTTTTATAATTGTGAACTTTCCCCCAGCCGTCTATTTATATTTTAATTTCCTCATACTGACCTAATAAAGTATGCGAAAGCTGGAAAACAATTAAAGAAATGGACAAGAAACTATACTCTTTTGAAAACAAATACCTAAGGAAAATACTCGGCATCAAGTGGAACGAATTCAAGAACAATGCAGAGATAAGACAGATGAGTGAACAACAACCAGTCTCATGGGTGATCAGGAAAAGGAGATGGACATATTATTGGTCACGTGATGAGAAGAAACGATCAGAGAATCCCAAAACAAGCTATCAAGTGGAACACAACAGGCCAAAGAAAAAGAGGCGTGAAACTCTGAAGAGGTCATTGTTAAGAGAGGCCAAATTAAGTTGGCATAAAATCCCTTGATGAGGTTGAAAGACTCGCCGAAGACAGGAAAAATTGGCGAACTACTTTGCGAGCCCTATGTGACGTTTAACGGCACGGGAAAGATATAAGATATAAGATAAGATACTGCATCGCTTTCCTCCTCTACTTTTTCGTGTGTCAGTTACATCGAATATGTCGTACAGTTCAGTTATGGCTTCTTGCGTTTTTGACAGTGCTTTCGAGGAAGACAACTGTGTACTTCTATTGAAATGTCTGTCATTATTTCCTGATGCTATTTCACCTGAAAGAAGTTACAAATTAGGGCACGTATTTTCAGACTGGCGTTAACGCCGAATTATTTCACTTTTAAAATAATTGTCCCTTGGAGTGTTATCTTTATGTATGTAGAATTCCCGTTTCAGTGCCACTAAAACATTGAGGGATGCGGGTGTTAGGCCCGTATTTTCAAGAGCGTCGGGACATCAAAGTGTGATGTGTTCAGAATTGGCCGCGCTGACCTTCCCAGATTTCTCTGGTACCCATTTTTAGAGGCTGGGTTGACCCTGGGGGCTTTTTTGGTGTGTACCAGAAAATAATCCCGACTGCTGTGTTTTCATATCTTTTGTAACTTTGAGGGGAAACTTACAACAACAGCAGTGTTTTCATATCTTTTGTAACTTTGAGGGGAAACTTACAACAACAGCAGTGTTTTCATATCTTTTGTAACTTTGAGGGGAAACTTACAACAACAACAGTGTTTTCATATCTTTTCTAACTTTGAGAAGAAACTTACAACAGCAGCAGTGTCATTTCTTATCTTTTGTAACTTTGAGGGGAAACTTACAACAACAGCAGTGTTTTCATATCTTTTGTAACTTTCAGGGGGAACTTACAACAGCAGCATTGTTTTTATATCTTTTGTAACTTTGAGAGGAAACTTACAACACCAGCAGTATTTTCATATCTTTTCTAGCTCTGAGGGGGAATCTTACAACAGCAGCAGTAATTTTCATTCTTTCGTAAGCTGAATTTGACCTATAAAACAGCAGGGAGAAGATCTGGGTTAAGTTTATTTCTCAGTTTAGATTTGTCCAGGTTCATGGTGTAAAAAAAAAAAAAAAAAGAAAAAAAAACTCTCGGTAGCGGCTGCTGAATGTTGTATTATTAGAGGTAAGATATTAAAGCAGTGATATTAGAGCTAAGATATTAGAGCTGAGATATTAGTTGTAAGATATTAGTGCTGAGATTAAACATATGCACAAAGTCCTGTGACATCTTTTGTTTTGTTATACTTCACATCCTGTGACATCTCTTGTTTTGTTCCACTTCACATCCTGTGACATCCTTTGTTTCGTTCCACTTCACATCCTGTGACATCTCTTGTTTTGTTCCAGTTCGCTTCAGACCCCTGTGTCTTGTTTATTATTCCAGTCAACTATTTTAAATCTTGTTACCTGGTATTCTCTTTTAGTTACTGAGTTTTCAGGTGCACTTATATATTTCATGGCTTGACACACTGAAGACATGTCCTTTGATGGCTACAGAACTTTATGTACAGGGAAATGAGATGTATTCAGTTTTCTGTTTCCACATTTTCATGTCTTAACTGTTTAAATGACACAAGAAAATCTCGACATTGATCTCCTTTCCTCGTTCGTTGTATATTAACGACTTCCATTTGAAACCTTTCGATTTGTGATTCAGATTTGTAACCTACAAATGGTGTTGTTGATGTAAGTTTTATGTTAGTAGAGACTTCTCGGGAGACACTGAAAAGATCTTGTAAAATAGTAAAATTGCAAACCGCAATGAAAGGCACATACATTTCATTTTTTTTTTATTAAAAAGGGAGGAAACCTCATAATTAAGCTTCACGTATAACCAATTAATGAAGTCCTAAGTCCAGTTTCATCTCAGACAATACATTCTTAATTTATTTTCTGAACAATAGTTTCACCATCACTTTTGTCAAGTTCTATAAGTTCAAGATAAGTATGACGCATGCGCAAAAGTCGTTAGTGTGACTCAAGTGAGTCCCCAGAATCGGCCGTGGCAGGTCCGGGGTCAATGTTGCTAATATGTCACACTTTTAATATCTCAAACATCTATTCACTCACCGACAAAGGATTAATTATGGAAGATTTACTTAAAGTTCTTTTTTTTCTGTTATTTTCTTTTTCTTTTTGGGTAAATTTTAACAAAACTATTCAGAATTATCTAAATTCAATTTAAAATTGTCTTGATTATTTGGTGGTTCCTTCATCGAAGGATTGGACAAAAACTCAAGTTCATTAAAAAAAAAATGTTTACTTTGAAATGCTTAAAAACCTATGTTTCGGGGGAGGGGGAATTCTGTGTGAAAGAGAGAAACACTCCCCCCTTCCCCCCGGCTTCCAAGATATAGAAGCTGTTGTTAAGAATAAAAATAGGCAAGATTTCTCTCATCATAGGTTGGCTACCTGTCACACATTGCATATTCTGTTTATGTGTCAGAACAAGTAGGAGTGTTAATTGCTGTTTACCTTTTTTTTTCCTATTCACTTTATTGCTACTTTGAAAATTCACCAAGTTTGTAGTGTTTTTTCTCCAGTGTAGTGTAGCGTTTACTCGTTACAGGTTACTCACATTTTCTGACCAAAAAAAAAAAATTTTTTTTAATGATGCATTTAAAGCACATAGTTACCAAACAGAGGGTCTGTGGCCTGGATTTTGAAACAACAGGGGGCCCGCTGACTTCTGTTAGTTGAGAACCACTGGTCTAGATGAATGTTTTCATTATCTAGATGGGACGAAAATTATCTAGATCTAGATAACTTAGAGGGGGAAAAGACCATTAGAAAATATTCTGGACGGACTGGCAAGAAGGCGTGGGAAGAGGACACCAGAGCAACGTATAGAAGAGGCAACATAAAACAGATATAAAATATCTAGATTGACAACCCTGCACTTGAGAGTTGACTGCACTGCTTAGTGTCTTGAATGTTTACTCCAAGTCGACAGATGAACTAATTAGAAAGGACACAAGTACTGTGAAGTTGACGGTGAACTCAGCGACTGAAACAGACAATGAAAAGTCGCCGCGCCGGGAATTCATTTCGAACATCCGGGACAAAGACATCCTGATGTTGGATGCTGACGGAGACAGATAGTGACGCTTGTTCGTGGGAAGGAAGAGAACACTACAACAGTTATTGCTAAATGTCTCGCCCTCGGTACGTCGTACCGTACCCCGAAAGTCTCTCACGAGCGGCTGATTCATAACGGAAGCATTCCGTCACAGATAAAGAGAAGCAGTCGCATATCGCATCAGATTATAAGAGGTTTGTCCCCACTATCTTCCCATCAAGCATGTTTAATCTCCCAGTTTTTCCCTCATGACCCAGTCACCCATTATCATTTCTAGTTAACGTAAGAAGACATTCTCAGCGTGAAATTTATTTACATACGAGGGATGATTGATAAGTTCGCGGCCTAAGGTACAAATACTTGAAACACACAGTTGATATTAGGTGCATTTGTAGATCAGGTTAACATTAAACACCAAGTTTCAAGAAATTAACTGCAAACCAATATTTTTTTTACAGGCTTCTGAACTGGTAAGGGGTGGCAGAAAT
Source organism: Achatina immaculata (assembly GCA_009760885.1). Classification (NCBI taxonomy): domain Eukaryota; kingdom Metazoa; phylum Mollusca; class Gastropoda; order Stylommatophora; family Achatinidae; genus Lissachatina; species Lissachatina immaculata. The sequence continues at coordinate 20,323,607 of CM019712.1, forward strand.
TGAGAAAATGGATAACATTTCTCATCGAGCAGTCATTCGCCATCAAGGGCTTATCATCAAAGGATTGATTGATTGATCTTTATTTCAAAAGGGTTAGAAATGGGGACGCAGGCCCGTCTGACATTCTGCCCTTTATCATACATTTTTCACTCTATTCCAGACATTCTACAAATATGCTGTTCCTGTAACAAACATAATTAACATTGAAGCTGAGAGACATAAAATAAAATATAACATTTGCGTTTCGTTCTTATCCGTTCGCTCAGTACAGAAGTAACTACATACATATATAAATGACTGTCTACTAAACACAAATTTCGGGACTATTCAGAATAAACAATTAACTGTATTCGGTGTCTGTAAGAGCAGTCTAAGATAACTTTTAAATTTTATGATTCAATGAGGCATGTAGTCGACATCAAATAGATATTGCGTTTTGTAGTTTCTGTCTTGTTATGAGCATTGATTTTGTTTTATCGGTGTTTATAATCATGCCATTATTTTTGCTCCATCTAATTAAATTGTATAACTCGACCTGAAGAGTTGATTCTAGATTAATACAATTGTAGTCATTGGTGTAGACTGTGCAATCATCGGCAAAAAGGTTACAAGAAGAGTGTTTAAGATGAAGTGGAAGATCATTGATATAGATAGCAAAGAGCAACCGGCCTAGAATAGAACCTTGCGGAACACCAGTTTCAACTATAGCAGAACTGTTGAAGAATACTACCTGTTGTCTGTCTGAAAGAAATGATGCAGTTAATTTTATTACATCAGGGTGCAATTTATAAATCTTTAATTTTATTACAAAAATATCGTAGTCAATCATATCAAATATCTTTTTTTAAAGTCGACAAAGATGGCACCAGATAGTCTGTCGTCATTTATGTTTACTAACCAGTTTTCAGTCATTTTGGTAAGAGCTGTGTGGCAGGAATGATTGGATCTAAAGCCTGACTGACTGTCTATGAGTAAATTGTTCTCTTGCATGTGTCATAGAGTTATTTTGTGTATGTGTTTTTCGAGTGGTTTTGATAATGACGATAATATGGATATTGGTCTAGAGTTGGTAAGATTGTTAGATGAGCCAGATTTAAAGCGAGGGTACACCTTAGCACTTTTAAAAGCCTCGGGGAAATAAGGAGATCCATCAGGATATGATAGAGACTCTAAGGGAGAGAGCACCCCTTCTTACAGCACAGTGAAGAAATAGGAAGCTCAATTCAAACATGGAAGAGAGAGTCTGGAAGATGATCCCTGTCCAGGAAGACCAAGAACGGTAACCACCGATGAAACCACCGGCAGAATCCATGACATGATAATGGAGGATCGACGACTAACTGAGCGGTACATTGCTACTGAGTTGGGCATCTCACAGGAAAGTGTTCATGCCATTATTCACAATGATCTTCAAATGATAAAGGTCTCTGTTTGATGGGTTCCGAAATTTCCTGGAGCTGATCACAAATGACAGCGTCTCAACATGACAAGAGACAATCTTGGCCATTTTTCTGCAGATCCTGAAAAGTTTCTTCAGCAGTTTGTGACTATGGATGAGGCCTGGGTTCATCATTTTCAACCAGAAACCAAAGAACAGCCAAAGAAGTGGAAACATCATGGATCCTCACCTCCAAAGAAAGCAAGGGTGGTTCTGTCTGCAGATAAAGTGGTGGCTTCCATCTTTTGGGATTCAGAAGGTGTGCTATTGGTAGACTATCTTCAAAAGGACAGAATGATCACCGGGGTCTATTACGCTAATATTGTGAAGCAACTGCGGGTCAAATTGAGGGAAAAGCGTCTAGGGAAACTGACGAGAGAAGTCATCTTTCAGCAAAACAATGCTCCAGTTCACAAGTCAGTGGTAGCAATGGCTGCCATTCACGAATGCGGCTTCCAGCTTCTTGAACATCCTCCTTATTCCCCAGATTTGGCCCATTCTGACCTGTTTACCAAACTAAAAAAAAAGGAGTTCAGTGATCGCAAATTTGCTTCAGACGATGACGTCATTCATGCTATAGACCATTTTCTACTGGCACAAGATGCTGACTTTTACAAAGAATGGATCCGTATGCTCCAGGATTCTGGACTAAGTGCATAAACTTGCAAGGGGACTATGTTGAGAAATAAAAAAAAAGTTGTCCACAAATAATCCGTTCTTCCGTATCCCGAGAACGTATCAATCACCCCTCGTATGTCTGATGGAAAGTATGTACATTATTAAAATAACAAATTCGAAGATCTATCAAATGCCGTGCCTGCTGGTGTTGGTTGTCTCCCCGCAACTCTCTTTTTTTGTGTTGCTTCTCTGAGTCGTTCTGGTGTCCTCTTTCCATGCCATCTTGCAGAATCCATCCAGGATTTTCTCTCTTGGTCTTCTTTTCCCTTCTAAATTTCCTGTCGGCAGAGCAGAGGATAACGTGGTCATCTTCACGCATGGCCGCTTCTCCTTCACCAGCACAAAAAAAAAAAAAAGTCGGGTATTCATTTCTACAGCTCGAGTAACAGGAGCGTACTCAGCTGAACTGCAGCTACCAACACATGAGAGGCTAGTACACGACTTGGGAACTCCATCGCCCTTCACTCAACATTTGTACTGTAAAATAGAAAATGTATTCAGTCTACAAATTTATTAGGTTGGATGAAGAAAGGGTGAAAAAAAGAAATAAGGAAATAAAAGAAAAATGTAACAAAGAGCGCAGAGAACTAAATAACAAAGAGCACAGAGAACCAAATAGCAAAGAGCACAGAGAACCAAATAACAAAGAGCACAGAGAACCAAATAGCAAAGAGCACAGAGAACCAAATAGCAAAGAACAGAGAGAAACAAACAGCAAAGAACACAGAGAACAAAATAGCAAAGAACACAGAGAACCAAATAGTAAAGAATGCAGGAGAATCAATTTAAGTTAAAAAAAAAACTTATAAGAAAGAAATAGCAAAAAAATGACATAAGAGAATCAAATAATAGACAAAGGACATAATAGAAGCAAATAACAAGCAAAAAAACATAAGAGAAACAAATGACGAACAAAATCAAAACACGAGAGAACCAAATAAAAAAAAATGCATCAGAAAAAAAAACAAAGAACATAAAGGAAAGAAATAAAACAAAGAGCATAAGAGAAGCAAATGGGAAACAAAGAACATAAGAGAACCACATAACAAAAAACACGGAGAATCAAAATAACAAAGAACAAAAGAGAAACAAATGAATGAACGAACAAACTTCATTTTCAAAAGATGTAGGATTTCCTCGTTAGCCTGTCCTACATTCTGCCCTTTATTATTCATTTTAAGATAAACCATTCTACATCTTTGTAGTACTAGTATCATAAACATATAAAGATTTATACTAAATATGAATAGAACAGTTTTTACATAAACCGCTCAGTCTGATTTATTTAACGTGATATATAAATAAGCATATGACAGAGTTCGCACTTTGTCCTTCGAGTTTTAGGGTGACTAGATTCTCACTATCCTCGTGAACGAGACAGCCCCAAGTTTTTGCATGCAAAAACACCGCATGGCTTAACTTGATCTCCGAGCTTGATACCAAAATAACCTAGATATGCTCTTTTTTTTACAAACACACAAATAGGTTCCCTGCTTGCTTTCAGTGTGTATCCTTCACAAATATACAGTGTTCGATTTGCAAAAACATGAAATGAGTGGGAATATACATACACCTCCTATACGATCATAACTGTTATACAGCGCAACTGTTTTAAACAGATCAGGTTGAGAAACCTTTGAAATACGAGGGGAAGTCACTAAGTAACTCGCAAATTGAAATATTTTATCAGTGGCAGTTATCAGATAGTATTTAAATATGTCCTTAGATAGTACCATCATCCAACTTTATGATAGTTGTATGTAGGGGGCGCTGGGAGTTACGTGCGCATGTGCAAAGCAATAACAAAATGGCTACCCAACTGTTAGTGTGTACCAAAGAAGAACAGAGAAGTGTAGTGCGATTTTTCTGGGCTAAAGGACACTCATTTGAGGACATTCATAAGGAAATGATTACAGTTTTGCGGAAAAGTGTTTATCACGTAAAGCGGTCTATCTAGTGTAATTTTCTGCATCAGTGCCCCACATAACCGCACGAACAGGCCTATTTTACCAAGGCGCCATTTTTTTTTTTTTTTTGGTGGTAGGGCCATGTAATTCAACATCGGCTCGTGATTTTTAAGCTGTAAGTTTTATTTCCTTTTCTAAACTTTGGGCCGAGCATAATTCACTCCATGCTTGAAGGCTACCTACCAGAACACACAAACACACACAGAGAGAGAGAGAGAGAGACAGACACACAGACAGACAGACAGAGAGACAGAGAGAGACAGAGAAAAAGACAGAGAGAGACACACAGAGAGACAAAGAGAGACAGAGAGAGACAAACAGACACAGAGAGAGACAGACAGACAGAGACAGACACAGCGAGAGACAGACAGACAGAGACAGAGAGACAGACAGAGAGACAGTCTAGATTCCTTACGCTGTCTGCTCGTGCCATGGAACAATTAGACTGTAAGTTTCAGTTTTTGAGAAATACTCTAGACGAACCTTTCTCTTTCGGCCGCTGAGCCGACTCTCGCACGTTCTGTCCTTTCGCTCTTTTTTAAGCGTCTCCCAGCGCGTCACTCTCTCCATGGAGAATCTTTTTTTCCGGTCAAGACCACCTGTTCCTGTGACGAATCACATTTTAACATCCAAATGTTCTATTGGGTTTGAGATTATAGCCATTCTTTATTGTGACTGTACTTAAGCATTTGTATCTACTGATCTGATCTGAGTACTGTGCTAATTTATTATAGCACTCTGAACCATATAAGATAAGGCCTCATTTTGAATCTCAAGACAAACGAAACCTCAATTAATAGAAGGAACGGATTATACGAGAAATGTTTCGACAAATATATTTATAGATTTTTTTCTCCCGTCATTATATAAAGTGGTTACATCTAGTAAAAAAGTATACTGCACTCCACAGCACAGCGATGAATACAACGTGTGATATTTTGAAGGTGCACACAATCAGTTACTCATCAATGCAGCCTTAACTCTCACGTCCGTGATCATTTTGAAGTGCATGACGACACTTTTATTTAAGAGTACAGTAGTGACACAAGTACCTCGTCGACAGTCAGGGTTTTCTGTCAGTGATTCGACCAGACCTGTGTGGCAGCCAGTCACTGAGGTCACGTTCAGGATAACACTCTCTTCGCTTCTGTCAAGGCCAGTAATCGCTAACATCGTTGTGTTTTTTTTACTTCCCTTTATTGGACTTCCATTTCTAAGCGGTAGATTTACTGTTAAAATAATCATAGAGAAAAGCTTAATATTTTCCAGTGTTTAATAGTTTGTTATTTGTTTCTTACAGGAGCGATATTTAATTATTGGAGTTTTCAGAAGTAAATCAACATGAGCAACAGCAGCTATCATAGTTCTAGCAAGGATAAGAGTTCCTACTTTCCAGGTGTAACGTGAGTAAGACAAATGTCTTGTCTTGCCTTGTCATGTCTTGTTTTGTCCTGTCTTTATTTTTTCTTCTTTCTCATGTGCTTTTTTTAGTGTTAAAAAGGTCAAAAAGACTTTTTGATAAGTTTTGGCAGTTGGCTTCGTGAAAGGGGGATAGTTAAGGTATCTTCTATTTTATACATCCATCTCCTTCATGGGCGGCCTGCCCATGAAACAGAATAGAGATACTCAGAGGTGTATGATGCAGTTTTATCAAACAAAAATAGACAGAAGTAAAGATAGGAAGGAATGGCAAATGAAGCAGTGAAGTGAGCACGCAGAATGTAAAAGAAACAATAATAAACAAATACAAGCTCAAATAACAAGTAATATTACTCCAATATCTGATTAGGTACCTTGGCACAATATATCTGCTCCGATAATATAACGAACATTTTCAAACCTTTTTTTTTTCCTTAACAGGTAAAGGTCAATTATGTATTGCTTTTACGCGTTCATACAAAAAGCAATTAATATTGAAGAAGGCTGGCTAGTAAAGAGGATTAAAGAGAGAAAACTTAAATATTTTGGACACATTAAACGTCATGATAATCTAGAGAAGACCGTCTTGGAAGGGTACATAATGGGGAAAAGAAAGAGAGGAAGACCAATGCGAAGATGGCTGCAAGACATCGTTGAAGATCTGCAAATGGATGCATCAGCAGCAGGGCATCGTGCTCACAACCGAGAGGCCTACAGGAGTGCTGTTAGGGAGGCAAAGTTCCGCAACGGGCATGCAAATGAACGATGATGAATGTACGCGTATAAGAAAAACTGGGGAGTTTACAGTTTACACAAGTTTACAGCTGCTGTTTTACCATGATCGTGTCTCATCTTCAGAATGAGGGCTGACTATAAAGAACCTCCAGTTTTCTTTCTGTCCACTCTCATATGTTATTATCTTCTTTCTGTCCACCTCTCGTATGTTATCTTCTTTCTGTCCACATCCCCTATGTTATCTTCTTTCTGTCCATATCTCTATGTTATCTTCTTTCTGCCCATCCCTCATGTTTTATCTTCTTTCTGTCCACATCCCGTATGTTATCTTCTTTCTGTCCACCTCTCATGTTTTATCTTCTTTCTGTCCACATCCCGTATGTTATCTTCGTTCTGTCCACTCTCGTATGCTATCTTCTTTCTGTCCACCTCTCATGTTTTATCTTCTTTCTGTCCACATCCAGTATGTTATCTTCTTTCTGTCCACCTCTCGTATGTTATCTTCTTTCTATCCACATCCCTTATATTATCTTCTTTCTGTCCACCTCTCATATGTTATCTTCTTTCTGTTCACCTCTGCTTTTTTTCCTTCTATCTTTCCTTCTATAGTCTTCAGTATATTATTATGTTTTTTGATGTGGTCCAAGTATTGCGTTTTCTTGATATTTATTTCTTTGAAAAGTTCACGCTGCACTTGAAGTTATTCTAAAATTTGTTCTTTTCATTTTGTCATAGCTGTCTAAAATGGAACATTTTCCTGTTCCCCCCCCCCCCCCCCCCCCCCCGTAAAACTGCGCTATAGAAAAAAGGTAAATGAAAATTAAAAAAATAAAACTGGAGCTTTAAACAAGTTTACAGTCCATGTTTAATCTGTCCTATATTTTTTCTTTTGGGAGGGGGGGAGCACTCAAGTTTTGTTAACCTACGAGTGAGCAAACATTTGGTGACTCATCCTGTCTGTCTTTCTGTTCATTCTTTATCTCTATATAGCAGGGCAGTGATGAACTATCGGTTTTGGTATTGTTGATGTTCTTCTTCGTATGCACACTGGCGATGATGCGTGGTACCCTGACTTTTGCGATGCACCTTTTGACTGGGTACCTCCGACTTCAGCACCTTTCCTTGCTAGGGCAGACTGTGGTCTTGCTCGGACTGCCATGAAGACAGTGGTGTAGGCTGGCCTGGCCAAAACTTTGTTTTCCAGCCTTTGATGGCTGTACTTAAGCCCATTCTCCATGTCAGATCCGGCATGCAACGCTGGCTGACCATAAGGCTTTGAGAAAGTTCCACATAACCACTCCGCCTTTAGGATGAAGAATCTGGTGAATGCATCATTATGCCACTTTTTACACCCATTCACCGCCACCTATAGTCTTCTGGCTTTGTTTTGCTTACATCATTCTGATAGCCATTGTTGTAAAGACCCATAGGCTTGTCATGTCCTGGATTCACTGGTTTCGTACCAAGCTTCCTCATCCCCGCCGGCCATCTCCACGTCCTCATCCGTCCGCCAACCTGACGTTACATTTTACAAAAATAACAGTTACAGTTAGTGTTGATTGCTACAGGTTTCTGGGCTATATATGTAGGTCAGAGTTTTAAAGCAAACAGATCTATGTTCCTTGTCTCATAAAGACTATGTTAAGATGCGTGTGTTCTTAGCACAGTTGTTACCAGAGGAATCGGTTTTGTTAACATTTAATACTCGTATAAAAGTCATCATCATCTGGTGCCGTCTCCCCACTGAAGGTTGGCTGCAGTGAATCTCCAATCTTGCTGTGTGTCTTGTCTTCGTGGAGCACTCGGCCCAGCTGGCTCTTGTCCATCTCTTGATGTCGTCCACCCATCTATGTCGCTGTCTCCTCGTGTTCTCTACCCTTAGACCTTGTCCTCAAGAAGGGTCTTGAACATGGTATTATGCCACTTTTAACATGCCCAGAGTATCTTGGTTTTTATGATTTTCCATATTTCATATTACACTTCTGCCTGGTTTAGCACTTCTTTGTGTGTTTTCTTTTCTGTCCACGAGATGCGCCCTAATTCTTCAACATATCCACATTTCACGGGTCCCTTCGTTCACATAAAACTAAATTTCTGGGTATTTATTGCAAGTCACGAATCCCGCGCACTGAAATACCTGGTTTTGAATAGCGGTGTTTCGTTACTGTGTATTCTGCGGAAAAAATGGCTCTCTTTCATTTTAATTCCAAATCCAAATCCTCATTTCACGATCATTGCAATGTTCACCGACCTTGAACTGAGGTCAGTCTATTTTTAGAACATCTGCGCAATAGGCTTGAAAGTGCAAACGACACCGCTGGTACAAAGACAGGGAATAAATATTAGGAGTTGTAAGCCTAACTCAGTCAAGGATAAAATGAACATGAAAATAACTGCCACACTTGCATAACTTGGCTATCTGACTCCCTTAATGTGGCTGTAGAGAAACGACAGAGAAAAAACAAAGGCAATCCAACTTCAGAGGACACGTTCTACGACCAGGCAAGCTAAATACATTGTGACAACGGGAGAGATAGAGGGCAAAAGATTAAACTAGAAAAAAATAGGAGCAGCTTTATTATTTAGCGATTACAAAGTTGTGACGTTTCGGCGCGGGCCTTAATCATACAAAAACATTATAATAATCATTATTAATTTTTTTAAAATATAGCATTCATGTGAATCTTTACTTTATCTCCTCTCTCTGTTTCTTCGTCCTGTATGTTTTTGTATGATTAAGGCTCACGCCGAAACGTCACAACTTTGTAATCGTTAAGTAATAAAGCTGCTCCTACTTTTTCCTTATTTTATACATTCTGGTATCACAGCTTTACTGCAGTGCTTCGTGTATAGTTGTATACTTATACACTAATTAGAGGGCAAAAGAGATCGAGGTAGACAGAGAGAGAGAGAGAGAGAGAGAGAGAGAGAGACAGAGACAGATAGAGAGACATAGATAGATAGAGAGACAGAGACAGATAGAGAGAGAGGTAGACAGAGAGAGACAGAGAGAGAGTGAGGTAGACACAGAGATAGATAGAGAGACAGAGACAGATAGAGAGAGAGGTAGACAGATAGAGAGACAGAGACAGATAGAGAGAGAGGTAGACAGAGAGAGACAGAGAGAGAGTGAGGTAAACACAGAGAGACAGAGACAGATAGAGAGACAGAGACAGATAGAGAGAGAGGTAGACAGATAGAGAGAGACACAGAGAGAGAGAGGGACTATAAAGATAGCACGGGCAGAGAACGTGGGATAGAGAATTGTGGGAAAAAAGCCGATCGTCAAGGATGGATGGATGGGTGGGTGGATGGATGGGTGGTGTGTGGGTGGGTGGGTGGGTGGATGGATGGGTGTGTGGGTGGGTGGGTGGAGGGATGGGTTGGGATGGGTGTGTGTGGATGGATGGATGGATGGATGGGTGTGTGGGTGGGTGGATGAATGGGTGGATGGGTTGGTGTGTGGGTGGGTGGATGGATGGGTGGTTGGGTGGATGGATGGATGGGTGTGTGGGTGAGTGGATGGATGGGTGGATGAGTTGGTGTGTGGGTGTGTGGGTGGGTGGATGGATGGATGGATGTTTGGATGGATGTTTGGATGGACGGATGGATATATGCATGGATGAATGGGAGACTGGGGAAAGGAGACTTTGAGCAAAAGACAGTAAGAAATAATGGCGAAATGGACGATTTGTTGATTTGGAAATCGCTGTAAGATAAAGGAGGTAGGCAAATTTGGTGATGTTTGTAACATAAACGAACTGATCAAATATGGTGAACTAGCAGACATGACAGATATGCTTCATTCACTAAGGCTTACCTCAGTAGGGAAAAAAAAGATAGCTAAAGTAGGCTGAGAGGGACAGAATTTGTGGTGTCTAAGTGGGAAGAAGCTGGGATTAGGGATCTCAAATGGGATCAGTGAGACAGGAAACATAACAAATATTTAGAAAGGGGTAAAGATGACGGAGAGGCTTAGTATAAATAGAAATGAAGGAGTCCATTCTTGACTCTCTTTTTTAAAAAAATCTTAGCTAACTTTCACTGTAATCAGCAGCAGGCCATCTTGCTTACAACCGAGAGCCCTACAGGAGAGCTGTTAGGGAGGCAAAGTTCCACAAGGGGCATACACATGACTGAATGTTCACTATTCCTGGCTTAAGGCCAAACATTCTAGAATCTGTTTGTTTTCTTGTCTGAGATCCATCTGTTTGTTTTCTTGTCTGAGATCCATGTGTTTGTTTTCTTGTCTGAGATCCATTTGTTTGTTTTCTCGTCTGAGATCCATCTGTTTGTTTTCTTGTCTGAGATCCATCTGTTTGTTTTCTTGTCTGAGATCCATCTGTTTGTTTTCTTGTCTGAATTCCATGCATTTGTTTTCTTGTCTTAGATACTTTTGTTTGTTTTCTCGTCTGAGATCCATCTGTTTGTTTTCTTGTCTGAGATCCATCTGTTTGTTTTCTTCTCTGAGATCCATCTGTTTGTTTTCTTGTCTGAATTCCATGCATTTGTTTTCTTGTCTTAGATACTTTTGTTTGTTTTCTTGTCTGAGATCCATCTGTTTGTTTTCTTGTCTGAATTCCATGCATTTGTTTTCTTGTCTTAGATACTTTTGTTTGTTTTCTTGTCTGAGATCCATCTGTTTGTTTTCTTGTCTGAGATCCATCTGTTTGTTTTCTTGTCTGAGATCCATCTGTTTGTTTTCTTGTCTGAATTCCATGCATTTGTTTTCTTGTCTTAGATACTTTTGTTTGTTTTCTTGTCTGAGATCCATCTGTTTGTTTTCTTGCCTGAGATCCATCTGTTTGTTTTCTTGTCTGAGATCCATCTGTTTGTTTTCTTGTCTGAGATCTTTCTGTTTGTTTTCTTGTCTGAGATCCATCTGTTTGTTTTCTTGTCTGAGAACCATCTGTTTGTTTTCTTGTCTGAGATCCATCTGTTTGTTTTCTTGTCTCAGATCCATCTTTCCCTACTTCTGTGTTAGAAGACAGCCAATTTTCTCTATCTTTATTTTAGCCAACGATCTCAGATCATATCTCGAAGCGAGCTTTTCATCTATTTTTCTTTATTTGCTCAGTTTTCCTAGCTAATGACTCGCCGTTTTTATCAATTTCTTGTCTTGGCCAGTTTTTCTTATTCGTCTTCCGAGCAGTTTTCTTTGATCTTATTTTGAAGCCCAAATCATCAGATTTACAAGGGAGACAACAAGACCAGTGTTTGACAAGAAAAAGAATTTTTTTTTAAACTTAACATTTTAGATGACATGCAGTTTCTAGCTTGAAATATAAGATCTGTAGGAATTCCAGGTTTGCCGAGTGGTTAGTCTTTCAGTCTACTAATTCAGGGTTTACCGGGTTCAGATCCCAGCATTGGGGGATATTTTCTTCCAGTACACTCCAAAAAGGTTCTGGTATTCAGCAAGCCCTTAAAATTGGTACCAGACAAATCTAGGAAGGTGAATGCAAAACAAGCTATCTAGGAAGATGAATGCAAAACAAGCTATCTAGAAAGGTTAATGCAAAACAAGCTATCTAGGAAGGTGAATGCAAAACCTGGTTTTGAATAGCGTGTTTAACAAAACAAGCTATCAAGTGGAACACAACAGGCAAAAGAAAAAAAGGCAGACCGCGTGAAACTTTGATGAGGTTGAAAGACTCGCCGAAGACAGGAAAAATTGGCGAACTACTTTGCGAGCCCTGTGTGACGTTTAACGGCACGGGAAGGATATAAGATAAGAATGTGGCCAGGCGTGATACTGACCACATCAGACTTTCATGTGCTGAAGGTCTTAGAAATACAGGCCTAATACCGTATGCCAATTATGCCTTAATGCCATGGAAAAGGGGATTTTACCTCCTGCTGTGGGAAAATTTTCATGAATAATAGTAAAATATAAAGCAGGTTTGGATATGTGCTCCAGATGATACTACCAAAATAGCAATAAGATGGACACCACAGGGGAACAGGAATAAAGGTAGGCCAAAGGAGACATGGAGAAGAAGAACAAAGAGGATGTTGAGCAATAGAGGGCTCACCTGGGTACGAGCGGAAAAAAGGCAAAGGACAGGCGTTTTTGGAAAACCGTTGCGGGAGCCCCATGTGCCCTAGGCACTTAAGGAACAGAGTGAGAGAGAGAGAGAGAGAGAGAGAGAGAGAGAGAGAAATAAAGGCATTTAATTTTCATTCAAAAAGAACAGGCGACAGCGAGTAGGCCAGAACACTGTCAGTCAGTCAGTCATTTGCATGTCCTTTGCAGAACTTTGCAGCTAACAGTGAACAAAAAGACTTTAGCACCTAACAGTGAAGAAAACATCTCTGGTACTTAACAGTGACGAAAACATATCTAGTACCTAACAGTGAAGAAAACATCTCTGATACTTAACAGTGACGAAAACATATCTAGTACCTAACAGTGAAGAAAACATCTCTAGTACCTAACAGTGAAGAAAACATCTCTAGTACTTAACAGTGAAGAAAACATCTCTAGCACTTAACAGTGAAGAAAACATCTCTAGCACTTAACAGTGAAGAAAACATCTCTAGTACCTAACAGTGAAGAAAACATCTCTAGTACTTAACAGTGAAGAAAACATCTCTAGCACTTAACAGTGAAGAAAACATCTCTAGCACTTAACAGTGAAGAAAACATCTCTAGCACTTAACAGTGAAGAAAACATCTCTAGCACTTAACAGTGAAGAAAACATCTCTAGCACTTAACAGTGAAGAAAACATCTCTAGCACTTAACAGTGAAGAAAACATCTCTAGCACTTAACAGTGAAGAAAACATCTCTAGCACTTAACAGTGAAGAAAACATCTCTAGCACTTAACAGTGAAGAAAACATCTCTAGCACTTAACAGTGGAGAAAACATCTCTAGCACTTAACAGTGAAGAAAACATCTCTAGTACTTAACAGTGAAAAAAACGTCTCTAGTACCTAACAGTGAAGAAAACATATCTAGTACCTAACAGTGAAGAAAACATCTCTAGCACTTAACAGTGAAGAAAACAACTCTATCACTTAACAGTGAAGAAAACATCTCTATCACTTAACAGTGAAGAAAACAACTCTGGTACCTAACAGTGAAGAAAACATCTCTAGCACTTAACAGTGAAGAAAACAACTCTAGCACTTAACAGTGAAGAAAACATCTCTAGCACTTAACAGTGAAGAAAACATCTCTAGCACTTAACAGTGAAGAAAACATCTCTAGCACTTAAAAGTGAAGAAAACAGCTCTGGTACCTAACAGTGAAGAAAACAACTCTGGTACCTAACAGTGAAGAAAACAACTCTGGTACCTAACAGTGAAGAAAACAAGTCTGGTACCTAACAGTGAAGAAAACAAGTCTGGTACCTAACAGTGAAGAAAACAAGTCTGGTACCTAACAGTGAAGAAAACAAGTCTGGTACCTAACAGTGAAGAAAACAACCATATTACCTAACAGTGAAGAAAACAAGTCTGGTACCTAACAATGAAGAAAACAAGTCTGGTACCTAACAATGAAGAAAACAAGTCTGGTACCTAACAGTGAAGAAAACAACTCTATTACCTAACAGTGAAGAAAGCAACTCTATTACCTAACAGTGAAGAAAGAAACTCTGGTACCTAACAGTGAAGAAAGCAACTCTGGTACCTAACAGTGAAGAAAACAACTCTGGTACCTAACAGTGAAGAAAACGACGCTAAACGATTAATGTAAGAACGTCTTCTCGATGATGATACCCCATTGATAATCTTTATACCTCATTGATTATTTGTCTGTATACCTCACTGATATTCTATCTAAATACCTCATTGATAATCTATCTATATACCTTATTGATAATCTATCGATATGCCTCATTGATAATCTATCTATATACCTTATTGATAATCTATCGATATGCCTCATTGATAATCTATCTATATACCTTATTGATAATCTATCGATATGCCTCATTGATAATCTATCTATATACCTCTCATAGACAGAACTACAAAAATAAGATTTTTAAGGGCATGCATCTTTCCCATCGCAACATATGCCTGTGAGACCTGGACACTTAACAAAACAGCTGAGAAACACATAAATGCCTTTGAATGTAAATGCTACAGAAGAGTTCTCCAAATATCGTGGACACAAAAACGAACAAATATATCTATACTACAAGAGCTTAATATTGAAGAAGGCTGGCTAGTAAAAAGGATTAAAGAGAGAAAACTTAAATATTTTGGACACATTAAACGTCATGATAATTTAGAGAAGACCGTATTGGAAGGATACATAATGAGAAAAAGAAAAAGAGGAAGATCAAAACGAAGATGGCTGCAAGAAATCGTTGACGATCTGCAGATGGACGCAGCAGCAGCAGACCATCTTGCTTACAACCGAGAGGCCTACAGGAGAGCTGTTTGGGAGGCAAAGTTCCGCAAGGGACATGCAAATGAATGAATGAATGATACCTTTCATTGGTAATCTATCTATATACCTCATTGATAATCTGTCTATATACCTCATTGATAATCTGTCTATCAAGTGCCGTGCCTACTGGCTCGGACTGTCGAAACTCTCCACAACTCTCTGATCTGAGTCGCCTCTTTGAGTTTGTTCTTGTGTCCTTTCCAATATTGCCAGGTCATCCAGGATTTTCTCTTTTGGTCTGCCTCGGCCTCTTTTTCTCCTGTAACTTTCCTGTTGTCGCCATCTGCCGTTTCTCATGGCTTGCCCTTTAAATTTAAGGCTGTCTTTTCCTGACTGTTGTAATTATTTGGTCTTCTCCATTCCCTCTCTCTCTCAAAATGTTTTCTTTTGATTTTTCCTGCCGTGGATGATATCCTTGACATTCTTCTAAGAAACCATATTCCCGTGGCTTGCAGATGTTTCTGTCCTGGCCTCACGTCCATAGACCACAGCTGACACTGGAACACTCTTTTCCTTACACTATGTGACAGTGATATATTGCATAAAGTACTTGTCATCCTTTGGCACATTAGCTTGGCTTATTCTGCTCTTTATCTCCTTTATGAATCTTTAATTTGATCATTAATACGGGACGCTGATACTAATGTTCCTGTTCTTGAGAAACATCCTTAGCTTCCATGCCTTTCTGGGTGTAAGTTTCTTTGTCCCAGGAAGATCCTATCCCAAACGAGGAACAAGGATAAGAGAAACATCCTTAACTTCCATGCCTTTCTGGATGTAAGTTTCTTTGTCCCAGGAAGCACCTATCCCGAACAAGGAACAAGGATAAGAGAAACATCCAGAGTAGTGATTCTCGGTGTCCCAGGTCACAGTCCTCCATTTCTAACCCAGGCTATCCTCGACAAAAAAGATAAAATTACCGTTTCCCTGCCATTAAGGAATATAAGGGAATAACGATGTTAGATCTGTATTTTCCATGACCTTCGGCACATGAAAGTGTGATGTGGTCAGTATCATACCTGGCCGCTGTACCTTCCCAGATTTCTCTGGTGCCCAGTTTTAGAGGCTGTCCTCGAAGCCTCCCCATTTTTCTAAGTCCAGGTCACCCCCACCCCGCCCCGCTGAGAAACAATTCCTTTTCAATTTCTCCCATGGAAAAGAAAATTCCTACCTTGGAATATATTTCATCCTTTGGAATTGATATATGGAGGGGGGGGGGGAGGCAAACTGCCCATCAGTGGGAGCTTAGAGTGATGTACTGTTAGCTGTCGCAGTTGTAGGGAGTAGATAAATAACATTAGCAAACCTGGGTTAGATGGCAACCCTACTCTAGGAATAATGGATCAGCTGCCGGTCATTGTAGAGGTGCGCAACTCTGACAGAAACCGGTAACTGGCCCATTATTCCTACTCTAGGGTTGCCAACTAACCTAGGTTTGCTGATGTTATTTATCTACTCCCTACACAATGGTAGGTTAAAAAAAGTGAAGGATTTATTAAAGACACACAGAGTTATATTTAAATTTCTTATGTGTGTGGTGTTGGAATTTTGTCTGGTAGTAAAAGATTTAACAGCAGTTGAATTGCAAAATATTTAAACAAAATTCCACAATTTGCCTTTCATTTTTCTAACAGAAGAAAAGGCGTATGATGGTATGTTGGGTTGCGTCTAAAAGAAGAGTAATAAATCATTAGTGTGAGATATCTGTGCACAAATAATGATCTAATCCAGTAGCAGTTAATGATTAATTTGCTGGAGGTTTTTTTGTGTGATAATATTGATGATAATGAAAGAACTTAATGAGTTACATGAAGATAAATGTGGTTTGTGAAATGTAATTGAGGCATACTCTTCTTCTTCTTCTTCTTCTTCTTCTGTTCGCCTACATTCCTCTCTATTCCTAATTCTCTCTCTCCAGTTGGTACCACCAATTTCTTTTATATCCTCTTCTATGTTGTCTTTCCATCTCTGTCTTAGTCTACACCTTGGTCTTGTTTCCCTCATCTCTTGTGCATACATCATTTTCCTTTGTCTTTTCTCTTCCATTCTTTTTACATGCCCCAGCCAGTGTAGTTTCAAGACATTTATAATTCGTTGGGATTTAAATAAGCTGTTCAGTTCAGTGTTCTTTCTAGCTCTCCATTCTCCACTGTTGGTATCCTTTATCAGCCCAAAGACTCTTCTTAGAATCTTGTTCTCAAAGATCTGCAATTGTTGTTCATCTTTCTTTGTTGTACTCCACGTTTCTGATCCATACATGACGGCTGGTCTTATTACAGTTTTGTAGATTTGTTATTTTGGTGTTTTGGAACAGTTTTTTGGATTTTAACAGGTGTTGCAAGGCAAAGTATATTTTATTCCCTATCTGTACTCTGATTTTAATCATTGAGGCATATACGCGGTGTAAAAAATTATATATATATATATATATATATATATATATATATATATATATATATATATATATATCTAAGACTGCATCATTGACTTGTTCTGTTCCAGGGAAACATTGAGGACGTCACGTATGTTTTGACTGACCTGTCGACCATTTGAGAATGATATGGTCACTTTCACACTTAACCCTCTTTTTTTTTTCTCTCTATGTCATCTCTCTGAATCATCCACTCATCTCTACAGCTGGGTTGACACGGGTAACCGTGCACGGATTCCACCCACCCACCTGCGCCATGAGTGGCGAGTACACGAATCACTGCGCTACTCGAAGAATCACCTACAGCGCTCTGAAATTTGCTCTTCGCATCACCTTGTCCTATTACTCTCTGCTACTGAACAAAATAAACAAAAAGAAGAAGAAATCACTTTTTGAACTCGTGTATGTAAGGGATCATCCGCCTGAACAGGAAGTGGAGATACATGACCACAAGCCGGTCATATGAAAGTCAAGCACGTCAAGATTAAACAAGCATCTGTTAGTGTCAAATTTCTCTTAAACATAAATTTATGAAGCAGACAAGGAACTTGAGCACTTTATCATTCGCTCTGGGAGCTTAACTCTTTCACTCCTGGATTAATTTCCATGCTCTGCCAGAATAAATTTTGATGAGAAATTTTGATAAAAAGAAGTCAGGAGTCAGGGCAAAAATGACAGCTGTAGAAGTGGGAGCGAGAGGATTCGTAGCAACATCAGCATACGACCTATGTAAGCAACTGGGCATAAAGGGACAAGAGCAAGGGCATTGAAAAGCCTTTCAGAAACAGCAGAAAAGGCCTCATGCTGGCTGTGGAGTATGCGAAACAAGCATTGAGAACATAAATAAACCATAAAGGGACAAGCAAGAGCAAGGACATTTAAAAGCCTTTCAGAAACAGCAGAAAAGGCCTCGTGCTGGCTGTGGAGTATGCGAAACAAGCATTGAGAACATAAATAATTTCGTTTGTCACAACCAGTAGCAGTCCTCCGTAGCTAAATCGCTAAAGACGCACTTCAAAGTGCAGTGTCAACTCAATCCCGGGACGAAAAAAGCAACAACTCACAAGACCTCTGGGAGTCATGACCTAGAGGGGCCCACCCCCCTTAGAGTGTCAGGAGTTTAATAGGGCCGAAACACTTGTTGGGGGGGTGGTGGTTACTTCCTCTGATGATCTGAAGGAGTTGTGTTGTTGTTCCGCTCTCTATAGTAGAGAGTTTCCTGCATACAGTTTCCTGCATACATGAGCTGGTTAGAAATATGCTACTTTTCATTTTATAACATTAGAAACTTTTTTTTTTCATTTTATTTTTGCCTATAAAATGAAAAGTAGCATATTTCTAACAATCTCATATTTTTAAGTTTCTTTCTACCAATATTTCTCATCAAAATTTATTTTGGCGGATCATGGAATTCAATTCAGGAATGAAAGAGTTAAGCTCCCAGGGCGAAGGATATAGTGTTCAAGTTCTTTGTCTGCTTCATAAAATACAATATAAATAAAGCCTAAATATTTCTGTTCACAATGATGTGCAAGATCTACCAACACTCCAAGTGTTGCTTTGTAGAGAAAGAGTTAAGGTGAAGGCCAGTGAAAAACCTTACTAGAAGAATAATGAGATGTGGATGAATGACTTACTCGTGACCTCTGACGTACTTGTGACATGGCCAGTGACATTCTAGAACTGTCACGTGATCAGTGACCTTTCTGTGACGTTCTTGATGTTTCGTTACTAAATTTTTTTATGACAAGTAATGACATTTTTTGTTTGTTTGTTTGTTTTTTGCTACAAGCAGTGTTGTTTTTGTGACACGCAATGCCGCTCTTGTGACAAGCAGTGACGCTCTTGTGACAAGCAGTGACGCTCTTGTGACAAGCAATGACGCCTCAGCTCTAGCAGTTATATCGCTGAACTTTCTGCTCTTACAGCTCTGTTTTCCTCTCTCTCTTCATTTCAGCCACTGCCCACTTTTTTTTTATCTCCCGTTAGCTTCATCCGGTGTCATGTTCAGTGCTTTCCTTCAGCTAATAAAACAGTAGTGTTATATTTGTGCTTTATTTCTTTTATATTGTCTTCTTTATCTTTCCCATCTTGTTTTTTTTCATCCGCGCGCGGCGCGCTTCTGTCTTGTCTGTCTGTCTGTCTGTCTGTTTGTCTCTCTCTTTCTCTCTCTCTTTTTGTCTCTCTCTTTCTCTCTCTCTTTCTCTCCCTCTCTCTTTCTCACTCTCTCTCTTCTCACTCTCTCTTTTCTTCTTCTTTCTGTCTCTCTTTCTCTCTCTTCTCTTTCTTCTTTCTCTCTCTCTCTTTCTCTCTCTCTTTCTCTCTCTCTTTCTCTTTCTCTCTCTTTCTCTCTCTCTTTCTCTCTCTCTTTCTCTCTCTTTCTCTCTCTCTTTCTTTCTCACTCTCTCTCTTTCTTTCTCTCTCTTTCTCTTTCTCTCTCTCTCTCTGTTTTTTTTCCTCTTTCGTTCGTTCCTATCTGATGTCGTTAAACAAAATTTACAATTATTGACCGTCTTTTTGTATAAAGTATTCTTTCTTTGTTTGTGTGTTTCTTTCTTTCTTTCTTTATGCTTTTAGGTTTATTTATTTATTGAACCCCCCACCCCCACCCCCCCCCCCCATTTTCAAATAGTTGGTTGAATAATCTATGTCAGAGAGCAATGTCGAGTTCACTGATAATCTACACATGTTAAAAAGTGTGGAAGAAGAGAAAAAACAAAACTTCGTGTAAATAAATTAAATCCATGCAGGTGAGCCTAAGAAGAGACATCAAATATCATTTTGAATAATGATAAGAAAATTCTAAAGTGTTACATTCTGTTTACAGTAGATACAACGAAAGATCCCCAGCATGCGTTAGCGGATACACTGAAATGTTGAAATATTATTATATGTACAGAGTTACGTGTCCTTAAACTGTGCACCTGTTCATAGATGCCTAGCGCTGCCCATTAACAGGTGTTGTTCAAGGTAAATGAACCTTTTTTTTCCCTCTTATGTTGAAATAAAGCAGTTGTCATTAGACGAGGTAATCAGCTGTCTAGGACACAGACCTCAGATGGGAAGAATACCGACCTTCGAGGAGCATAGTTTTATGTATATTTTAGGTATATTTATTAGCTTTCTGTAGGTAGTAAGATATCCTAGCTTCTGCCCTTACTAACTTTGGTTTTTTTTATTACTGGGTTTTTTGTTGTTGTTATGTACTATGCCTATTTTTCCCCTTAATCACAATGGAAAAATACACATAGAAGGGACAGATATTGAAGAAGTCAATCAATTTGCATTCCTTAGCAGCTACATAGACCAGGATGGTGACGCTAGAAAGGAAGTTAGGATCAGAATAACAAAAGCAGCATCAATCTTCAAGAATCTTGAGAACATATGGAATTCTAAAGTTATAACCACAAAAACCAAGTTAAGGCTATTCAATTCAAATGTAATATCCACCTGCGAAAGCTGGAAAACAACTAAAGAAATAGAAAAGAAATTAGACTCTTTTGAAAACAAATGCCTAAGGAAAATACTCGGCATCAAGTGGAACGAACTCAAGAACAATGCAGAGATAAGACAGATGACTGAACAACAACCAGTCTCATGGGTGATCAGGAAAAGGAGATGGACATATGTTGGTCACTTGATGAGAAGAAATGATCAGAGAATCCCAAAACAAGCTATCAAGTGAAACACAACAGGCCAAAGGAAAAGAGACAGACCGCGTGAAACTCTAAGGAGGACATTGTTAAGAGAGGCCAAATTAATAGGCATAAAATCCCTTGATGAGGTTGAAAGACTCGCTGAAGACAGGAAAAAATTGGCAAACTACTTTGCGAGCCCTATGTGACGTTTAAAGGCACGGGAAGGATATAAGATATAAGACTATGCCTACCTTTAAGTTTATATGATAATTGGTGTATAAGTATACAACTATACACGAAGCACTGCAGTAAAGCTGTGATACCAGAATGTATAAAATAGGAAAAAAGTAGGAGCAGCTTTATTACTTAACGATTACAAAGTTGTGACGTTTCGGCGTGAGCCTTAATCCTACAAAAACATACAGGACGAAGAAATAGAGAGAGGAGATAAATTATAGATTCACATGAATACTGTTTAAAAAAATTTTTTTAAAGGAGTACTTAGCTGTAAATTGCAAGGTGTGGCTTGTCCGGCGGTGTGTGTCAGGAATGGATCTGGTAGGACGTGGAAATTGTTTAAATAGAGACCTGTGACATGTGGTCGGTGGGTTGTAACTGGGGGTGGTGGATGGGGAACCGGGGAGGGGAGAGAGAGTGACGCACTACTGGCCTTATCTTATCTTATATCTTACTACTGGCCTAGCTAGGAGAAATTGAAACAGGTGATTGGGGAAGAGGGGTTGCAGAGAAGAGGGGTTGCAGAGAAAATAGCGGGGTTGCAGAGTGATGCTGTGAGGAAGTTTGAAAAGTAAGAAGGGGTGGATTTAGTGGAGAGGTACTATAATGATTGAAGAAGATGATGTTACGTGTAACTAAACAGCGAGTTTAACCCATGTGGTTCCAGCGTCCCATAATTTTGAATGCAGCGGTTCTCAAGTGCCAGGCGGCTTGTGTCATCTGCGTGACATTGTTTAATGGCTGTTACCAGAAAATCAGATTTGCCTCTGTGGTTGGCCCCAGTTACAATCCACCGACCACATGTCACAGGTCTCTATTTAAACAATTTCCACGTCCTACCAGATCCATTCCTGACACACACCGCAGGACAAGCCACACCTTGCAATTTACAGCTAAGTACTCCTTAAAAAACATTTTTTTAAACAGTATTCATGTGAATCTATAATTTATCTCCTCTCTCTATTTCTTCGTCCTGTATGTTTTTTGTATGATTAAGGCTCACGCCGAAACGTCACAACTTTGTAATCGTTAAGTAATAAAGCTGCTCCTACTTTTTTCCGATTTTATACATTAAGTTTATATGGGGTATTTTAAGCTACAAAGACGAAGGTATTGTTATATTTTATTATGTACTATGTGTATCTCTAACTTTATGTGGAAGTTTATTAACTACGAAGAATGAGGCTGTTGCTGATTTATTTTGGTATGGTAGGCAGCAAGAAAAGCTGTTGATGAAAACGAGTACATGGTTTCTTCCTCGTCATCAAAAACATCGCCAGATAGTGTATAAGTCATATTCTTGCTGTGCTCTTTAATCTGTAAATTCTGACTTCTTAAAAAAAACTGATCTGTATTCAGAATAACAAGCGGAAAACAAACTTTTGCAAAGTTTTCTGAAGTTTACGATAAGTGTTTGCTTGTACGCTCTGAAAGTGCTTTTTGGAGATTACTTTAGATAAAGTCATATCGTTTTCTTATCTCTGTGGTTTGTGCTTCTGTCGGACTTACAGTCTCTAGGACCAAGAAAATGAGGTCCTAATTTTCTTGTTGTTGAAAATGTGATACTAAAATAATATTGTGTTGTTTTTGAATTTCTAAATATGACACTAACATGACCCTTCGTTCTTGTAGTTCTAATTGTGACACTAAAATGACATGTTCTTGTAGTTCTAATTTTGACACTAAAATGACATTATGTTGGTATTGTAGTTCCAAATTTGACACTAAAATGACATTATTTTGTTCTTATAGTTCTAATTGTGACACAAAAATGACATTATTTTGTTCTTATTGTTCTAATTGTGGCACTAAAATGACATTATTTTGTTATTATAGTTCTAATTGTGACACTAAAATGACGCTGCTCTTCTGTTTCATTAGTCATTTAAGTAAGTCATAATCCCTGCACACCGAACACATCGTCCATAAGTGCTCACACTTCCTTTTTATCGTGCATCGGCTAACGGCACCAGATCTGTGTTGGTCTGCTGATTTTCTTGGCTCCCCACCCAGTGTTCTTGCTTGACTCCACCCCATTTGACCCGCAGTTCATGAATTCTGGTTAAGGCCACAGTAATTTGGAACATGACACTGAAATGTCGATATATTTTTCTTGTAGGTCTTCTTCTTCTTCTTCTTCTTTCGCTTCTACCACCAAGACCGCCCCGTGATACTACTGATATTACTTCTGTAGTCCCCGAGAGGACCACAAGAGATCACAGAGAGTACCACAAGAGATCTCCGAGAGGACCACAAGAGGTCCCCGAGAGGACCACAAGAGGTTCAGAGTATCGCGGGGCTTGGGCCTGTATTCTCGGCGGGTCTCAGAAGCGGGATTTCGTTGCACCAGTTTAATTTAGAGCTGGACTTTCTCACCGAAAAACCTAGACGTATTTTGGATATCAGTATATCCCTGCCGGGTGAGAGGTGGTTGCCCATTCAGTCCAGCGTTGGACTTTCTCACCGGAAAACCTCAGCGTGATTAGGATACGCATATATCCCCACAGGGTGAGAGGTGGTTGCCTGTCTAGACTGCCCTGGTCCAGTGTCTCCGACTTCAGCATTTTGTGGTCGTGGTCGCTACCCTTCCTAGTTGTGACCAGGACGGAGCTTTTGTCCAGAGGACGAATCCTCGCCACGAATCCTTCACCCCTGGATTAAGCCGATTTATGCGTATTATCCCAGTATGGGCGTATTTAGGATGTGAAAAACCTCTAGAGCGGAGGTATCGTGACATAAGTAGTCATCAAGTTTCACCCCTGGGTTAAGGCGGTTTAGGCATATTTCACAAGTATGGATGGCCTGCCTCTAGAGCAGAGGTGCCGTGGTATGAGTAGCTGTCGCCGCGAGACTACTGGACATATCGATTAAACTTCACTTTATCCTTTCCATCACCTTTTTTCACAGTGGCGCCGCACGGCAACCCTAATCGCATTTTCTTCATTGACTGGAAGGAGTTTCACCCTACGCACGGCAGCTGAAGAATCTCGCCAGCAGCGGTTCTTGTAGGTCAAAATGCGATACTAAACTGATGTTGATTTTGTCGTGAGATTCAAAATGGCGCCTTATTTTATGTAATTCGGAGTGCTATTACAAATTAGCACAGTACTGAAAATTTCGATTCATGATAGATCAATAGATACAAATATTTAAGTAGAATCATAACATCTGACGGCAGGTGCACAAAAGAAATCAGAATCAGGATAGCAATGACAAAGACAGCTTTTGGAAAAATGAAGAACATATTAACAAATCAAAAACTGCCATTGGCAATTAAAGAAGGAGAGTTCTAAGATGCTATATAGAACCTATTCTACTTTATGCAAGTGAAATATAGGCTATGAATAAAGAATGACAAGGAAGAATAAATGAGGTTCTCAACAAGAGTGCTTACGGACAGCCAGAAAGATAAAGACTGCATGGTTTGGTAGGGAAAAGAGTACTTGATCTGATTCGAGACACGGAGGATCGAGCAGGATGGAGAGAGATGACCAGCTACGCCTATTGGCATGGCACTGACTGTTTTGATCTCAGAACTGGAAGACAAGGATATGTTCAAATTCTTGCTTGATGTGTGCGCGTAGCGACTATGTCATTCAACATCAGCAAGTTCTTGTTTCTTATAGGTACTTGTTGTAAGTTAAGTGCTAGAATTTCTTCTTCTTCATTTTCTTCTTCTTCTTCTTCTTCTTCTTTTCTTCTTCTTCTTCTTCTTCTTCTTCTGCGTTCGAGGTTGTTGGTTCAGATCCTGATACCTGTCGACATGGCAAAGCACGCAGTTCTCTCCAGGTCCTGATAGGAGCCCCAAAGCCTTTGGCGCAAGCTTGTGTCCTCTGGCTATGTCTCACGCCTCAGGTCCACATTGTTTGGGCACTCTTGTAGGATATGTTCTAGAGTCTGGACTCCACTGCCACGCGGACACTCGTCTGTGTGAGACTTTTGAGTCGATGCAGGTGGCTCAGTAGTCTAGAATCTCTACGTTATGCAAGCATTCTTTTGAGTGATATGTGAATTATTTATAGTTCAGGAAACTATTATCCCAAGACCAGTCACTGTTCGTCATACTGGAGTCCCAGATTTCACTATCAGACATTCTTTGTCTAATTTTCATTCCTTCCAGGCCTGTATTTTCCCATTTTAGAGTTCTAGTCACTTTTTTTTCCTTCACAACCTGTTACTTCTGTTTTCTCACAGTCTTCATGCCTGGGTGTTTCAATCTTAACGGCTCGTATTCTGAATGGAAAATGATATTCATCGTCATAAACTGAGCCGTGAACCTGAATATAAAATATTTCAAAGCTATAAACCTGTTTTATTTTGTCATCTCACGACAGTTTATACAGCTTTGCAAGTTCATGCGCACTGCTCTTTTATGTGCGTACCAAACTGTAACGTCGTAAAGATCAGACACAGATTTTATTGTAAGCTCTGTATGCTTCACTGCCTTTTATGAAAGTTACCGGTACAGTAGAGTCAATTGAAAGTGTATAATGCAGTTCAACGAAAAAAGGCAGGCCGGAAGGAAGGAAGGCAGGAAGGAAGGAAACGGTTATCAAGAACAGAAAGAGAAAAGCACATTTAAAAAATGAAAAGGAATACCTGTGATCCACTTTCTGTGACACGTTCTGTAAAACTAGGCAGACTGTGGCTGCAGGTGAATGAAGAAATACTCGTATGATGACGCAAATAGGCAGCCAAGCAGGGCATACTGTCATCTAGAGGTTAGAGCAGCAGAAATAGAAGTAAAAAAAAAAAACGAAGAAAGAGTGGAGGAATAGAATAGTCTTATTGTCCATGACATTATCTCACAGAATAACTACCCGAAATCTGCCCGGAGAAGGGAAAGATCACAGACAGTTGTGCACAGGTCATAAGAAGAGTGCTCACCCGTACTGTACAGAACTTTGTGTTACGTTTCCAGGCCGTTCGAGAGTCTCTGGGGGCTCACATCGAGCATGCTGTCCATGAAACTACTCACATGTGAAAATTCTAATCCTTGTTTTGACACTGTTTTCATATAAATAAATTCACTTTCGTCAGCGTACTGTTAATTGGAAGAGGTGGAGAGTTTTGAATATCTTGGGTCACTACTAACTAATAATGGAGATACAATGAGGGAAATTAAAAGGAGAACATCTATCGTTCTTCAGAAAGTAAAACAAATAAAGAATCTGTGGAGAGGAATATACAGAACTACAAAAACAAGATTTTTAAGGGCATGCATCTTTCCCATCGCAACATATGCCTGTGAGACCTGGACACTTAACAAAACAGCTGAGAAACACATAAATGCCTTTGAATGTAAATGCTACAGAAGAGTTCTTCAAATATCACGGACACAAAAAAAGGACAAATATATCCATACTACAATAACTTAATACTGAAGAAGGTTGGCTTGTAAAGAGTATTAAACAGAGAAAACTTAAATATTTTGGACACATTAAACGTTATGAGAATTTAGAGGCGACCGTCTTGGAAGGGTAAATAATGAGAAAAAGAAAGAGAGGAAGACCAAGGCGAATATGGTTGCAAGGCACCGTGAATGATTTGCAAATGGATGCATCAGCAGGAGAGCATCTTGCTCACAACCGAGAGGCATACAAGAGAGCTGTTATTGGAGGCAAAGTTCCGCAAGGGACAAGCAAATGCAAATGCAGTGTACTGTTATTTTGAAACTGACAATTGTTGACTGAAACACCCAGTGTATATACACTTTTTTTTCTAAATTTAGTTTTTAACTTCCCTATTTTCTTTCCTGGAACCTCAGATATAAAACTTATTTGTAGAAGCGATAAGGAATGCCAGTTAGGATTTTCAGAAACCAAATCTTGTGGCCGGAAAACCATAGCATATTTGTAAAATATCGTTTATTCTCACTCTTTTATTGCATTTTAAATTACTTTCCTTTGATATCTCTAACGGTATCTGTTTTTCATTTGCTGAACATTATACCTTTTTTTTTAAATTGAAAAAGGTCGTTATGACACCACAAAGTCATGCTAAAGTCAGACAACTCTTGTTATTTTTGCCCTTCAGCCTCGTTTCCATTTATTAGAGCTGGGAGTTTTGTTTTAACTCTCCCACTTCCAAACAAATATGTTAAGATCACAAAAGAAATTTATAATAAACACAGAGTCATAATTTTAAGCCAGAAATTAATCATAAATCTCTGTTTAGTTTATATAAAGGTAATAAGGTAAATTCCACACTTCCATGCCATTATTAAGGCACATTAGGGATAGGGCGTTAGGCATATGGTTGTGACCAGATGATCTGTACACGCCTCGGGCCATTCACCTTCCCATATTTCTCTAGTACTCGCTTTTTAGAGGTTGAGTGGACCCCGAGGACTTTTTTTGGTGAGGCGGTACCAGTTTATATAAAAATTTAAAAATGTTACAGATTATATAAAAATTAAAAACGTTACAGTTTATATAAAAATAAAAAAATGTTACAGTCTATATACAAATTAAAAATTTTACAGTTTATATTAAAAATTTTAAATGTTACAGTTTATATAAAAATTTAAAATGTTACAGTTTACATAAAAATTGAACATTTTAATCTCCAAATGCAGAGCTTTCATGCTATTTTTATTTCATAATTTGTGTCCAAAGTCTTTAACTCGTTAACTGATGATTTATTTTCCATGCTGTGTCAGAATAAATTATGTGTAGAAATTTCTATATTAAGAAACTAGAAGGAAGTTATTCTGTAATTTCAAAATATGGGTTGTGTTAGGAATGTGCTATTTTTTTCATTGTATTTAGACTATTCCTAACCATGACTGTGAGCGCTGATTTGCATAATCGGATCTTCCAACCCTGTCAGTGTTGTTTTGGAGTAAAAGAGTTAAATGACTCATCGCAGAAAGAGAGTTAACTTAAAATTCAGACAAATACAGACTAGTATTCTGCTGCGACTAGGATTTTCTTCTTTTTTTTCAGTGATAGCTTTTAAAACTTGAAATACAAAATAGAAACTCTCAAGATTTTAAATTAAGCAACAATTATAGTACAGCGGACAAATATAATCTTCGAGAAGAAACCACAGAACAAAATAATTTCTAAATCTTGCTTGTTTCGTGGTAAATGTTTATTGTTGCTCGAATCTTGAATCTAGGAACTAGCATCACTGCACTCGGGGCACACCCTTACATGCCCCGCTCTCTCTGTTTCGGTAACCAGCGAAGAGTATGAACACTAACTGTGCCAGTCTGATGTTGGTTCTGGCCATCCCGAATTCTACCAGCCAGCCACTCACACACAGACCTCTATCTTTCATCCTCTGTAGATATATACTATCAAGACAAGTCTTCTCCTCTCTATGCCCCAGTTCCTTGGCCACTGACTTCACAGTATATCCACCCTGTTCGTAGGTATCATATCTGCTGCAATAGCGTTACGGGCAACACGATCGGCTACCTCATTGCCTTTCATTCATATATGTACGTAGTTACTTTCTGTATTAAGTGCATGGATAAGAGCGAAGCGTAAATGTTATATTTTATTTTATGTCTCTCAACTTTCCAATGTTGGTTATGTTGGTTATGTGAGTAGCATATTTGTAGAATGTCTGGAGCAGAATGAAAGTTGTATGATAAAGGGCAGAATGTCTGACGGGCCTGCGTGCCCATTTCTTGACCCTTTGGAAACAAAGATCAATCAATCAGTCTGTCAGCCAATCACTCCCGCATGACCTGGATAATATATCCATGTCAGTTTAGTGACACTGGATTTCCCTGAGATCTGAACCCATTCCTGACGTGGCTGACCACTCTATCGTTTGATTTTCATTTACTTACTCGCAATATATAATGTACGAGAGCACTGGTAAATCAGTCAAATTAGGTGACTAAAATTCTAGGAACATCACTGGTTTGCAATGAAATGGTGGCATATTTCGTTGTATCTTCGGCCAATCAAAGTTTTAAGAAACCCTGTCAAGACATTATTCATATAAGCACCGCTTACAATTTGTGTATTTCAGTCAAGGAGAATACTCCGGCTACGAAATTAGATATAGCCGGATAAACGGATAAATATCAACTAGACTTTTTTGGAGTGAATGTAATGGATTCCCGCCACCGCCTCCAGTGAAGGTTCTGGCTGAGACGCTGGAGATTATGTCGTGTAAAGAGGCCGGGGCACACGTGAACTTGTTCTGAGTGTACGGATGTTATTTTTTTGTAAAGGCATAACGTATTTATTCAAATACGGCATTCATTTTATGAACGAGTTTTGGGCCCTTTCTTGCGTCCAAATCCAGCAACAACGCTGACAAAGCACCTATAGTACTGCATGCAAAGCTCGGCACGACCAGTCTTCTTCTTCTTCCACTGCTTCTCATCTTAGGAACCATGACCACGAACCTCGCCAGAGCGACTCATGCTGCCATACACTTTGCCTCCAAAGATTGTGAGTTCCACGAGTCGTCCCTAAAGTTGCAGAGCTCACACGCATCGTTCAGAGACTGGCCCTCATTGGGCCATGTTCCCCGTTGCTAGGGCTTCAAAACTACTTACTGGAGTCTTCACATCGCTGTCTTGCTGAGACAGGTCCAAGACATGGGTTTCATCTGACTTCACAGAGGGTAACATCTTGCTTCTTTTCCCCACATAATGTCGCTAGTACGGTGGAATGGAGCATATAATGAAGGCAGCCCTTCAATATTTTGTTTTAAACGAATAAGTTGTGTGCGTCACAGACTTTGTCGTCTCGTGATCAGAAATAACTGATGACCGTGTCATATAAATAGTTTATCGCTTTCTCAGAGGACAGATCTTCTTCCAAAGATAATATGCATATTTATGTGTCGGTTTTTGGTTATAGTACACGCGATACTGTAACAGTTTTTTTTAAAATGTAGACAATTCATCAGATAATTGTGAAAACTCCGATTTAAACGGCTTATAGCCCATATTGACCAGTAAGAGTGTTTGTCAGATTGTCTGTCCTTGTCTCACCTTGCACAGATTTTACCTGAATCAGTCTGAGTAGGTAGGAGAGAAATCTTGAGATTTCGGGTCAGTTTGAGTTAGAATGTCGTGAGAGAAAGTAGCCTAGTATTGTGTTGTGTTATCGTGTAGTCTACTAGTGGTGAGGATGTAGACTGATAATTCATATGGCGGTGATCGTCTGTTGATAAGTGTAGCCGCCGGAATTATTCTTCATGTCGTTCTGAGTTTTGAGATATGGTATATCTCACTCATCCATGGGCATCATCGTTGATCATCATCATCATCTTCTTCCATCTAATAAAGATTCCATGTGTATAGAAGGAGTTCGTCTTATGCTGCTTTTGTGCCATGTTGGAGTAAAAGTGTTCCTGGGGGGCGGGTATTAGTGTGGAGAGTATATAAGCTAATCAGGCGTGTGAAAGAGTGTAATAAATAACTTTAGTAACAGAAATATTTAAGTTAGACATAGTCAAGCAAACCTGCTCACAAAGTCTTATATACCAAAATACAGACTTATAGATAACAGTGGTTATTTCTCTGCCATAGTTGAGAATCTTGAGAACGTATGGCACTCTAAAGTTAAGAACAAAAACCAAGCTAAGATTATTCAGTTCAATTGTAATACCACTCTTATTTATGCACGCGAAAGCTGCAAAACAACTAAATAAATAGACAAGAAAATAGACTCTTTAAAAAACAAATCTTATCTTATATCCTTCCCGTGCCGTTAGACGTCACATAGGGCTCGCAAAGTAGTTCGCCAATATTTCCTGTCTTCGGTGAGTCTTTCAACCTCAACAAAGGATTTTATGCCTGTTAACTTGGCCTCTCTTAATAATGTTCTCTTCAGAGTTTCACGCGGTCTGCCCCTTTTTCTTCGGCCTGTTGTGTTCCACTTGATAGCTTGTTTTGGGATTCTCTGCTCATTTCTTCTCATCAAGTGGCCAACATATGTCCATCTCCTTTTCCTGATCACCCGTGAGACTGGTTGTTGTTCAGTCATCTGTCTTATCTCTGCATTGTTCTTGAATTCATTCCACTTGATGCCGAGTATTTTCCTTAGGCATTTGTTTTCAAAAGAGTCTAATTTCTTGTCTATTTTTCTTTAGTTGTTTTCCAGCTTTCGCATGTATAAATGCGGGTGGATATTACATTTGAATTGAATAGTCTTAACTTGGTTTTTGTAGTTATAACTTTTGAATTCCACATGTTCTCAAGATTCTTGAAGATCGATGCTGCTTTTGGAATTCTGATTCTAACTTCCTTTCTAGTGTCACCATTCTGGTCTATGTAGCTGCCAAGGTATTCCAATTTATTTTTTATTTACTGAAACTTTATTCTTGGTTTGCTCTCCGTGTCTCATGTTTAGCTCCCCTTGCCCCAAACCTCGGTACGAAGATAATCAGGCAGCCTAATTTCCCGTGCAAGCAGCAATACCTTAACAGCTGATGATTAACAAAACTATCGAAAAAAAATACAGCCATAAATAGTTTGCGTATTTTAAAAAGCTGTTTTTATCGTTTACTTATGGAACCATCTCGCATGGATATTCCAGAACGTGCTGGGATTTTTAATGTGAAAGCACGTACACGAATGGGCCACTAGTTTTCCATAAGAGGATTGTCAAATCAAACACCAGGTATATTTGCGTTACAGGTTAGAGTATTTATCATGCGCATTTACACACGCGACTGGCACCTGAATAAAATCTAGAAGACGGTTTTCTTTGAAAGTCTCTGAGAACTGATTGTCAAATGTTGGCAGTGGAATATTTGCAGAAGTCCCAGGTACGAAACTGAAGTCTATCACTAGTCAAACATCGATGTTGTGCTTCACCTACATAAAGGGAATATGTGTTATGACGTTTTTGAAATAATCATTTAGAAATGTCTTTTTTTATTTCATGACCAATGTCAGATGTCTCTGGCATGCGCAGTTTTCAAAAAGCAGTTCTCGTTTGTTCTGATATATTTGTCTTCCATTTGAATGTCCCTCGTCTCTCTTGTTCCGCATTATGGCAAAAGTTCAAGGTCAGTGAAGAGTAGTGGCACTTGAACTGGTGAGAGGGAAAGAGCAGGGTAGAGCAGGGTGCCCCCGAGGCCCCCCTATAGGGGAGCAATATTCAAAGGATCTCAACTAAAAAAAAAACCAAAGAAAATGAAATTATGTTTTTCTGTACTGAACGGATGCTGGTAAGCAAGAGAGAAAACATCAGTGAAGGAAACGAGGGTCATGAGCAAAATAAAACTTGAGAACCTCTGATAAGAGAGTTCTTTGTCTTCTCACGTGGAGGGTTGTTAGGGCCTCAACACCAGCGTCTTCCACCCATTCCAGCTGTAGACGCAAGGATCAGCGTCTTCCCCCCGTCCCGGCTGTAGACGCAAGGATCAGCGTCTTCCACCCATTCCGGCTGTAGACGCAAGGATCAGCGTCTTCCACCCATTCCGGCTGTAGACGCAAGGATCAGCGTCTTCCACCCATTCCGGCTATAGACGCAAGGATCAGCGTCTTCCACCCATTCCGGCTGTAGACGCAAGGATCAGCGTCTTCCACCCATTCCGGCTATAGACGCAAGGATCAGCGTCTTCCACCCATTCCGGCTGTAGACGCAAGGATCAGCGTCTTCCACCCATTCCGGCTGTAGACGCAAGGATCAGCGTCTTCCACCCGTCCCGGCTATAGACGCAAGGACCCAATACCAGCGTCTTCCACCCGTCACAGCTGTATACACAAGGACACAATACCAGCGTCTTCCACCCATCCCGGCTGTATACACAAGGACACAATACCAGCGACTTCCATAATCCCAGCTGCAGACACAAGGACACAATACCAGCGTCTTCCACCCATCCCGGCTGTATACACAAGGACACAATACCAGCGTCTTCCACCCATCCCGGCTGTATACACAAGGACACAATACCAGCGACTTCCATAATCCCAGCTGCAGACACAAGGACACAATACCAGCGACTTCCACCCATCCCGGCTGTAGAGACTTTCTTTCTCCGATCTCCCTGTAACTGCGAGCTGGTGTTCCGTGCAGCCGATGCCGTGAAGGTGTTGAGGTGCAGCATAGCATCGGCGTGAGGCCTGGTTATGGCAGCTATTTTTTCAGTCCTGGAATACAGCTAAAGGGCTAGGAGCATGCATTGCTTCTTTAGCAGACTCCACCACCCTGGGAGACGATGGCGATCCTTGCCCCGTTAGCCAAGCTAGACCTTTTACTGAGAGTACCAACGGAGAGGTGGGGCAGGGTCTTGGTCAGCTATGGTTCGCTGATTGCCTAATCGAACAACGTCTTCTCTTCCCGCTGTAGAGACGAGGACGCCATGCCATCGTCTTCCAGACATCCCAGATGTAGAAATAAGGACCTGCTTTCCGTCTCTTTCGACCGACTAAGATGAGACTCATTAGCAACGCCTTCCGACCGATCCAGCTATAGACATGTTAGCAATATCCCAGTGCTTTCTACAAGTCCTTCATAAACAATATCCCAAATGCCTTCTACAGAACCTTCATGCTTCATCTGTAGAAATAAAGACACGAGGCATTAGTGTTAGTGAAAAAAGCATTAGAAGATGGAGGATGTTAGCCTGCAGAGCGAGATACACTGAATGGAAAACAGAATAGAGCGGTAACTTCACGAATGAAGGACTTGGTTCGAGTCTAGAGTCAGTGGGAGGGAAAAAAAATTGTTTTGAATTCTAATAGCCTTGCTGACCTCTTTATTTTGTTGTTCATAATGAATTGCGCTGCATATCCCTGCTGTGTCGTACGAGACAGCTGTGAACTGTCACACGGTTTTACTGCATGTAATAAAGAAACTGCTATCAATAGTTCGTGACTATCTACAGCAAACGGTGTCCATTACATGCTGTGTTCTTAATAGCTCGTTGCTTGTAGTGACATTATGTTTAGAAGAGTTAAATTTATCTAACTTGTGCCAGTAGATTATAATCTAATTATCATTCAAATTTCTGTTATATTTTCCACAGCTTGTTTTGAGATAAATTGTCGCTTTTGTGAAATCTGTAATTATATTTTTATGTGTACGCTGTCTTTGTCAGAGACCTCCATAAACTTTGTAAACTCGTTAGTACACTTTTCTCTAGGAACATATGTATTCTGAATCTACATACCTTTTTGCCGGCAGAAATGAGGGCAGGTAATGAGTTAAGATATTAGCACCCACTAAGTTGAACTTTTACAGTGATGAGAATCTTTTATGTAATTATAAATATCCCAACGCGTATACATGTGTAGGCGTAATATTATACGCGTGCTCGCCCGCTGTCAACTCAAACAAGCTGTTCAACTTTTATTCTATTAACTATAGTAGTTCCCTGACACAGTATATGGAGTGCCTGTTTTTACAGATGGGAAGAATCGAGAGAACTAATTTTGTCTTTTCTTTTACAACTCACTATGTGCTAACTGATGCGCAAGCGCCGGAGTAGCGAAGGGGTTAGTGTATTACGTTCTCGTGACTATATCGATGGTTTCAATCTGGAAAGAGGCACCCCCCCCCCCCAGCTGCTAGCTGTAGAAACAGATACATGAAGCCTTCTGGAATAGAAAGCAGGTCTTTAAAACTTGATGCTGACTACATTATACTCTAGCGCGTTGACAGGTCAAGGAAAATGAAAGGGGGGGGGGAAGTGTCCAAGGAAAATATGGACATAAACACTGTATCATCTATACGTCTCAGTGGTATTGAATATGTCAAGGAAAATGTAAGACCTGGAGCTCATATATATATATATATATATATATATATATATATATATATATATATATATATATATATACACACACACATTGTACTTCATGCTTTCATTCTCCTGAATGGAACTTTGGTTTGATAAAACACTGCTCTTGATTGAAGTGCAGTTTACCGTTGATGTTATTCGAGTCCCTGATATTTGAACGTGTGTGACAGTATTTCGAATACTGCACTTGTTAGGTAGATTTTCTACGATCTAAGGGCAATAATCAAGGATAAAATTTAGTTCTCAGACCAAGTTTTTAAAACCCTTAGTTATGACGTAGATAGGGTCAAGGAAAGGTCACTTATGACATGTTGACTTCACGAGATTTGTAAATATTTTTGGTGAATTGTTTTCTTAGACTAGCTAAATTTAGTAACAGAAAGTAAAAACTTTGGAATGTATTTTTTTAAATCAAGGTCAGTAGACAGACAATTTCACAAGGGTTAGGATCCTCGTGAAATAAATGTCGAGAAAGTTCAAGGTAAAACTGTAGCATATATTTAAGCAGGATTTGTTTAGGCAGAGATAGAGAGAAAGATTGAGATTAGACATGAAATGATGTGTTGATTCTTATGGAGTTTTGGAATAAATCAGTACTAGAACAATGTGAGTGTTATTAAAGTGACTAGTTTGTTGATCCAGTAGTTTTTCTTTCCCGTGGATCTAAGTGTTGGTTCTGATGTTGCTTCATATTTTATGTGAACTAGAAGTGTAGAACCAAAGTATGTGAAAAGTTTTTTTTTTTTTAGATAACATTAGGAACTGTAGTTCTGCAACTTTCTGTCATGAAATTTGTGTGTGGATACATTGAGCATTCTGTAAGTCAGTAAGTTGGACTTTTTGTTCTATCATGTTGTATCAGTGTAGGTCAGTTGAGAGTGAGTGTTGTCCACGCCCTCCCTACACGGCAAACTCAGTTCTTACCCCGTGAGTGGAACTGCTTATTCACTTGTTGTATTGCTATATTTCCTTCATCTTCACTTACCACCACTCATTTTATTCATTCAATAAAATGTGTTCTAATGTTATAAAAAGGTGTCCAGTGGTTCTCACGTTGTGAACTGTGACAGTCCTTGTTGAGTACAACTTCCACTATTAATGATAAAAGTAGAGACTATTAAGAGAACTCTCTTATCTGATGCCGTCTCAGACATGTATCTACTTTCCCTATTTACGGCGTGCACAACGCGACCACAGTGCCGTGATTGCAACTAGCAGTCACGGTATACATGATGATAGTTGGCGCCGTGTTGGCGCATCAGTACCTGTCACCATAGACATTCGTCTACACGTGTACCTGTCTTGAGGTTGCTCTATTTACCTTTGACGTTGCATTTAGATTGGTTAAGAACTACTCACACTGTAAGACTAATCCTTGGCAGCAGGTTGTGGTATAGCATCTTGACAAATGAGGAATGTAATTATGTCCCTCTCAGCGGTTACTGAAGTTACTAAAAAGCCAGATATTTCAGCTTTATAGAAATGCATCACCCCATCTTATTATGTGTGCCCAAGAAAGATTAGACAAACCACGGATGGCAGTTACTGTCATCAAGTGCTGCGACCGTTATCATAATAACTTGGTACAAGAGCAGAAAGTTCAGATCTTCTGGTTTTGAACCCCAGCAAGAGACAGCAACAGTATGATGCTGTAGACCTCGGTGCATGAGTAGTAA
The DNA here is from genome assembly GCA_009760885.1 of Achatina immaculata. NCBI lineage: Eukaryota > Metazoa > Mollusca > Gastropoda > Stylommatophora > Achatinidae > Lissachatina > Lissachatina immaculata. The sequence goes on from CM019712.1 coordinate 20,359,963, forward strand.
CATTCAACAAGAATATGCGTGATAAGAGCTAACATTGGCTACAATATAAATGTGTTATTAAAAAAAATAAAAACAGTTCATCATACGAGCGCCCTGCAAGTCACACCACCAGCTGGTTTTATGGTTACTGTTATTTCATCCTTTTTTCTTTTATTATGTAGCTGCCATTAATTTTTACATAATGCGCTATGGTATACATTCTACAACATTCACTGTGTATAAAGCGGTTTTTTTTTAGAATTCGTATCATTTATTTTGTGTGGGCTATGTGTGTTGAGAGTGGGTAGGTAATATATATATGCTACAAGCTACTCCTACCAAGTGTTACAAAGTAAAGTCGACATTTGAGGGTCCATGAAAACTGTTTCAACAATCTTCAAAGCCCATTCTACTTTATTGTTATTTCCATTAAAAATGTATTATAGCATAATAGTTTAGGTTAACGTTCAGCCAAACCTTTGAAAATGATCAATTTTTTGCACAAATAATTAGTATAGAAGAAAAAAAAAACTAAGCATATACACGAACCCACTGCAGCAAAGACATGCTACAATTACATTATGTCTTGTGTTGTCTCGTTCATTTAGCTTTCAGTGTTGACTGGACAAATAGACGTCTTCAAAGGGCTCGGAAATGTGAATCTTGTAATAGGATATTTACGGTTTCTGTCATTTCTGGAGTTAAACCGAAAGGTCGCAACTTTGTGAGTTGTTCTTATTTTTTTCTTAGTTTATACATTTTTTTTTGTTTGGTGTGTGTCCAGGTTCAAACAGAGGTCGACCTTCCAATCAACTTCGGGAAGATGTCTCCTGGCCTTGCTCATCTTGTTTATCATCACCACCGCTGTTTTTATTGGCCTGTTTGCTCACTACTACATCAAATACAGCGACAGAGGTAAGATTTTTTTTAAAAAGTCCCATCCTCACTTTCAAAATAATGGGCATGAACGTAAATATGATAGTTATAATGCAAACCTGCAGGAGCCATGATTTAGAAGAAGAATGTAATAAGTTGTGGCGACAGAAATGATATGACAATTGTGTTTACAAAAATTAATGATAATTATGGTTAAAATATATCTCTCTCTGGACCTTGAGGTGCTCAAGACACGATGGTTTTCCCCACAAACTGCGTCTTTCGCCTTTATTTCCCCGCTCTTGCCCAGTTTAGCCCTCTATTACCCAGCATCCTCTCTCTTGTTCTTCTCCAGGTCTCCTTTGGTCTACCTTTAGTTTCCCTGAGGAGTCCATTTCAGTGTTATTTTTTTATGTGATGAGTATCTAGTCACCCGGACTACATGCCCCAACCATCGCCAGTGTCTTTCCTAAGTAACCGAATTCAATGGCTTCATCTGCATTTCTGCTAGCAAAGTGTTATTTATTATGGTATTTGGCCCAAAATATTTATTTAATCCTATGTACACATTTAGTCTGGAAGGAATTCAGTTTGTTTTCTATAGTTTTTGGTGGTTCTCCAGCACCGAGTTCTGTATAATAACGGACTTAGGACAGTCAGTCACTCAATCATTTGCATGTCCCTTGAATAACGTTGCCTCCCTAACAGCTCTCCCGTAGGTCTCTCAGTTGTAAGGAAGATGCCCTGCTGCTGATGGTTCCATTCGCAGATCATCAACGATGTCTTGCAGCCATCTTCACCTTGGTCTTCCTCTCTTTCTTTTTCCCACTATGGACCCTTCCAAGAATGTCTTCTCTAAATTATAAGGACGTTTAATACGTCCAAAATAAAGTTTTACACTTAGGACGTTACTGTTAAATTTCCTGATTTTCATTTCCATGCTCAGCTTGTTTACAATATAGGATTTTATGGGATTTTTAAGAAGGTTGGGGTATGAAGAGTAATGATAAATGGGGGTATGAAGGGTAATGATGGTGGGGGTATGAAGGGTAATGATAGTGGGGGTATGAAAAGTAAAGATAATGGAGTTATGAAAAGTAATGATAGTGGGGGTATGAAAAATAATGATAGTGGGGGTATGAAAAATAATGATAGTGGGGGTATGAAAAATATTGATAGTGGGGGTATGAAAAGTAATGATAGTGGAGGTATGAAGAATAATGATAGTGGGGGTATAAAGACGGATGAATGGTGAGGTGTGCAGAGTGGTGATCATGGTGAGTATAAAGAGTGGTGATCATGGTGAGTATAAAGAGTGGTGATCATGGTGAGTATAAAGAATGGTGATCATAGTGAGTATAAAGAGTAATGATCATGCTGAGTATAAAGAGTGGTGATCATGCTGAGTATAAAGAGTGGTGATCATGCTGAGTATGAAGAGTGGAGATGGTGGGAAATTGAAGAACCGTGATGATGTCCAGACATGATAATGAATGGAAATGAAGAGTGGTGATGATGTGGAGAATGAATGATGATGATGATGTGGAGAATTAATGATGGTGATGATGTAGGGAATGGTCCTAAGGACTGTTATAGCCGGAGGTGGGGTGGGGGAAACGTACTCCATGCCATTGAAATGTCTCCAAGGCGTGCGTCTCAAATAGCCTCTGACAGTCAAATCCAGCTCCTGGCCTTCTCGTGGCAGAACTGTTCAAACTGACAAGAGAAGGGGCGAAGGCGAGTATCTGGCGCCTGAAAACCAGACGCTTTGGGTAGATGAGAGTCATGTTTGGTACCTCATCTATCGCTGCTGGCGAGATTCTTCGGCTGCCGTGCGTGGAGTGGGGCTCCTCCCGGCCAGTGAAGAAATGTGCGAATAGGGTTGCCGCGCGGTGCCACTGTGGAAGAGATGAAAGAAAGGATTAAGTGAAGTAATCAGTAGTCTCGAGGTCAGGACTGCTCAAATCACGGCAACTCTGGTCTGGAGGTCGGCCACGTCCTATGTGCACTCATAATGGATGAAATGCCTGAACCGGCTTAACCCAAGAGTTAAGACACTGCTGGCGAGATTCTTTGGATGCCGTGCGTGGAGTGAAACTCCTTCCAGCCAATGAAGAAAATGCGAAAAAGCAATTAAGGTTGCCTTGCGGCGCCGATGTGAAAAGGTGATGGAAAGGATAAAGTGAAGCTTAGTCGGTATGTCCAGTGGTCTCGCAGCAAGAGCTATTCATACCACGGCACCTCTGCTCTAGAGGCCGGCCTCGTCCGATATACACCTACACTGGTGAAATATGCCTAAACCGGCTTAAACCAGGGGTGAAACTTGATGGCAACTGATGTTACGGTACCTCCGCTCTAGAGGTCGGTCAAGTCCTAAATACGCCCATACTGGAATAATATGCCTAAACCGGCTCAACCCAGGGGTGAAACTTACTAGTGGCAAGGATTCGTCATCCTGGACAAAAGCTCCGTCCTGGTCACAACTAGGAAGGGGAGCGGCCACAACCACAAAATGCTGAAGTCGGAGACACTGGACTAGTGCAGTCTAGATAGGCAACCACCTCTCACCATGTGGGGATATATGCGTATCCTAATCACATTGAGGTTTTCCGGTGATAAAGTCCAACGCTGGACTGGATGGGCAACCACCTCTCACCCGACGGGGATGTATGCGTATCCTAATCACGCTGAGGTTTTCCGGTGAGAAAGTCCAACTCTGGTCTGGGTTGGCTACCACCTCTCAGCCAGCAGGGATATACAGATATTCAAAACACGTTGAGGTTTTCCGGTGAGAAAGTCCAACTCTAGACTAAACTGGTGCAACGAAAACCACGGTGTCATGCAATCCCGCTTCTGAGACTCACCAAGAATACAGACTCAATCCTTGCGATACTCTGAACCTCTTGCGGTCCTCTCATGGACCTCGTGTGGTCCTTTCGGGGACCACAGGGGGACCACGGGGGACCTATCGAGGACCACAGGAGTAAATTCAGGAGGAATTAGGGGCGGTCTTGGTGGTAGGAGTGAACGAAGAAGAAGATGTAGGGAATGAAGAGTGGTGATGATGTGGGCAATGAATGATGGTGTGGGCAATGAATGATTGTGATGTTGTGGTTAATGAATGATGGTGGTGATGTGGGCAATGAATGGCTGTGATGTTGTGGGCAATGAATGGTTGTGATGTTGTGACTAATGAATGATGGTGGTGATGTGGGCAATGAATGGCTGTGATGTTGTGGGCAATGAATGGTTGTGATGTTGTGGTTAATGAATGATGGTGGTGATGTGGGCAATGAATGGCTGTGATGTTGTGGGCAATGAATGGTTGTGATGTTGTGGTTAATGAATGATGGTGGTGATGTGGGCAATGAATGATGTTGTGGGCAATGAATGGTTGTGATGTTGTGGTTAATGAATGATGGTGGTGATGTGGGCAATGAATGGCTGTGATGTTGTGGGCAATGAATGGTGGTGATGTTGTGGTTAACGAATGATGGTGATGATGTTGGCATTGAGTGATGATGATGATGATGATGTGGTGAATGAAGAGTGGTGATGTTGTGAGGAATGAAAAGTGGCAATGAGTGCTGATAGAAATGAATATGCTGATAGTGAATGTATTACTATCTTATCTTTGATCAGCAGTAACAGGGAGAGAAATATGCAACACACCTGACTGTGTCTTATCTGGTAAGAGCTGTATAGCTTTACTATTTGTATCACAGCCTGTTTTCTTTCTCACTGTTTTACTTGTTTTTTCATTTATTTTTGCTTTTGTTGTAGTGTCATATTATTTTTGTACTTTACAGTCCATTTCACTCACATTTTGTTGGTTATTTTGTTTGTTGCTGTCTGTTTCTTTCCAGTTATCTTGTTATTTTGTACTTAACTCTCTGTTTACCTCTGTCTTAAAAACATGCATTTCTTCTCCACCACTGTGGCACACAAAATATTCTCCAGTCTATCTCTGCTCTTCATTCTCCACATTAATCACCAATCTTCATTCTCCATACTATCACCAATCTTCATTCCCCATATTATCACCATTCTTCATTCTCCACATCATCACCACTCTTCGTTCCCAATTTTATCACCATTCTTCATTATCCACATCATCACCACTCTTCATTCCCCATATTATCACCATTCTTCATTCTCCACATAATCACCACTCTTCATTCCCAATTTTATCACCATTCTTCATTATCCACTCCATCACCATTCTTCATTCTCCACATCATCACCACTCTTCATTCACCATACCATCATCACTCTTCATTCCCCATATTATCACCATTCTTCATTCTCCACATCATACCACTCTTCATTCTCCATACTATCACCACTCTTCATTCCCCATACTATCACCACTCTTCATTCACCATACTATCACCACTCTTCATTCACCATACTATCACCACTCTTCATTCACCATACTATCACCACTCTTCATTCACCATACTATCACCACTCTTCATTCCCCATATTATCACCATTCTTCATTCTCCACATCATCATCACTCTTTATTTCCCATACTATCACCATTCTTCATTCACCATACTATCACCACTCTTCTTTCTCCACACCATCACCATTCTTCATTCCCCATACTATCACCACTCTTCATTCACCATACTATCACCACTCTTCATTCACCATACTATCACCACTCTTCATTCACCATACTATCACCACTCTTCATTCACCATACTATCACCACTCTTCATTCACCATACTATCACCACTCTTCTTTCTCCACACCATCACCACTCTTCATTCCCCATACTATCACCACTCTTCATTCACCATACTATCACCACTCTTCATTCACCATACTATCATCACTCTTCATTCCCCTTATTATCACCATTCCTCATTCTCCACATCTTCACCACTCTTCATTCACCATAAGATCACCTTTATCTTTTTTATCTTTAAACTGTTGTCCAGTGTAGTTATTTTTAAAAATTAAGTTTATTTCTTCAAATCTGTTTCCTCTAGATTTTGTCATACTTGTGTATTTAGTAGTCTTTTAAACAAAAGGTTTCTATATCACAGCTGTAAAAACACACCTGTCTAAATTTTTAAATTTTAATATTTGTACTAGATTTAATTTAAACTTGTTTCTCAGTTTAGCTTTTGTAAGAATATTTTTCCCAGTACATTTCTTGAAATATCTATATCTGATTCTTTTTCTTTTAATCATTTATTTTATCATCATTTCAAAACATTTGTTTCTGTGAAACAATATGGTTATGTTTTTTTTGCTATATTTTTAATATGTTATGTACTGAATTATAATTTATATTTTGTTTTTATTTTTGCATCCACAATATATTTTGTGTGCCACAGTGGTGAAGTTAGTTCATTTGCCCACCGATTAGAAATTTCTAGGTTCGATTTAGCTCTTGGGTGGAATTTTTTTGGACAGATCAGCACTGGGGTCAATCCATCCTCAAAAAATCTGATCCTGGGGTTTCCCTAGGAAAATGAAGGTAGTGAGGAGAGCCGCTGGCATGCCTACCTCAAATGCTGCAGTGGCCTAGAAATGTGAAGGCACTAACACTTCACACAGCTGCGGCATGCTTGTGCTCTGGGTCTACAGTAAAATATATTTTAGCTGTAGATTTCATCCATTTGCTTCTTTTCTTTTTCTTTTTGAAACATAATCCTTTTTTTTTAAAATTGTATAAGTAAAGTTAGTTCTCCATTCATAACCACAACTCCAGATTTCAATTGTCATCAGATATTTTCATGTTCTGTTCCACTTTGCTGTTGCTATGTTATTTTGGATCACTTAAAAAAAAAAGTTAACTTTGTTTCAGTAAGATACAGAAAAAAAAGAAGATAACTGAAGCATCTTCAGCTGGTTTTGAACAATCAGTCTTGATCATGAGAACTGAATGTATTAACCACTTAAGTTCTCAGGCACCCTAAAGATTTAATAGAAATGTGCTGTTATAAAAGAAGAATTCAACACTAAACAGAGATGGTAAAATATAGGAAGAAAGAAAATGCTACAGTGAGAACAGCAAAGATTTTACCTGCCTTGTGTATTTATTGCAGTGAGATTTTTATTTCAATGAAATAATGATACTTCAGCCATTTTTATTCATAAGCTACACATACAATATTATTTCATTGTATACCTCATCATTTTTTCAAGAAATAAGAGAAATGATGATGGCGGTAAAACTGGTTCTACTAATGAAGGTAGACAGTGGTGTATGGTTCGGTTTTATGGAAAGACATTAAGAGTGAGAAAAGTGGGTAGAAACATGAATGGCAGCACTTTCGTTTACATTCCTAAACTTGGTGGTGTGTGGCTTTATTTCATTCACATGATCATGATGTGATAGCTGGTAAAAATCACACATTCAGACTTAACACAGTTCTTTTCATGTGACCTGTCCTCTCCAGAATGTTGTCCCTCTCACTGCTTCTCTGAATGTAGTTCAGTCTTGCAGAAGTTGACCAGAGCCTTGCAATGATATATTCAGACTGTTCGTGATGTTCTGAGTCCAGCCATGACAAGGTCATCCCTTTTACTCTTTCGCTGGGTACTGTTCCTTCTGCTGTCAACCTCTCTAAACCACTGCATCTCCTGATGTGGCCAAAGTATCTCAGCTTTCTAATTTTGATGGTGTTTACAAGCCAGTTTTCTGTAACACTTAAATCCCATTAGTATCTCTTTATTTGATTTTCTTTCTGTCCATGATATTCTAAGTACCCTTCTGTAACATTTCATTTCAAATGCTTTTATTCTCTTTTCTAGTGATTTGTTAAGTGTCCATGTTTCACATCCATACATTGCCACCGGGAATATGTAAGTTCTTAGTAAACATAGCTTTGTGTGCACTGGTCTCTCATGGTGAAGGTTGGGGGTTCAAATCTAGCCGGAGGCACCCCAGTCAATCAGCTGTAGAAATGGGTACCTGACTTCTTCTGGAGTTAGGGAAGGAAAGGTGGCCAGGCGTGGTACTAACCATATCACCCTCTAGTGTGCTGACAGGTCAAGGAAAATATGGGCACTAACACCATATCCCTATGTGCCTCTAAGACATAACAGGATTATCTTTATCTTTCTTTTTTAACCTTGTCACATGCTCCTTATTTGCACTGCCATTATCCAGTAACGCAGTTATTTGTTATAATTTGCTTCACTAAAGCACTTGAGTCTACAGAATTTCTCACTATGTAGAGAAGTCTAATCAACACACTCTTACACTTTCTCATTTATAGCTGCCTTAATGGTCAAGAAAATGAATCTGTCTGCTGATCCTTGTGTGGATTTCAGCGAGTTTGCATGTGGTCGCTTTTATAAAGAAGCAGTCATAAATGAAGGTAGCACAATAGCCAATACATTCAGTGTCTTGACTGATGAAAATCTGTTAATAATGAAAGGTAAGTAAATGTAATAATTATAAAGCTATCAGTAATTATCAGTTGGAGATGGTTTTTTTTAAAAATATGATTATTATATGATTTTATCTCTTTCATTTCAGAATAAATTTCCATACTCTAACAGAAAAAAATTTTGTTTTGGACTTTGTGGAGAGTTTTGAATATCTTGGATCACTACTAACTAATAATGGAAATATAATGAGGGAAATTAAAAGGAGGACATCTATCGCTCTTCAGAAAGTAAAACAACTAAAGAATCTGTGGAAGGGAACAGACAGAACTACAAAAATAAAATTTTTAGGGACATGCATCAGTCCCACCACAACATATGTCTGTGAGACCTGGACACTTAACAAAACAGCTGAGAAACACATAAATGCCTTTGAATGTAAATGCTACAGAAGAGTTCTCCAAATATCGTGGACACAAAAAAGAACAAATATATCTATACTACAAGAGCTTAATATTGAAGAAGGCTGGCTAGTGAAGAGGATTAAAGAGAGAAAACTTAAATATTTTGGACACATTAAACGTCATGAGAATCTAGAGAAGACCATCTTGGAAGGATACATAATGGGAAAAAGAAAGAGAGGAAGACCAAGGCAAAGATGACTGCAAGACATCGTTGATGATCTGTAAATGGAAGCTTCAGCAGCAGGCCATCTTGCTCATAACTGAGAGGCCTACAGGAGAGCTGTTATGGAGGCAAAGTTCCACAAGGGACATGCAAATGAATAAATGAATGAAAAGAAAACAATTTTGATGGGAAATTTTAGTAGAAAGAAACTGGAACAAAATTGCTCTATATTTTAAAAGTATGAATTGGATTAGAAATATACTGCTTTTAACTTCATTTAGACTTTCCCTAAATATCACTAAGCATCAATCTTCAAGAATCTTGAGAACATATGGAATGCAAAAGTTATAAGCACAAAAACCAAGTTAAGACTATTCAATTCAAATGTAATATCTACCCTCATTTATGTATGTGAAAGCTGGAAAACAACTAAAGAAATAGACAAGAAATTAGACTCTTTTGAAAACAAATGCCTAAGTAAAATACTCAGCATCAAGTGGATTGAATTCAAGAACAATGCAGAGATAAGACAGATGACTGAACAACAACCAGTCTCATGGGTGATAAGGAAAAGGAGATGGACATATGTTAGTCACTTGATGAGAAGAAATGATCAGAGAATCCCAAAACAAGCTATCAAGTCACAACAGGCCAAAGAAAAAGAGGCAGACCGCGTGAAACTCTAAAGAGGACATTGTAAAGAGAGGCCAAATTAACAGGCATAAAATCCTTTGATGAGGTTGAAAGACTCGCTGAAGATAGGAAAAATTGGCGAACTACTTTGCGAGCCCTATGTGACGTTTAACAGCACAAGAAGGATATAAGATATAAGAGATAAATATCACTCTGAGAATTGATTTGCATAGGTGTGAAAGATCTACCAACAATGCCAGTGTTGCTTTGGAGTAAAAGAGTTAAAACTGATTTTCTTTTATTTTTGAAGTACTATGATAAGAAGTAAAGGTAGACCAAAAGAGACATGGAGAAGAACAGCAGAGAGGATGTTAATCAATAGAGGGCTCACCTGGGCAAGAGTGGGAAATAAGGCAAAGGACAGGCATTTGTGGAAAATCCTTGCAGAAGCCCTATGTGCCCTGGGTTCAGAGAGAGAGAGAGAGAGAGAGAGAGAGAGAGAGATGATATGAAGCTAGGTTCCTTAAACCATAGGACATATAACAAAGAAGAGATAACTTGCATGTTCTGACATATAAAGTTAGAGGAGTATATTTTTTTATG